>CM052722.1:22831445-22865512 GCA_028551405.1 Uromys caudimaculatus | reverse complement strand
AGGTGGAATTCCCTCATAGAGGTAGGGATGGGGAGGGGATAGGGGGCTTCCAAAGAGAAGACCCAGAAAAGGGGAAACATTGGAAATGTAAATAAAGTTTCAAAAAGAAAAAAAAGAAAAAAAAAAGAAGCTAATGTGTTACACTTCACCGTCATCTTTATTTCCATCCCCCAGGAGTTACTGAGGGAGACTAGGCTACATTCACCGGCAGGAATGTGCCTCGTTGCAGTGCTTCTAAACTAGCAATGGTTTACCAAGAATAATGGAAGAAAACAACCCAGTCCTGCTCTCAGACTGACCACAAACACATGCTCCCTTAAGCTGCGCTTGCAGTCTGCAATTCTCCTCCTTATGCTTGGTCAGCCCTGTTAACAGAGACTGGCTACTTGTTCAGCAAACTTGTTTCTCTTTTTCTGCCTTGAAGCTAGCTAGATGTGGCTGAACGACTGAATTCTGGCCAATGGAATGTGACTGAAAGTACAGTGAGTCACATCTAGGCCAGTATAATAAAACTCTTCCACGCTCAACCTTCTACTCCCTTTCCATAATTATCCAGAAGCAGAATGCAGAAGATGCAAGGACCTAACACATGACATCAGTTTTTCAATGTTTGTCAACTTATGCAAAACATATAGTTATGGATTATATGAATTCTCTGTTAATTTAAGGAGTATCACCTATGACTAATAAAAAGTCTTCCAATGCAGGCATAGGAATTTCCTTCCAATTACCTACATTGATACATTTTTGTATAAATCTTATATTTCTTTTGTTAAATTTATTGGTGCCTTCTGCTTTTTGATGCTACTATAAATAGAATTGCTTTCCTGATAATTTTCTTAATTGCTTTGCCTGAATGTTCATGTAGATTATGATTCGTGCTCTTTATATTGATCTTGTTTTCTAGATGCTCAACTAAACTCATTTGTTAGTTTAATAATTTAATTGAGAATTCCTTTAGATTTTCAATATAAGAAACGTCAACTGTGAATAGAAATACATTTACTTTTATTTTTCCAATCTGGATGTAATTATTTCTTTTTCTTGCCTAATTGCTCTAGCTAAACTCTCTAGTACAACACTGAAAGAAATGACCAGAATGGTCAGTCTCTCTTGTTTTTGATCTTAGAGGGAAAGCATTCACTCTTTCACTCTGAAGTAGGATGTCATCTGTGGCTTTCTTACTGATGTCCATTATCAAGTTGGATAGATCCCCTTGTATCCCTAGTTGTTATATGTTTTGTCATAAAAGAGTATGAATTTTGTCTAATTATTTTTCTGATCCATTTGGGTAATCATATAGCCATATCTTCTTATTCCAAAGAAAATAATCATCACTGAAAAAGGTTCAACTTCCAGTCACCTTCCCTACCATATTTCACCATAGTAATCTATATACCTTTCCTTCCTTCCCTTCCAGACTAGGATTTGCCTAAAGATTGGTGTCTATTTTAGACTTATTTATATCTTCAGTATCTACATAAATGCCTGGTATATACAAATGTTTATGGAAATGGGATAAACTTATTCCTTAAAGCATTGGTTTTCAACCATGCTTTACATGACCTCCACAGGGTCACCTATCAGATATCCTGTAGCTCTTATAGTTACATTATGATTTACAACAGTAGCAAAATTACAGTTATGAAGTAGCACTGAAATAATTTTATGATTGGGGAGTCACAACCACATGAGAAACTGTATTAAAGGGTCACAGCATTAGGAAGGGTGAGAACCATTGCAGAGGGAGTAAAAAGTATCAGGGTGACTAGCAACGGAAGGAACCTTTTCCGGGAAAGAGCTGTTGATGGAACTTCTGTGGAAGGTAAAGCAAGAATATTCTCTTTACAATTAGAATACAAAATAATGGATTTTAGTGAAGCATAGGCACTCATGCACAGTATGTACTTTGCTTATATTCACACCTCTGATTATTCTCTCTCCTCTCCCAAAATATTCTTAAAGTGCAGTAGCCTTTACCAGAACCAGTTAATATCATCTGTCTCAAACACAAACAACATGAAAACTCAAGGAGGCAAAAAAGGCTTCATGGTGTATTAAAAAAATTCATGAATCTATCATTTCCTCATAAAGATGGCTCTGGAATTAAGCAGTCTAAAGCATATATTTCTCATGTGCCAAAATTAAGAACAAAAGATACATCAATAAGTCAATATTCTTGAAGATAGCAAAATGACAACAACTCTCCCTTCTTTATCTATATAACCTGATATTTTCTAATCTAGAAGCAAGTTATTGCTTCATCCACTGACCGTGAACTGGTCATGTGGTTGCTATGAGCAGTGCCAAGCATGAGCTTAAAAAGACTTTACATGATTCCATGTTCTATTGGAATACTACAGTGGGAAGAGAGTGTAGATTCTGTAATCTATTCACGCTAGCCAATATCCAATCACTGCTTATGTGAAAGACCACTTCAGACTTTCAGTGCCAGGGTAACTTTCTAGTGATCAGCAAATATTTAGAGATATGAGTGAGCCAATCTGAGTCCAGCCCAAACTTACAACTCATAGAATTATAGGCTACATGAGTGATAGTTTATTTAAGCCGCCAAGTTTTGGGGTTATTTGTTACACAGCAAAAGCTAACTGACACAAGGGAATACCCACTTAAGTTAGGTGAACATATCTTACTCCTGGGTTTTTTGTCTACCAAATTTACAATGTTGGGTTAATTACTTTGTCTTCTGGGACTTCATAAAGAAGAGAAACAAGGAAAGATGGTAGAGTGGCCCGGTATTTTGCAAATTTCATTACATAGTCAAGCTGCTTCCTCAAATAATAATATATAAGGAATCTCAATATAGGATAGAGATGACAAAGAAATCTTCTGAAGTTCTAAGGAAAAGTGAGCCCCATCTGCTCAACTTTCTTCCACCCACCCCCCTTTTTTTCACTCCTGTTTCTACTTCTACTCCCAAATGGCACCCCTGGGACTTATAAATAAAATCTGGTAAACACTGAATATATGGATAGCCATAAAATAATTTGCATATCATTTCATAGCATGTCTATTTTTGGGTTTTTGGTTTTATTTTTTTGTTTCTTTGGTGTGGAAGCTTCCTGTGTAGTCCAAGCTGGTCTGGAACTCATGACCCTGCTGCCTCAACTCAACCTCCTGACAGCTGAGATTACAGGTGCAAGTTACCATGCCAATCATGGAAGAAGTCATTTATTATAAACATATCCCAGGCTGATGAGTATGTTTACATCTATGTATATCATCATTTTAGTGCTGGTAGTTGATTTCCCTGTATCAGTGTATATCAGTGCTGTCTGTAATAATGTTTGTTTCATCAATTTTCTTTTGCTAATCATTAAGTATATTTCTAATATTTCTTATAAGTAGCACCAAGGTACAGCAAATACTTTTCTTTTTCTTTTCCAATTATTTTCTTAGTTTAAATTCTAAAGTTAAAACTTTAGCATATTTTTATTTATTATTTACATGAAGTCTATATACTAGAAAAATATTCCAAATTTATATTTCTATGAGTGGTATATGAAATTACCTTATGGGACCTCCACCCATATTTCCATGACAAACCTCATCAATATAAATTTTTAACCTTGGCTAGCTGAAATATTTTTAAGAAGAGTTATTTTTTATAAATAGGATTGATTTGTTTCTGAATCAAGGTCTCCCACAGTTCATTTATACTATACTTCAAACAAAATCATAGAATACAGAAAGATGAACACTGAGCTAAAAAAGAAATCCATGTATCCATGAGGTGAATCTTTGAGTTTAGATAGATAGATAGGTAGGTAGATAGATAGATGGACGGATGGATGGATGGATATTCCTACTATGGGAAATGATTTACTTTAAGCATTTGGTGTGATCCTAGAAACAATTAGGATTTTTTTAAAAATTTTTGATACTTTATTTACATTTCAAATGTTTCCCCCTTTCCAGGTCTCCCCTTTGGAAACCCCGTTCCCTCCCCCTCCCCCTGCCTCTATGAGGGTATATTCCCCCACCCACCCACCCACTCCTGTCTTCCCACTTTGGCATTCCCCTATACTGGGACCTCTAACACCCTCAGGCCCAAGGGCCTCTCCTGTCCCTGATGGCCAACAAGGCCCTCCTCTGCCACATATGTGGTCTGAACCATGGGTCCCTCCATGTGTATTCTTTGGTTGGTGGTCCAGTCTCCAGGAGCATGGGGGGATCAGGCCAGTTGACACTGTTGCTCCCTCCCCATGGGGCTGCAAACTCCCTCAGCTCCTTCAGTCCCTTCTCCAACTCCTCCACAATTAGGATTTTAGGGAAGCGAATAAAAGCTAACTAGCTACAGCCAGACACATAGCTATCACCACTGTCTCCAACAACAGGCCTTAACCTTAACCACAGTCTTGTGCACACATTTGTATGTGACTCAAGGGTCTTTTTTCTAAGAAGACATCCTAGAACCAGTCTTTCTTAGCATGCAAAGTCAAGCCTGGATATGACATTTTGGATTTTGTTTGTGCTTGTTAGTGCTTCCCTATCATAAATTAGGAAGTAGAATCCTATTTCAGTGACCATACATTGGAAATATAGAAAGAAGAGTGCTTTGCATAGATGTATAAGGAGCTGGGTGAATAGGGGGTACCTAAATAGGAAACACAGAGCCACATTTGAATTGGGTAACTTTTCAACAGTGCGTTTTAAAGCCATTTAGCAGAACTTCCATTTCCTCATATACTATAATAATATTATATTTGCTTCTCGGATATTTGAGAGGCTTGGAACATAATGAGCTTGTAAGAGTAGAAAGTAGTCATCTAGTATTCATTATTGGTGTGTGTGTGTGTGTGTGTGTGTGTGTGTGTGTGTGTGTGACAGAGAGAGAGAGAGAGAGAGAGAGAGAGAGAGAGAGAGAGAGAGAGAGAGAGAGAGAGATGCTCATGTGAATCTTTCTGAATGTGTTTATATGTTTAGAATCCCCTTAATAACATTCATCTGCCAGGTGGTGGTGGCGCACGCCTTTAATCCCAGCACTTGGGAGGCAGAAACAGGCGGATTTCTGAGTTCGAGGCCAGCCTGGTCTACAGAGTGAGTTCCAGGACAGCCAGGGCTACACAGAGAAACCCTGTCTCAAAAAAACAAACAAACAAACAAACAAACAAACAAACAAATTCATCCATCCAAAGCAAGAATTTAGTGATCTCCCAAAAAAACAAAAAATAAAAATAAAAACAAAAAAACAACAATAAAAAAAAACTAGAGACAGCATTAGCTATAGGGGAAAGTCAGGGGTTTGAAAAAGAAAGTGCAGGTCACAATCTTAGTTATACCTTACAGTCAAGAAAGACAACCTGAGAGAAGCACAGGGTTTAAGAGTTTCCCAGGTCCCCATGGTATATCCAGATTTTCAAAGGTCTCTAACTCAGCATAAAGCTCTTTTGCATTGGCAACTGAAGAAAAGCATTCAGCATCCCCTGTCTAATTTTTGACTTCACAGGCACACTCACTAGGTCCCATCAGTTTGCAAAAGGCAAAAGTCACCTCCATATTTGAGGAAAATTTGGGTTAAGGATCCAAAGCATTCTCTCATGGGAAAAAAAAAAATTCCACTCACCTACCCTCTAGTTAGGAAAAGGAATGAAGCCCTTACAAGAAAGTTTAACACTATGTTCAAGTTTATCACAAAAGTCCATTTTCAAAGGCCCAGCTGTAAGTCACTCAGCAACAAGGTCCCCTGGTGGCCTCACAATCATTTCTCAGGCTCAACTGTGAAGGCTTCACCCTTCTTACACCTGATGTGAACTAAACGTCCAATCAAAACACAAGGCCACCTTTGATGTGCTATTGGCCCCTTGCTGATACAGCTGGAGGAGAGAGCTCAGACTAAAACACTCACCCTTCAATTTTCTAATGTGGGACATTTTAAAGCAAACAGCGAGGGAGCCTGTGGGATCAGGGCTGGGGTAGGAATGTCATAGCATGCAGTGAGCCTAGAACCTCAGTAATTCAGCATACGTTTGGAAGTTAGAAAAAGAGTCCAGTGGGGAGATTTGAGAATTTCCTTGAGACTTTCTAAGTGCCCCCAACCCATAAAGCCACATCTAAGGTGGGATTGCTAGCTTTGGATCAGAAACTCAAGGTCCTGAAGGTAGAACCAAAGGAATAAACTCTCCGTGGGCAGATACAAGCCATGTTCCATCACCAGCACCCTACTTTGCCTCTCGCCCTTCTGAGGAAAGGTACTATTTGCCTGGATTTTACATCACACCTTGATTGTCTTGGTCCTCAGGGCTTTAGAGAAGGCAATGTCAAATCCAAATCTAGCCCAGTAATCACAGAGCTCATCAGTCAGCTTCTTCCACTCCTTCTCCCCAAGGAAGTGAAGCAATCTGAAAATCCAGAAGATTCTCCTTCTCACAGAAGAGCTGAACAGTGTCATAAAGATTCCAGTGTCAAAGTCCAATTATGTGCAGTGTGCAAGAAGCCCCCATCTGTGAAGCAAAGGGCCTAGAAGAAGAAGGGGACGGCCTTTCAAGTCAATTGGGTTTCCTCCATTTTAGACACCCAAATTTTCCATCAATGATCACTGATAGTCTTTTATATTACATAAAACTAGATGAAGGTTTTTACTGGACCCACATCAGAAAGTGGAAAGACAGGAAGAATAGTCACTGTCACAGCCTTGAAATATCTATCTGAGACAGGGAGAACATTCTATAAAATGCAGGTTGGAAAGTTTTTAACCTAACAAAAAATGTGCATTATATTCATCAAAAGATGAGAATTAATATGTTCATAGCACCACTATTCCAAATAACCCAAGATAGAAAATATCCAAGAGGTAGAATGAGTAGATAAATCATAAAATATTCACATAGAGGGATATAGTAAAGATAATAAATGGACTACAACTACAGGCAACAATATAAATAGATCATCAAATATAATCATAAGGGAGAAATCCAGAAGTGCAAACAGCACACTACATGATTCCAAAACAGGTCAAAGCAATGATTTCTATCGGAAGTCAGGATAATGGCTAACTATGCCTAGAAGGGAAAATTGGCAAGATTTCTAGAGAGCTGCAAATGCACCCTTTCTTTTTCTAGATGACAGTTTCAGAGGTACATCCATTTTGCAAAAACTCACAGAACCTACACTTGCAACCTGTATACATTTTTATAGGTATGTTCATATAGGAATGGGGGAGGGGAGGGAAGAAAAGAGAAGGAGAGGGGGAGGGGATAAAAGGAAAGTCTCTTGTTTTTGTTAGCAACTACAAGAATTCTCTAGAAACAGGAACTCTGCTAAAAGATCTTTATTTCCATTTGCTTGCTCAAGGAAAGCTGTCACATAGCTTCTTGTCACATGCAAGCTCTCTTTATGTCTGTCAAGAAAAAAAAGAATGCCCAACAGTTTAGTGCTTCTTTTATTCAAGGAGGAAAAAAAAAAACCACCAAATACATAGCTGCAATTTTGCCATCTGTGTCTTTTCAAGAAAATGGATAAGTGGTTTCTCTGTGTTGGTTAGGGTCAGCTAACTATTGTGACAAGTGTCTCTTAAATCTCACAATGAAAGTTTATTTCTCTCTCACCCAAAATCTAATCACGGCTGACAGCTTTTTATGCAGTGGTTCAGACACTAAGGTCCTTCTCTGTGGTAGACCCAGCATATCTTAAGGCCTCAGCATTCTCTGATGAGTCTCCTGCAATTGGGCAAATAAATCATGTTCTAGTCACATAAAAGAATATAGTGAAGGTAATAAATTAACTACAACTATATGCAACAATATAGATTGATTGATTGTCAAATATAATCATGAGAGGAAAATCCAGATATGAAAATAGAATAATATATGATTCCAAAGCTGGTCAAAACAGGATTGGCAGTCCAGGCATTGTTTATGGACTTTGTATATGATCCTTCCAGAGGTGAAGCAGTGGTTTTCCCACATTTTATTGGATCTGTTACATGATCACACCTACTTGTGTACCCAAGAAGAAAATAGAAAAAATGAACACCTATACTCTTCCGTCTCTACATCCTCTCATGCCTGAAACTGGATTACAGAGGAGAAAGGACAGGGCATTATGGGAGAAGACTCAGATAAAAAACACAGATATCTGCACCCTGTAGCGTATCAATGATGTTACACATCTACACCCCAACCTCCTTTTGGCCATCACCAAAAACACACTCACTGAGAATGAGTGCATACTGGCAGCCAGATAAATTGTTCTTCCAAGTGCCATACAAAAGGCAAGACAAGAGTTACACTAGCCAAGCCAGATAAGGGAATAGCATTTTTTGTCCCCATTTTCTCCACATATCCAGTTGACCAGAATCAGAATATGTACACTACCTGAGGAGATACAGGAGCTAGGTTTTATCAATTTTTATGTCTACTTCCATTTCCCAAGTCTCTTGATAAGAATAATAATAAATCCATAAAAATCATGCCACCAGTAGCATAAATACATTAACCCTTTCCATGTATATAATGTGTATACCACAACTGCTAGCACTACCCGTGGGTTAGTTTATTACATTCTCACACTCTATGAGATCAATATTATTACTGTCCCCATTTCACCAATTGGGAAATTGAAGCACACATATTAAGTCCAAGATCACACAGCTGGTAAGTGCTGATACTACAAGAATCAAAGATGACACAGAATAGGAATGCAAGCATGTAATCCTGATAAAAAATTCCAGTCCCTCAGGAAACCTATACATGTGTAATTGTGTGTGTGTGTGTGTATGTGTGTGTGTGTGTGTGTGTGTGTGTGTGCCTGAATATATGTAGGAGCATGTGCATAAAGAGCCCATAGAAGTTAAAAGAGGGTGTCAGATCCTCTTGATCTACAAGAAATTGTGCTGGGCATCCAACCTGAACACTTAACTTAGAGCAGCAAACAAATTCTACAGCTCCTGAGAACCAATACTGAGCCTAAGCTTTACAGGTTGTAAAGTTTGATTCACTGAGGCTGATCAGGACACATAGCACACACACACACACACACACACAGACACACAGACACACATACACATACACAGAGCAACTTGGAAAGAAAAACAAGCCCATGTTGAGAAGTAAATAAAGGTACTTCATATAGAATTTTGTTTTGTTTTTCAATTTTCCATTCATATTAAACATCCATTAAAACCACTGCCTTACCAGATGAATTAAGAAGACCTAAAAGTACATCAAACTTACATTTACAGGACAATAATATAAAGAGCCTGCTCCCCTCATTGTTTCTCCTGACCCGCCTTTGTAAGTGAGCCCTCCTCTCATTAACACCTTCCACTGCAGAAGCAGCTTAAGAGCTACTAGTTATAACATAAAACAAAGGGTTAAATTAAAGCCACACAAGAGACAAACTTATGCAATATATTTTTCTTTATACAGTTGGATTAGATTTAATTAGCAAAAACTAAAATTTTGCCAGATGAGCACTAGGTGATATCTGATACCTGATAGAGCTCCAATGTTTCTCTGCTCTCACACCAAAGGTATTTAACTCAACTAGTATTCTTTGGAAACACTCCAGGTCCCCCTGTCCCCAAATCCCTTCTTAGTTTGCCATCTGCCCCCCTCAACACACAAACACATTGTCACAAACTTCAAAACCCATTTTCTCATGTTGGTAAAACAAAAAAAAAAAAAATCCCTTGACGTCATCTCAAAGGGTTTTCTGTGCTATTTCTTCCCACAGCCCTTCCTCCTCTCACTTAATCTCTAGACTTAATAAACATGCGCCATCTTGCAAAGGGACAGGCAGGGGTGGGCTGAAATGGAAGAATTCAGGTGCCAAATTAAAAGTGGAAATACAGCTTTAGTTGCATTACTAAAATATAAATACAGGCTTGAGGAACAGAGTCCACATGCAAGCTGGAGAGAAACATAAATATTGAGGCTGTGTTCTTGTGAGCAGTATGTCTTGGTGGCTGTCATCTGCTCTCATAGTTACTAGTTCTTCTCTCAGATACCTGGCATCATCATCAACAACAACAACAACAACAACAACAACAACAACAAAGAGTAGCTGATCTCTGGAATAAATCCAAATGTGTTTAAACAGTGTCATCAGATTCTAAACACCTTTTCTCGCTCTCCATAAGAGTTGTGAGCATTGGAATAAGCTTAAAGTGCAGTTACAAACCAGTAAGTTTTTGCAGCTTAAAAAAACTGCATCAAAGGCAAGAGATCTTTTTAAGGTCTTCTGAAATGTTGTTTTTTAGCATTATCTTTAAAACAATCCCAGTTCTAAGTTATTCCCCAGGCCTCCAAAGCCAGGGTCTTACCCTTGTGTCATCAAGCCCTGCTTCTCCATAAAATACAGCAGCAAGATATCATAAAAAGCCTCAGACCAAGAGCAAGGAAAGACCACTGCTGCTTTTTATCTTGGAAGTAAGAGCCTTCTTGAGACCCCAGAAGATTCTATGGAGTCATTTTTTTCCTGCCATATTCATATGGCAGCCCAGTTAGAAGCATATGCTAGGCCAGCCAACTTCTAACCCTGCTTTTCTATATCAAGGAAATATTAAGAATCTGTAGTAAGGAGAATGGTCTCTGTCTAATGGTGATACAGATTACAAAAGTAGATTTATTAATAGTGGTTAAAAGTCATCATTACACACTTGAGATAGGTACATATTACTGCTTATAACTTATACCAAGTGATCTCACCCTAGACAAATAAGTATAGTAATTAATGACAATTGAGAAGAGGATTAGCCTCTCCCAGCGATGAGTCCCCATATTGGTTGTCCAGTGCAGAATGGTCAACCTTGAAACCATATACACATAAACAACAAAAACAGACTCAGCAGGGTATATGTGCATAGATAGATAGATAGATAGATAGATAGATAGATAGATAGATAGATAGATAAATAGATAGATAGATAGATAGATAGATAGATAGATAGAGATAGACATACATGTTTGTATACAAATACACACACACACACATATATATATATATACATATATATATATATATATATATATATATATATATATATATATATATAAAACAATAATAATTAAAGACAAAGGCTATCAACATGGGAATGGAAGGCATGGAAAGGATTTGAGGAAGTGTAGTTTGGGGCTGGAGGGAGGAAAAGGGGGGTGGAAGTAATGGAATTCTATTTCAGTGAAAAGTATCTTTTAAAGGTGGTATTAATTAAAACAACTTCTTTTATCTCAAAACAACAACTAATATTATTCAACAAAGCTCTAGGAGAAGTGCCTACTTCCCCTGAGCACTGGCTTTGTGAACCATATTGGATCTCTATGTGAGGATTTGCTCTCCTTGAAAGGATCACAAGCGACTACAACATGGCTTCCTTGAGAGGGAGTCTCATGAAGGAAGAGAAGAAGAGGGCCTTCCTCTCCTTTTCTAGTTCTGCTTTTCTGTATGGGTTGAACTGCCCAGTCCTACTCATGGAGCAAGCAGGTCAACAGCTCTATGGTGGATCCAAACACTTCTCAGTGCTTTCACCAAACCACTCCCTCATCAGGATTACTGTTGTCACCTACCTATTTAGTTTCCCTGATGCTACTCTCCCTGTCTCTTAAAAGTCTCTCCACACAATAACCCACATGATTCTTTTCAAGTCTAAGTTAGTCACATTGCTCCTGCCTTAAAAGCCTTGAAGGATTGCCACTATACTCAGATCAAAAGGCTTATGAACCAAAACATTACATAGAGTCTGGCCTACCAGACTCTATGCTATCTATCTCCATCTTGCCAGGCCAGTAGCTTCTCACTCTCCTCCTCATCTTTCTATATTCACCACTATGACCTCCTTGCCTCCCTGTCATCATTGAATCATGCATGACATGTGTTTACCTCAGGGCCTTTGTGTACACTATGGTTTTCCTCTGCGAACATGATCTTTCTCCATCGATGTGCATAATAACCTCCCTTACCTCCTTCCAATATTTGCTCAGATGAAGCATCTTCAGTGAGGCCCACCAGAATACCCTACTGAATACGACTGATCATCCTAGCCCCACACAGCTGATTGTCTTCCTTCGATACCCTCTAAAAGGCTTTGGAATTCCCTCATAGTCACTGTTTGCTGTTTTGCGTTTACCTATCTCCTTTGGAATACAGGCTTATAGTTGCTTTTGTTTGCTTATCAGACATTAAGTGTCTAAAATAGTGTCTGATGTATAGTAAATCAATGAAGCTAGATGATAAAATAATCACGAATTATAGTATGTTTAGACAAATAACCAAAAAAAATGGCCATTAAAAAAAAAATAACCTTATTTGTTATCTGGCCAAACAGAATCAGAATCACTTGATCAGCCAGTAACATCCTTCTCCTGATCTTGTATTTCACAGATTCAGACAAAGGCTTCCACCTACTTGGTAAGAGAGACATATACTTTCTACTCTGTCTGATGCAGCTGTAGTATCAACAAAAGAACTGATACATCAGGCACAGTTCTCAATACCCACTTTAGCATCCCCCAATAACACAATGCAGTCAGTACTGTCATCTCCATTCCACAGCAGATGGAAAGTCCTACTATGTTGAGACAGTGGAGACAGTATCAGAATCCAACTTCAGAATCCATCCATACTCCTCAGCACAAACGTTCCCACTTTCCTGGCTCACCAGACAGTCACCAACCTCCCTCAAACTGATCTTCAGGACACTCCAAAGGTCCTGAACAAAGAACAGGGACATAAAGCCCTCATCAAGTACCCTAAAAGAAAGGCAGAGTCCAAATTGTAATGCTTGGCTTTTCACAAACAAGGTACTCTTGAACCTGAAAAATGAACTGCAGTTCCCCAAGAGTCCCCTTGCCATCTTACAAGGCTGTCATTTCATAGCCAAGATGACAAAGCTGGTTTGTCAAAACAAACTATCTATTATACACACAAATGAAAATGGCCCTTCGGATTGCTATTAATAGGTCCAATTTCAGCCATATTAACCTTATTTCCTTTTTGAATAGGGCTATTAGACCAGGAGATCAAAGGAATGCTACAGACATATGGTATCTTGATTTCAGCAAACCATTTGACGATTGCTCATAATGATAGATCTTGTGGGCAGGGTGGAGAAATGTGATTAGAATGGAAAAGGGGGGGTACATTTGTGGCTTCTGTAACAATGGCACCCGACGAATGTTGATTAATAGATGTCAACTTAGAAGGACATTGCCAGTACTGCCTGCCAGTGAGCTCTGGTCTTGAGTTCATCTGAGCAATAATTGTATCAGAGATGTGGGTGATGTCATAGAATCATGTTTATAGTGTCTGCAAAGAATAAAATGCTGTGGGCAGTAGCTGACACATTGAATCAAGATATTAAACCATCACCACTGATTGGAAATGAAAGAGCAAAGCAAGCAAGATTCAATTTAACAAAGACAACAGTCTCACAAAATTTAAGTTCAAAATATCAACTATATATAGAACCAAGGAAATCTCAAGTTTAAAATCTACCACCATAAAGAAGGAAATTTACTGGGGCAAAATAGCAATAATTAATCAACAGCATCATGGGATGGTTAAAATAAAAGCCATCTTAGTCCTAGTATGTCAGTCATACAAATAGAAGAAATGAGTTTCATCACATTTTGGGCCTGTGACAGATAGCAACCAGGAAAACAGGACTAGAAAATTTCACTGGGAGATCTAACTAAGTAACTGAAGTTATCTAACCTGAAATGAAGAACACTTAGGAAAACCATAGCAATAAACCTACAGCTACTTCAAGAGACTGGAAAAGAGATTAAAAGTAGATGCTACACAGCTTCAGTACCAGAACTAGGACAAAAGGTTGTCATTACAAAAAAAAAAAAAAAATGTGATACCAGTATAGGTAAGAACTTTATGAGCATGAGAAGCATTGGACAATAAAATCAAGAAGAGGTTGGCCACTCTTAATGCCAAGGGTCTTATAGGAGTCACCATTTGTGACATCTTTAAAAGTCATACTGTGGATGGAAAGTTGATTTTATTTTTCGAAATATAAGATCCCCCAATTCCATGACTCTTATTAAATTAACATTAACTATGTGTATGTATGTGTGTGTGTGTGTGTGAGTGAGAGAGAGAGAGAGAGAGAGAGAGAGGCTCACCACACAATCCAATCCAAGCAGGCTTCAAAGTCAAATCTTCCAGCCTCGGCCTCCTGAAAGCTGGATTATAGACATGTACCACCATGTCTGGCAAGTTGTTTATTCTTGGCTTATTTCTCTTTGAGGACCTTAGACACTTAACAATTAAGTAATTTTTCAGAATTTGGATGCTCACATCCACAGATAATTTGCTTAGTAAATTTAAACCTCCTCATCCTCATTAATGGCTGAGAGATGAACATTAAAGGAGAGACAGAAACTAACCGTGTCTGTCTTAGTTGTTCATAAAGATGTGCTACCCAGGGTCTCTGCCCTCTGGATTTATAGTCCAGTGGAGTACTAATTGAAATGTTATTTAAACAAGTTTCAAACCTAGAATGAAGTTCTTACATTTAAAACTCATGTCAACTTCATTAATTTTATTTTGATATAGTTCATAAAGAATTATTGATGCAAAAATCATGTTCAATAAGTTTCCTGTGCTAGTTACACCCTTGTTATAATAGGTAGAATGGTACACAAAACGTTGAGTTCCATGATTTTGTGTGTGTTTATCATGTGCGTGTATATTTGTGTGGGTATCAAGGTGTAGGCATGTGTGTGCGCATGCACACGTGTGTAAGTGTAAACACAAGTATAAGCACGTATGTGGAGGCCAGAGGTCAAGCTCAGGCATGGTTCTTCAAGAGGCATCTACCTGTTTTGTTCTATTGAGACAATTTCTCTCATAGGCCTGAAACTCACATGAAAAGCTAGGCTAGTCGGCTCCAGTCTCTACCTTCCCAATGCTAAACGCATAATCATGTGCCACCACATGCAGCCTTTTATATGGGTTCTGGGAATAGAACTTAGGTTCTCTGGCTTGCATGTAAGCACTTTACCCACTGAGAACTCTTTCCAGCCTTGCCTCATGATTTTTTTAATGGAGTAAGAAATTAAGCTGAAGTAGCAAACCAAAATTCTAACTCTTGTTTAAAATTCTCACTGACTCTAGAACTTCAAAGGGTCAGTCCTCATGACTGATGAGATAATATAAGACAACAGAGTGACTTCATGTGTCACCAATGGTTAAGGTAAATTAAAAGCTCTAAGATTGAAGACATTTTAGGCAGCCTGCGTGGATGTTTCACTTTTGGAATGACATATTCAGAAAAGGCCTCGTTAATTTTTTCTACCTATCAGAATCCCAAATGTTTCCCAAATAAAGTAGTTCAGCAATTTTGATTTAAAAACTGAATACAGGGTCTGGTGTGGTGGCACACACTAGTACTCCAGAGGCAGATTCGAGTGGATTAGGAATTCAAGGTCGTTCTCCTCTGATTCATAGAGAGTTTGAAACCAAACTAAACTACATAAAATCCTTTCAATAAGCAAACCATGTAAGCCAGGTGTGGTGGCACACACCTTTAATCCCAGCATGGGATATAAAGGCAGGCAGAACTCTGAGTTCAAGGCCAGCCCTGTCTACTTAGTGAATTAGTTCTAGAGCAGCCAGGGCTATGTAGAGAGACACTGTCTCAAAAGCAAACAAAAAAAAAAGTCCAACGCAGGACAATGGAAAAAGTCTGGGGAAAAGTGTTGTTGTGTTGTTAGTGGCTATTAGGAAATTACAGCCGTGATTTTTTTAACCTTAGAGAAATTGTTTTCTTCTCCATCATTCTGTGACAGGCTTAAAAGCAGCCTTGAATGGAGCAGTTGGGAACTCTTATTGCCTCAGAGAAACTCACTTGGCAGAGATAGGAAGAAGGGAAACTTAACCACAGCTACTAAAACATCCAAGAAGACACAGAAGGCTGGCTAAAGAATATTGGAATGAGCTGCAGATAGGATAGACAGAATGAGGAGAAAAACATTATCTTCCAAAGGCATAACAAACTCATGATCAGAGCTACCACCCCAACCCTGAATAATTCCTCCCCTAAATGTATTAACTTCTGTAGCTCTTTCAGGATTTATCAGTTGCCATATCTTCTCTGGCTGAAACCATGCTTCTTAAATAGGGAGTCTGGGTATCTTAGGACAGTGGTTCTCAACCTCCCTAATGCTAAGACCCTTTAATACAGTCCCTGATGTTGTGGTGACTCCTAACCATAATTTTTTTTGCTACTGTTATGAATCTTCATGTAAACATTTGATATTCAGGATATCTGATATGTGATTCTCAAAGGGGTCTTGAGCTGCAGGTTGAGAACCACTGTCCTAGGAGCATCAGTGGCCCATTCTACATGGCCATAACCAGATATCCGGAGGCTGGCTGTTTGAGGAACCATTGGGACATGCTTTGTTCACATAGACTTGAGTTTCGTCTCTGCTCCTACTCACCACCAAGCACTGCAAAACTCCCCTCCCAATAGCTTCCAAATGTGGTGCTGTCAGTAGTAACAGCAGCTATTTCCAGACCCACTGCAGAACATTCTAGCAAGGGCCAGGGATGTATCTAATCTATAATTCTGTATAAAATATTTCAAGAAAAAGGGATTAAGATGCACCACCTCTGTCCCAGTCCTAGAGTTTGCCCTCGTCATTTAAAGATCCAACAGATTTAGCCTAGGACGATGCAGTGATACACACTACAAGAAAAAAGACCCAGCAGATTATCCTGGTCTAGGCTTCCTGAGATACTTCTCAACCAAGTAGTTTTAAACTGAAGATAAGGAGGTGAGAAAGTGAAAGTGGAGAGAAAGAGCAGCAAATATAGGCTATGTTGTCATCAGCTACATTATAACTATCGGCAACTATTGCTCAGTTCTACTGGTGAACAGTATTGAACATGCTAGATGTTTCTCCCATTCTAAGAGCAAGGAAGCTTTTTTTTTAAAGTGCTGCCTTGGGGACATTAACTAGATGGCCCTCTGGCTTTCTTTCCCTATATGGAAGGGAAAACCTGTTCCACCTGCTGAACCAAAAGTCTCAGGCAGAGTGTGCAGTAAGAAGCCTTTAGTAGGAAAGGTATAGAGATTAAATAAGATAATGCATGCTGAGTACTTAGAGCAGAGGCTGACGAATAGCAAGACTCAGAACTGATAGCTCAAAAATAAAGTGAGAGCCAGTGAGATAGCTCAGAAGGTAAAGGTGCTTGCTGCCAAGCCTAACGGCCTGAGTTTCATGCAAGCACCTCACATGGTGGAAGAAGTTGTCCTCTGAGATTCATATGTACTCTAAGGCACACATGCACACATGGACGCACACAAAAATAAATGGCATATTTAAAATGATGACTCTACATCTATGTGCAGAAAATAATCTTGTCTCCTGCCTCACACCATTTATACAAATACATTCCAAGACAGGTGTGGTGGCATGTGCCTTTTAATCGCAGCACTCTGGAGGTTGAAGCAGGGAGAACTCTCTGTGAGTTCGAGGCCAGCCTATTCCACATAGCAAGTTCCAGGATAACAAGGACTACCTATATAGAGAGACTTTGTCTCAAAAATCAAACAAACAAAAATCCATGCCATATGAATCTAAACCGAAAAGGCAAAATAAACTTTAGAATTCAGGAGATCTCTTCATGGTTCAAGAGTCAATGAAAAATTTAAGAATAAACAAAAGAGAAACAAGAAGCTTGTTACAAAGAAAAAAACCTCGATAAACTGGACAACAAAAGAACCATAAACTTCTGCTCATCAAATTATAACACTAAGAACATCAAAATGCAAGCCCAGAAGAGATGACTTTTTTGCAGTACCTAGAAATGATCAATGACTCGTTCACAAAATATATTTAAAATATTCAGAAAGACAATAAGGGAGATGAGCCAAAGACTTTATTTTAAATGGAGTAAAAGGAAAAAATTAGTGGAGGGCGAGTAACGGTCTTGAACTAGAAATTCAGAAAAAGGGATGTCTAAATTGGATTTTAAACACACGAGAAAAGGGGTCATTTCACAAGCTATTCAAAAAGCAGCTTAGACTTACCTTGCAGTTTTATCACATTTATTGCCAGTGTAGCTGTTATTTAAAAAAATATCAGTGCTTGTGAAGATGCAGAGCAACTGGAAATCCTGGGAGTGTAAAGTGATACAGCCAGCTAGAAAACTGTCAGGTGGCATGTATTAAAGGCAAGCGTGCCCGCCTTGAACCACTTCTCGATGTATACCAACCAGTGGGATATAAATATGTTCACCAAAAGGCATGTAAAGTGACTGGAGAAGTAATTCACTTAGAGTGCTTGCCTAGCAGGAACTAAACCCTGGGATTGATCCGCAGTACTGCACAAAGCTAAGTGTGGTAGCTTTAATCCCAACTACAGAGGTCGAGTGGGAGAAGGATAAGGAAATTCAAGTCATCCTTAGCTACATAGAGAGTTCCAGGCTAGCCTAGGATACATGATCCCTTGTTTCAAAAACTAAAACTACAGAAGGCATGTGGCAAAAATTATTCATGATGATAGTGTTAAAATAGAAACAAATGTCCATCATCAGGAGAATGGATCATCAAATTATGGTAGATATCCACAATTTCACTCAGCAATGACAATGAGCAATATATTATGTATGCAAATAACATGGAAGACCTTTACCAGTGTAATGCTGAATGAATAATGTAGACACACACACACACACACACACACACACACACACACACACACGCGCACGCGCGCGCACTCGAATCTAGGGAGGTGAACAATGACTGGTAGAGGCCACAGCAATGTTTTCGTCTCTCGATCCGAATAGTTTTTCCTTGAGTTATCTATTTTGTGAAAATTTACCAACATAAACACTTAGAAGCTGCATACCTCTTTTAAAACACAGGAATATTAGGCATCAATGCAAGTTTTACTTAAAAACTCAGTAACTAAACATAATTGGCAGTATCCAAAAGACCAACAAGAAGAAATGTCTAAGGTTGAACAGTTTGGCATTGAGTCCCATGAAGTAATTCCAAAGCCTCAGGTGTTAGTGACTGAAAAGCTGGACTTGCTTCAAGTTTATGACCATAAATCTCAGAAGGCTCTCCACACAGCCAGCTAATCCCACTCCACTTCCTTACTGCATCCACATTCCCCTGAGACAGCTTATTAACACCTTACTTCCTCTCTTCCAGTTGCCAACAACTTCTCAGCTGATGATCTCACCGCTTACTTCATGGAGAAAATAGATGTCATTTTTTTAAATGGCAAGGGGAAACACCCGGCTCCACCTCCACCTCTGTCAGTCCACCAGTTCACCTGCCTCTCTGCCTGGATCTGTCACTTTCCCTTCAAATGATATTTTAATCTTACCCCATCTCTGCTTCTCAGACTTCATAACTGTTCAGATCTCTTTCCCAGCACCAATTTCCTCCTCTCCTTGGAAGCCAAGCATACACAACATGTTGATACCTTTGAAGAAGTTTTCCTTCCATACTGCCTTTTCATGGAGCCACTGCTCCAGTTTTCTACTTCCCTTCAAAGCACAACTCCTTCCAAGAGTCATCCGTCACTGCCATCTCCTCTTCCACCCATCCGGTTCTATCCCTACCCCTTCTTATACACATGCTAAGCATGTACTTTGCCCCCCCCCCACACACACACTGTTGTAATACCTTCTTCTTGCTCCCACCATATCACCCTGGCCTGATTTTTATCCCTCAGCACTGGCATCAAATCTAGTGCTTTGCACATGCTAAACATGTGCTCTACCACTGACTTATGCGTAGCACTTAGTGATGTTTTGTTTATTTTTTGAAGCAGGATCTCTATGTGTGTCTCTCTCTGAATGTGTGTGTGTATCTCTCTGTGTGTGTGTGTGTGTGTAATGTAGTCCATACTCAAGGTTTCCTGCCTCTGCTTCCCAAGGGCTGCAATTTACACCTCTGTGAACCACCATATCCAATTCTTCTAGACTAATTGTTTGTTTTAATTCTTCCTCTTTTCCTATGAAACTCAAAGTTGGGCTCCCTTGGGCTCTAGTACTAATTTCCTCCCTTCTGTGAAATTCAAGCATGCTCAACAATTAGTACCTTTCTAAATGAACCACTCTCCTTTTCCCTAGTGTCTTGGTTGTCCCTAGTCCCACGGCTTCACACACCTTCTTTATCTTTCTGTCCTCCATCTTCATCTCCAGCTTGGGCGTTTCTCTTACGCTCTCAACTCACACATCCAACTCAGCGCTTTCAACACTCACCAGAAACCTCAAACATAACAGTCCTCAAATAGAAAACTATGGATTGCATTCCCTTTAGAATAAAATGTCCACTCTCCCAGTAGCCTTTTGTGTTTCTGTAAATGTCATCACCTTCTATGAATTATCTAAGCAAAGGAAACTACAGGTCTGACATCTAAATAACTTTTTCTCGTACGCTGTACCTAAAGTACTCAGTAAGTCCTATAAGTTATATTTCCAAAATGAATTTAGATCTGACCGCTTCTTTATTTCTAGTCTTACCAGCTCAAACTTGCCTCAAAAGTGACTTCCGTGAAGTGTATATCAGATCAGGCCATTCACCTATCTTGAGTCCCTACCATGAGTCAGGGCAACAGGAAGCAGCTCTCTTAGGAGAAAGCAGGAAGACTGTGAGGCATGGTGATCTGGGTAGGAAAACTAAGTGGGGGTATAGAGGCACAGACAACCAAGGGGAGGAAGTCTTCTCACTTCGAAAATACTCCCAGGCTGGAACAGTCTTAAAGGGAGATTCATAATGTAGTTGATACCAGTAGGGTCTAAGCAGCCCCTCTGCCCTCTCAAGAGAACCCCTGCAGACTCGCATGTGTACCCCACAGGCTTCTCATATCTATGTGACTCCCAGGTGCATGCTAAAATCGTAAATGGGGCTGGCTCTAGAAGCCAGGTAATTCTTGCTCAAGGGCTACTTTCCTTCTAGCAAGGGAGAATCAGCACAGAGATTCCAATCTCTTCACCCTCCCCTCCCCCAAGCGAAACACATCTGAGGTGATATGTGAGTCAAAGGTCTTCGGCTAGCTTAACTCAAAAGGTTCTCATGACTATCTCTCCCTCCTGCTTGACTTTCCCACTCACTCCCTGTGACTCCTGGGACCCACTCTCAAACTTCTAGCATGGAAATCCTTGTCTGGGGCTCTGAATTCCGGGAAAGTCAAACTAAGAGGCAAAATAGTGTTTCTTTATTCCTGAAGGTTATGACACCAAACAAGGACAGTACAGTACCATCCTACATCTAAATGGATGAGAGGATAGAGAAATGAGGGTACAGAGCATTGAGACATTTTAGAAAAAAAAATTAAGAGGAGGACTAGTGAGATGGTGGGAAAAGGCACTCAAGAAGCAAGCCTAGGTCACCTGAGTTCCATCCCTGGAACCTACATCGTGTTAGGAGAGAGATGACTCCACAAAGTTGTCTTCTGACTTCCATGTGCCCTACCCACGTCATGCACACCCACAATAATAATAATAATAATAATAATAATAATAATAATAATAATAATAAATAAAACATTTTAGAAGAGGTATTTTAAGCGATCTATTTTAAGACCTTTCCTATGGCCCCATCTTTATTTATTCACATATAAATATACATTAATAGAGTATGTATTCATCAGCTACACCAACGTATTTATCGACTACACCAACACACCAATGACCCCCCTATCTCCATCTTCCATTCATTTATACTTCAATGGTGAAAATGATTTGAAGGGGCTATTAAATTCAAGATTCATAACCGCCTACTGACGCCACTAATAGGAAGGGTAGTGAGGAGAATACATTCTACTTTGGCAGTTTAAATTTTGTTTAAGAAGTATGTCTGTGTCACATGTGCACGTGGAAAATGTATGCACCATTCAACTGTATGCAGAACTTCCCTCCATCAACTGTATGCAGAACTTCCCTCCAGTTCTTTTGAAGTCACCACTCCCCCCAGCCCCCAACAGAACTACCCAAATATCAGCGCTGTTGAAAGTGAAGGGCCTGTCCCTGCTGGGTGGTTTGGGGTAAAAAGAAGGCAGAATTCAAACGCTCATTTCCAGTCCCAAAAGTAAAATACGACTTGGCCTAGGGCAATCCTAATTCTTTCCAGAACTCATCCCCGGAATTGCCCTTTTAAACAACTAGTCATTAACCCAACTCCAGGTCTTTTATAGCTGCGAAAACTGATCGGGCACATCATTTATTCATTATGCTTATTATTATTGTTATTGTAGAAAAGCAGTGAATTCCTGGGGCGGGTTTCAAAGGGTTCTTCTAGGGAGGAAGGGGTGAGGGAAAAGAATGCCCAGGCCTGCAGGCCAGGCCAAGAAGCTGGGCTGAGCTGCCTGACAGAGGTACAGGGAAATCCCCCTGAGAAGCATGCTGTTGAAGCTCCTCTGTCTGGCTCACTCAGTGACCACCTCACACCAGAGCAGCTGCTGCAGCAACAGAAAAGGCTTCTTATGTAAGTCAGAACCGCTGACATCACCTTTCCCCAGAGCATCTCAGCTGAACTAGGAACCAAAGGACCTGTACTCTTGTCCACAAGTCATTTTCTAAATGAGTCTGTCGCTGCCAGATTTGGGGTGCCAGGTTTGGGAGGCATGCACCAGTGGGGGAGGACTTCCTGCCCCTTAGAGAGTAGTTAACAGAGACTACTTATCAGGAGGTCTACGGTGTTGCAAGAGTAAAGTCAACATGCAGTAAAGGTGTCCAGAGGTCTCCTGGATCCCTCCTTGCTCTCTCACTGCAACCTGCCTAGCTGGACTGGCTCACACCTAAGTCTGTATTTGTGCAATAAGGCACTAAAACAGTGGAAGAAGAACCTGTGGGATGCTCAGAAGACAGATAGTCCAAAGGGGCATTCATTAAGAGCTCTAGGTAACTAACCCAGGGCAGAAAAGACACTCAGAATCCTCTTTATCTCCTCAAGGCCCAGCCATTCCTTCCTTCCAGTCCCTCACCAAGACCTTTCCTGGTCCCAGGGTTCTCAGTAGAGCACAGTGGAGTTCATTCTAGGCAGTCAGCCAATGATGCTGGACTAGGTCACACACCTTCCAAAGGCACGAGTCACAGCAAGTGTGACAAAGCACCTTGTCTCCCACAGACATCTTAAAAGGACACCTACTACTTTGAAGCCCCCAAAGATGCAACCCGGTGGGCTCCAGGAAGCTACAGGAGTTGCACCCCCTCCTTCTTCCCAAGGACATGAAAGGCATGCTTGTCCCAGTGGTAAGTGACAGACCTTTTCTATCTCCTGTCTGTCCCCCTAAATGCTCCCTACCTGCCCATTCTCAACACCAAGGATGTCTATGAGTTCAGAAGCTGTCCTTTTAACTTTCTGCCCTCCGTGCCTGCATCCCTGCCATCGGTCAGGGGCCACACCAGCTACTCTCAACCCGGGAGTACTAGGGTGGATCTCAGGGCAGAAGAGGAGAGGGAAGGCAAGAGTAAGGTGCAAGTTGCAGCAGGCGCGGCGCCTCGAGGCTGGGATTGTGGTGAGTGGGGACAGTAAGAGGGTGCGGCGCTGGAGCCTAGCACCCTAGAGGATGGACGGCGCTGGTACTCACGCACTGCCTCCTGCTTGGGGTCCAACGTGCTAAGGACACGCTGCACGCTGCCGAGCTTGCCCTGCAGCGCCCAGACACGGCGGTGAGTAAGCTGGATGTCGCTCTCGAGCTCCTGGAAGAGGCTACACGCGTGCCGGGCCACGTCTGAGAGCTGCCGGAGGACCCTGGCCAGCGCAGCATTGCTGACCGCGCACAGGTCTAGCATGAGCAGCACAGCCTCGGTTGCAACCTCGGAAGCCTCGCCTGTGGCCGATGCTGCCTCTGGGACCCCCGCCACGCTCTCCTCCCCGGCCTCGCGCGCTTCGCCGGGTGGCTGCTGATCCTGCTCGGCCGGCGCCGGCAAAGAAGGCAGCGGAGGTGGTGGCAGTGGGAGAGGCGCAGGGGGCACACGAGGAGGCTCGTCTGGCTCCCGTGCCTCGGCCTCTTCCCGCCGGCCAGGCGGCTGCAGGGGCGGCGGCGGCTCAATGCTGCCTCCACTCGTGTCCTCATCTGGGCCGGGCGCCGGGCGCCGCTGCCGGCAAAGCCACTGCGGCTCCACGATCCTCTTGGCGAAAGGCATCCCGCGCAGCCGGGCCGCGACTTTCCCTTCTCCTCTGAGCGTCCCTTGTGAGCTAGGGACCTGGCGCGCCCACCTGAGCAAGGAGAGGGCAGGAGTCCGGCGAGGAGCGATCCGGGCAGTCCGGAGACGCTGAGGGCTCCTCTGCTCACCTGGCCTCCTCCTCTTGCCCACCCTTTCCTTCACAGCTTAGTCTGACCTGTCCTCCTCCGGGAACACGGCTGTCTAGGAAAGATGACAAGCGCTGGGCACAGAAATCTCGGGGTGTGCTTGGGTCCTCCTCACTTGCTCCCAACCGGGGTCAGCCGGCTCAGCTCCATCGCTCCTGAGCCCGTTGCCGCCGCCCTGGCCACTGCCGCCGCCTATATAAATGGGCGTGTGTGTATGTGTGTGTGTGTGAGTGAGTGTGTGTGTGTGATCGTGTGTGTGTATGTGTGTGTGTCCGCGTGTGTGTATAGATGGGTGGGTGGGTGGGTGTGAGTGTGTGCGCGCGCCTCAGTTTGAAAGTACCCTGGCGCAGGCCTCTCCCCGCGCGCCCCTCGGCCGCTCCGGGGAGCGATTGCGCCTGGGATCTCTCTCCCTTTCTGGGCGGGGAGGAGATTTCGGAAAGGCGCTCTGAAAACCCGGACAGAGGAATCCGCCTCCAGCCCTGGCTCAGGAGGCGGCGCGGGGGCGGCAGGGCGGACGCCGGGCGGGGGAGGCCAGGGCGAGAGGGGCGCAGCGCCCTATGCGGCCGCTGGGAGTCACTGGTGGCCGGACCGCGCCTGGTGCGTTCCACCGCCGGCACTTTCTCTAACGCGTCTTAGAGGTTAGCATTCAGACCATGAGTGTGGTGGGGGTGGGGAGTCCCCAAGTTGAGAGTGGGGGTGCCGGTAGCCAGCTAAGAGGGAGGAAAGTATTGGAAATGCTGTCGATTCGTGTTGGAGCAAGTCGTTTCGTCGAATTCGAGCTCTGTCGAGTCCTTGGGTTCTTAGAGGGGAAATCTGGGCTGCTCCTTAAAGTGCCCCAGGCGCCGAGTTCACAGAGACAGCCGGGAAGGGTGACGCAGCATGGGTGCATTCCCACATGGCCAGAGTGGCCAGACGGCTGTTTATACCATTTTTCTAGCATCCTGTTTTGGTCTGCTTTGAGAGCTGCCTTCTACAGAACATCATGACTGAGACCCAAATTACTAGTGAGCAAACCCCCCAGAAAGTCACTTGAAAAATTCATTGCACATTAAGTGAAATGAATCGGATTGCCTCTTTGTCGCCCTACTGTGTTAATCCAACACAAGGTTTTAAAGTTCCCCATGGGAGAGATGATGACTCACAGTAAGAATGGAACGTTTTCCCCTTGGTTGACTAAAAGGTATAATTTCTTAAAAGGCAGGCATGTTTCAATTGCAGTAGTGTGCAGGCTAGATGGTGGCAGCCGAAAACCTAAAAAGACTTTGGGAACTGTTAATATAATACACGCTTTTGTCCTTCCACAATGCATACTATGAAATAAATATATAAAATAAATAAAATTCAAGATCACAAGCAAATCTTGGGAATGTTGTCTTCATTTCATGCATCTAAAACGAACATGGAAAAATATAGTTTATGGAAGCAATAAAGTCCTCTAGACCTGCAATGGTCTGTCCTCTGTGCTCCCTGCCCTGAAAAGGATCCATACAAAACATTCTTTGAAGCATCCTACATTTTGGTCCCAAAGACTTCTTCTCATTCTACCTGAAAACAAAAAGCAAACAAACAAAACCTATTTTTTTGGTGAAGGAATATCCCTGTTCAAAAAAGAAGATCCAAGCTGGGGTTTTGGAGGTAAAGATTCATGATGTATGTAACGTCCTCATAAATGATTTGATAACAAGAATGATGGTGATGGTGATGGTGGTAGTGGTGGTGGTGGTGACAATGACAGTAATAATGGAATGACTATGATAAACAAAGAGGAAAAAATAACCAAATAATGAGTCCAAGCAAAGGGCAGATTGCAATTCATTTTATAGTTCTTAAAACTTTACTTTAAATTTGGTTTCGTTTCCAAAGTAAAAGAAAAAGAGTGCTTTTGGAACTATTTCTCAGCATGTGTCCTTTACATCACAAATCCAGAGAGCTGATTGATTTAAAATGTAGCTTGACACTTTTTAACATGTTCGAAATTTTGAACAGAGACTCTGCTAGGTAGGCAAACAGAACCTACTTCTCTGACCATAGTGAAGAGGAAGGGATACTAGAGTGGGTAAGGCACCCACTTACCAAGGCTGATGGCCCCAGGCTGCCCCTGCCTTCAGCTAGTTCCCCACACCTAGAACTCCTGTTGACCCAGGAGCCAGGGGAGCCACCCACCTTTGTGTCCTGTGAATCAACACTGTATGGCTTTCACTCCTGACTGGAGTTTGAGATTATTGGTGAGCTTCTTTCATAGATCGGGAGAGGTGATCTTAAGGGACTGGGGGACAAGGAAGGGGAGAAAGAAGATTTAAGCCGAACTTTTGGCTAGTTATCTGAGTATCTAGCCTAACGTGTCTGGCACAGGTGAAATGAATCAAAGCACCATTCAACTATACAACAGGAGAGACTTTCTCCTCTCCTGGACTCCTACTCATGGGCTAACGATGCCATTCAACTAAAAAAATAAAAGATTTCGGTGTTGGTTTTTGACCTCCTTGATGCTCAGTGTTCTTTTTCCTTTTTTCCCCCAGCGACCTTTCCAAGATAGCTTCTTTCATTGTCACCAAAGATAAAACCAATACAAATGATCTTGCTCATTAATATGTTATCTATCAGAGAGCAGCTTCAAGAGAGTTTCTTAGTACCAACCTTTTCCCCCCTTCCCACTCAAGCCCCTCCTGCATGGTTCATGCTTCCCCCCCCCCACCTCCAACACATACACAAATACAGTTTGAGTTTGGGCTCCTGGTTTTTGCTTTGTTTTTGTGTTTTGTTTGTTTGGTTTGGTTTTGGGTTTGGTTTGGTTTTGGTTTTGGTTTGTTTAGTTTGGTTTTTGATTGGTTGGTTTGTGTACTGGCTGGTTTTGTGTCCACTTTACACAAGCTGGAGTTATCACAGAGAAGGGAGCTTCAGGTGAGGAAATGCCCCCATGAGATCCAGCTGTAAGACATTTTCTCAATTAGTGATCAAGGGGGAAGGGCCCCTTGTGAGTGGTACCATCTGTGGGCTGATAGTCGTGGGCTCTATAAGAAAGCCAGCTGAGCAAGCCAGGAGAAGCAAGCAAGCCAGTAAGTAACATCCCTCCATGGCCTCTGTATCAGTTCCTGCTTCCTGACCTGCTTGAGTTCCAGTCCTGACTTCCTTTAGTGATGACCAGCAATGTGGAAGAGTAAGCTCAATAAACTCTTTCCTCCACAACTTGCTTCTTGTTCATGATGTTTGTGCAGGAATAGAAACCCTGATTCAGACAGTTTGTTTTGTTTTTGAAGATAAGGTTTCTCTGTGTAGCCCCGGCTTTTCTAGAATGAACTCCAGCCTGGCCTCAAACTCAGATCTGCCTGCCTCTACGTCCAAAGTTCACAAATTCTGGGACAAAAGGCATGTGCCACCTACCTGGCTGGCTCCTGTTTTATGGAATAAGAATATTGAAAAATTTAAAATGTAGTAACTTCATGTAATGCTGATGGGGTATATAGTTAATGACTACATTTTCAATATACTCAGACTGGATATTATTCAGATCTGGATTGCATTTACCTGAGCTTTCCCCAAAAAGTTTTTCTCTAACAATGTCAAGGCTGTTAGAACTGGTGAAATGGTTCAGTGGATAAAGATACCACCAAGTCTACAAAGAGCTAAATTTGATCCCACGTAGTAGATGGCAAGAACTGACTCCACAGAGTTGTCCTCTGACCTCTATCCACTCACCATAGTGAGTCCACATACAAACAAAATAAATAAAGTTTAAAAGTTGTTTTTATTCCAAGGGAAGATTGCTATCTGAATATAGACTCATATGCCTAGTTATAGTCTTGCCTGCTCTGTCCTTCTGTCTGTCTCTGTCTCTCTCTTTCTCTCTCTGTCTCTCTCTGTCTCTCTCTGTCTCTCTCTCTCTCTCTCTCTCTCTCTCTCTCTCTCTCTCTCACACACACACACACACACACACACACTATCCATATGCATATATGCCCTTTCATATGAGTTATCGCCAAAATGAAAAGTAAAAAAAAAAAAAGCATTTAAAAAAGAAAAGCCTAATCCCAGGCAATCATTCACACAACTCAAAAACTAGTACAATTTCCCCATAAACTCAAATGTGTAAAGCTTATACCTTCAAAAAAGAAGTGAAATATCCTGTCTGCATCAGCATGTCCCACCGCTTCACCTAGCCTTCCACAGCCCAATAGGAAGTAAGGCTTTCTGAAGCACCAACTTTCCCCTGGAGCAAGCACAGAAGTAGAGATGACCAAAGTTTCTTTACCAAAATGTCCTGATTCACTCCCCCATCATCTATGCCACATCAGCATTATTATTGATGCAAATTTTTCTTTTATCTAAGACATATCAGGAGATGCATGGGCCATGTTAGTATAATCCCTGAAGTCTCCCTTCATCCTCACATTGAAACCTATTCCTAGCTTAGTCACTGTAACTTACTCCTGAAAGCCATGCTGCTAAGTAAAAAGCTGATAAATAGTTTAAAATTCCATTCACTTTATTAAGAAAAATTATAAGCATTCCATCCTAACCTATGTTACCTATTTTACCTATGTTACCTGTTTCATTAATAGGAAATATATATTCTGGTTATGTAAGGATATCACAGTTTGGAAGCAAAAGAAGGACATGCTTCATACATATAATGTGATGCTGGCAACATTTTGGGGAAGGAGAAAAACAGATTTGACAATGGTGTGGGGAAAGGCAGAAGAGGTGGCCATTTTTGGAAAATGGTTAGAAAGTCATGTTGTTCATATTGAAGCAGAGAAGTTCTGAGAGAGGTCACAGTTAACCCATACTTATACTACTCTTACAAATAAATTTTCAGTATAAAAGACACTGTAAGTGGAAATAAAAGCTAAAGGTGAGAGAACCTCCAAACATATGGAAAGGGGTCATACCCAAAGTGGGCATAAGGGATGTGAAAGTTGGTCTTTACTTCTCTCCTCCGTGCATGAGGAAGAACTACCATGAGCTCCCCAAGATAGTTCCCCACATTAAATGTCAGTTAGCTGTTGATTCTGAGATCTACTAGCTCCTTTTCCCTCTTAGCTTTACTGGGTGGCAGAAGAAAGCCAGAAGGCCAGGTTATGAGCTGTCTTGACCGAGGAAGCCTGCATGCGTCCATAGGCATGGTTTATAGCATAAAACAGGATGCCCAAAGCTTTCACAGCATTAGTTTTCTAGTTCAGCAACCTTGAGTTTGACTTCAAATACCATTTGTCATGAATTACCAGGAAGACATGTCATTAATACATCAAGATATTAATCTCCTGTAAGCATAAGTAAATCTACAGATGTATAGATAGGCAGACAGACAGAAACGGATGGATGGATAGATAGATAGATAGATAGATAGATAGATAGATAGATAGATGGATAATGAGTATAATTTGAAAGGGAGATAAAGACAATGTACTGCTATTGAAACTTTCCTTGATTTTAATTGATGCTTTTCTTCCTCAAAGAGCTTCATTTAGTCTATCAAATTTGAAAAATAGGAGTTTCTCTCAGCATTTTACTGACAGGAGAACATTGTCAGAGGGAAAAATAAAAGAATGGCATTAAATGGTTTCTCCTAAATGCCAAAGACTGTGAATCCTCTCTTCCAAGCAGCCTTTTTATCTTCCCATGCAGAACCATTGATTACTCATTGTTTCTGCTGGTAGTTCTTATCTTCAAAAATCCTAGCCTCACATTTTACAACTAAATATAATTTTAAACATGCCAAGTCTGGGTTTAGTCAGAACTGTGAACACATAATTCAAACTAACCGAGAGAGCTAAAGCTAATGGTGATGGTGAACAACAGTGGGGTTTCATTCACATATTTTTTCTTTTGCTTGTATAACAGACTTGTGCCAGATGCTTCCATTGACTGGGTGCAAACATTCACTGTGGTTGGGAACCTCTGTGAGGTTCTAGGAATATAAAAAGAAAGAAAGCACAAACATTGCTTGAAAAGGTGCGGTCTAGTAGTGTATGCAGACATGTAAACAAAGAATCCAGAATCCCAGAGCAATTAGCATTGTCTGGGATACAGACAGGAGCAGGGAGTCCAAAAGTCACCAGGACTTTAGTGCTGGCTCTCTCAATTTAGATGCCCATAGACAAAATTCGAGTGCAATCATCACCACATGGTGAAATGGGGAGAACCTCAAAGCAGCTGCAAGAGAAGATACACCCCTGACAGAATTGTTAAATGGCATTCCAACGTGTCTTTGAAAAAAAAAATCTGAAAATCAGGCAGTACAGGAAGAATGTGGGAAAATAGGTTGCTTTGTTTTGAAAGCTGACTTGTAAGTTTGACTCTTTGGAGGGCTGAGTTTATGAGGCGGAAGTGGGAGATTTTTAATACATTTGCTATAAGGAAAGTCTTCAATTGGGTAAGATGAACCACAGTCTCTACGGCACATGGCACTAATAAAACTAAACAACCGTTCTCCAGGGGTTCATAAGCCTCCTGTGCCCCTCCCTTTTAACCATTTAGAATTTGCTCTGCAAGCACCCTTCTCTGATGAAAACACTCAGCTTCAGCCTTAATCCAGAAGAAATGCTTGTGACAATGGTGGTCCTCAAATCAATCAGCTCTTTTGGAGAGGAAGTTGAAAGTGTGAAATCTGCCACTCATATTATCAGTCTGCGATAGAGTCCTTGTGAACAGCAGAGGCAGCAAACTTTAAACTTTATCAAGATTGTGGTACTCATTAGGGAAGTGAAATTGAGCCAGATTTGAAGGAAAGCACTGTAGTAATTATAGAGTTATGAAGATTTAAAAGCTATGCGCCTGGGCATGCAGAGCCCAACATGTCTCCTTTGGATTCAGAGACACCACAATTACAGGGCATAAGGGTAGCAAAGCACCAAATTAGAACTCCCCATTAGTTTGATTAATCACTGATGTAAGTGCAGGCACTGGAAATGACTTTGCTTGATTTTCTGGTCCACTTGCCTCTCTTTTACTCCTATTCCTTTTACAACATGAGGAGGTCTGGGAAGAATAGAAAGCTCGCATTAAGGATAAGAAATAGGATGTAAGAAAGCTAAAACTTCCTGAAACATAATGATTTTTCTACACCAGGGCTGGTTTTGCCAAAAGTTGTATAATAACATGTTCTTCTTCCTGGGCCATTAAATGTTAATGGTACAACAATGGACTGTCGGTAAATCTAATAAGAAAACCAGAGGATAAAGTATGTTATATGGGTGTAAAGAAGTTAACATCACCACAGGTAGTCACTGTGATATTATATGATATTCCATTCAGTGGGTTCTAACAAACAAACAAATAACAACAAAAGAATATCTAACCAATCCGCAGCAATGAAGGAGTTTTAATCTTTGTGGGGAAATTACTATACCCTATTAATTAATGTGATTCAAAATCTACTTGCCATGTCCAAATAGCCCAGTTGGTAAAGGTACTTGTTGCCAAGCATGACAATCTGAGTTTCCTCTCCAAGACCAACATGACAGAAAGAGATAATTGATTGTAGAAAGTCTTCTGACCACTACTTGTGTACGGGGGGGGGGGGGGAGAATTTAAAATATAATTACAGAAATGATGTCTTGTCCGTGAAAGCTGATATTACTGGTGTGTTAGGTATGCGTTTGGGGGTCAGGATATTTGAGTGGGTGTGAATATAACCAAAATGTTCAGCCAATTTTATGAATGGAGGACACAAAAACACAAAAAGGTCAACACAGCAATTTGAAGCCAGCATGAGCCACCACTCAAAGAAAGAATGCTGTAAGTGGAAATTCAGAATTTGTGGCAAAGTGGTACTTTCCCAGAAGGCCAGCTTTTCAATTGTATACCAAGATCACCTTTGATGGAAAAGGTGATTCTATCAGCAGGAGATTTTTAACTAAATATGTCACTGAAATTCATGTGGCTCTTTTCATATTTATGTGTGAACTCCAAGATTCCTGGGATCAAATGGGAGACAATCCACCAGTCATGCTTCTCAAATTATTTTTGTTGAATGTTGTTAAATTATTTTCTTTCTCCATCTCAAAATTATAAAGATTCAGGAATAACAGCAGTGCAAAAAGTAGTCATTTTTATTTCCCATCTTGTCTCAATGGCCTCATAATGGGTTCAATAAGAATCTGAAAATAGCCGGTTTCCATCTGTGGCAGGAGACCTCTGCCTGGGCCACCAGGGCTCCATAGCCAAATAGCACCAGAAGAAAGCTACCCACCCAGGAGTGTGGAAAAGCCATAAGTGGGGTTAAGACGAGCACCACTGCTCACCGGGACCCAACCAGAATCCTCAGGACACAGGGACTGAGGAAAAGCCGGGGACAGGAACCTTCCAGTTTCCATCTGTGGCAGGAGCCCTCTGCCTGGGCCACCAGGGCTCCATAGTCAAATACCACCAGGAGAAAACTAGCCTCCCAGGCCCTCAGGACACAGGGACTGAAGAAAAGTCTGGGACAGGAGCCTTCCGGCTTCCATCTGTGGTGGGAGACCTCTGCCTGGGCCACCAGGGCTCCATAGCCAAATACCACCAGGAGAAAACTAGCCTCCCAGGCCCTCAGGACACAGGGACTGAGGAAAAGCCTGGGACAGAAGCCTTTCAGTTTCCATCTGTGGCTGGGGACCTCAGCCTGTGCCACAGGGCTCCATAGCCAAATAGTGCCAGGAGAAAATTGGACTCTCAGAGTGTGGACAAGACTGTCTGTCTGCTCAGAGGGGCACACCTGGAATCCCAGCACACAATGACTGAGGAGTGGTCCTCGGGTTTCTTTCCGCAGCTGGGGAGCAGATCCTGTGACACAGGGCTCCATACTAAAATAGTGCCAGGAGAGAGCAGGTCTCCCAGGAGTGCCAACACACCTTCAAGCACAGGCAAGACCACCACTTCTATTCAAATTCACTGGATCAAGAGGGACCCTTGCAGAACCATCAGGACACAGGAACCAAGGGACAGCTGGGGACTGGACCCTTCTGGTTTCTGTCTGCACCCCAGAGCTGACCCTGTGCCACAGCTCTCCAAACCCAAATTCCTCTCAGAGAGAGCTGGTCTTCAAGGAGTATTGACACAGAGGCTTGCAGGAAGGAGAAGTCACATCCAGAGAGAGTAAGACCAGCTAACACCAGAGCTAACCAGATGGCGAAAGGCAAGGGCAAGAACATAAGGAACAGAAACCAAGGCTACTTGGCATTATCAGAACCCAGCTCTCCCACCACAGCAAGCCCTGGATACTCCAACACACCAGAAAAGCAAGACTCAGATTTAAAATCATTTCTCATGATGATGAAAGAAGACTTTACGAAGGAAATAAATAACTCTCTTAAAGAAATACAAGAAAACACAGGTAAACAACTAAAAGCCCTTAAAGAGGAAACACAAAAATCCCTTAAAGAATTACAGGAAAACACAATCAAACAGATGAAGGAAATGAACAAAACCATCCAGCAACTAAAAATAGAAACAGAAACAATAAAGAAATCACAAAGGGAGACAACCCTGGAGTTAGAAAACCTAGGAAAGAGATCAGGATCCATAGATGCAAGCATGACCAACAGAATACAAGAGACAGAAGAGAGAATCTCAGGTGCGGAAGATACCATAGAAAACATTGACACAACAGTCAAAGAAAATGCAAAATGCAAAAAGCTACTAACCCAAAACATCCATGAAATCCAGGACACAATCAGGAGACAGAACCTAAGGATAATAGGTATAGAAGAGAGTGAAGATTCCCAACTTAAAGGACAGTAAATATCTTCAACAAAATTATAGAAGAAAACTTCCCTAATCTAAAGAAAGAGATGCCCATGAACATACAGGAAGCCTACAGAACTCCAAATAGACTGG
>CM052722.1:22796347-22830945 GCA_028551405.1 Uromys caudimaculatus | reverse complement strand
GGAGAAGGAAGGAGAAGGAGAAGGAGAAGGAGAAGGAGAAGGAGAAGGAGAAGGAGAAGGAGAAGGAGAAGGAGAAGGAGAAGGAGAAGGAGAAGGAGAAGGAGAAGGAGAAGGAGAAGGAGAAGGAGAAGGAGGAGAAGAGAAGGAAGGACAGGGAAGCAGAGAAAGAAAAAATAATGGACCTGAGTTTTAATTATTTTTTACCATTCTCTTAGTTTTGCCTTAGTTACTGTGGAAAGAAGATATACTGATTTTATTTTTCAACACCCACAGGCTTCATATAATTTTGCTACAGCGACAGATACCTATCCACACCACCTCCATCTTATTTCCCAATAGAATCCCAAGTTTGTTCCATGGGGCAGTGGCACCAGCCACCATGTTCTCCATGCAGATGACATAATTCTGGACACTGACATCTTTATGGAAATTTGCTAGAGACCTCTGGACATAATTTTGTTTTCCCAACACAAGTGTTATACTTTGTGCTGCTTCACTCTTTTTTTGACCTTGGAGAATAGACTTCAGACTGAGGTGGAAAGGGCAGTCTATGACCATACATGAAAGTGAATGGCATCGGCAAAGTAGGATCAAATGAGAGGAGAGATGGTTCCTGATCTATAAATTATAAAGAAAGTAATCTGTCTGTATCCAGGCTCCTCTCCTCTGTCTACATTTCTTGTGTGGTGTAGAAAACAACTTCCTCTATTTTTAAAGTTTCTTTTAAAATTACTTTTTAATTGTGTGTGTGTGTGTGTGTGTGTGTGTGTGTGTGTGTGTGTGTGTGTGTGTGTGTGTGTGTGTCTGTGTCTGGGGGTATATGCACCTGAGTGCAAAAAAATAAATGACCCTCCCTTTAGGTCTGTGAACTAAATTGGGCAAGGACTTAACCTTGTAAAGCTTCTCTTCCAACTAGGGAGCAAAAGTAAAGTTTTTGTTTAGTCTGGGAATGGTGGCACACACCTTTAACCCAAGCACTCAGGAAGCAGAGGCAGATGAATCTTTGTGAGTTCGAGGCCAGCCTGGTCGACAGAGTGAGTTCCAGGACAGCCAGGGCTACACAGAGTGAGGCCCTGTCTCAAAAAACCGAAAAAATAATCATTGTTTGTTCAGAATCTCTACCTTTGCCTAGCCCCTTCTCCTTCCACCCTTGCTTCCTTCACATCTCCTTAATTGCTTTGAGAGAAATCCCTCAGGAAATGTTTTGTATCCCACCCCTAAATCTCCCCCCCCCACACACACATTAGGTTGTATTAATGGGAGGTTCATCGAAGACATTACCCACCACCACTTTTCATTCTGAATAAAAAACATAACTTTCATCTCCTCATTTGAACAAACCATCAGAAAGCCTCCTTGCTGAGGTTAAAGTTAACAGAAATTTGAGAGATTTGTACAGCCATCACTCAATTATTAATGAATGTAGATATGTTGGCTCCGACAACCATAATGTCCTAATAGTTCTAATTGCTAATCCTAAAGCATTTTGCTTGACCCTTAATTACCTACTGGCTAAGGAAAGATACAGAAAGATTTTAATATTGCACTACAACTTAAGGTGCCACACAAAAATGAGTAATAATGATAATCTCCACTGGATCTTACGTCCTTATCAGGATGCTTTTGGTACCTCAAGAACAATGTGAAATTTAGAACATGTCATTGTGATTTTATCTATTTCATATTTGCATTTATTGTCAGCAAAGACTATTTATGCTATGATTTGTTAGACTTACAGACTAAAAATGCATCAAATGTTTCTTCTACTATTGTCATTTATTTTAATTTAAATTATTTTTCAGTGACAGAGTACTTTCATAGCAAGGCCCTAGGTTCAGTCTCAAGTACTGCTAAATAAGTAAATAATTTTTTCTTTATAAAGTACCCACTTCAGTATTTCATTTATAGTAATAGGAAAGAAGTCTAAAGCAGGTGTGAAATAAACAAACCATACAAGTCTCTTAGCTATAAAAACTCTGAGCTTTATTTATAGACTCTCTAATAAAAATCAATTATAATAATCTGTCTGCAAACTTAACACCTTGATATTTAAATCTTCAAAACCTTAGAAAGAAGAAATTGAACTAAATAACCCTTTGACTTCTAAAAGTACATTTATAATTAATACTATTGAACATTAATCCAAGCTAAATTCTTCTATATTCCTTTGTTTTTAACGTTAAAATGTATGAAATTCATACTGCAGATTAGGTCTACGCTACAAGGACAAAGAAATGTACAAAATGAAGGTAGCCAGAGAGAACTGTGTGTTAAGAAAACTCCCCAAGTTGTTCCCATTTGGACCAACTCCAGAAGCTTTTTAATACTATGCTTTGTTCTCCTCCTGTAAAACATAGCATTACATCCTAGTGAAGTTCTGAAATCAGTAGGACCCTTCAGTTTTGTTCTCCCATATATGCTAATTAACCAAGTAATCAAACCCCAGAAGTGACTGGCAGATTAGTCTGCACATTTTCATACTTCTGCAAAGTCCCTCTGGACCTTTCTCTGTAAGTAGATGACCACATAAAGATAGCACATAACTTCAGTTAGGCGCTGCATTCATTTATAACACCTAAATATTTTACATTGTAATACCAATGTCTATTTACTATATAGACTCCAAACAGACTAAAGAAAATCCAATTCTTGACTACTAGGTGGTGGTTTACTTTGGTGTTTCCTTATAGTCTAAGAAATCCTCCATTGTATTGAAGAAGTTATCACTGTAAAGGGTTCTAATTGTCTAAAATTAGTACCCTGTGGTTAGAGTACTATCCAAAGGATGGAGCCTGAGACTCAAAATTGGGAACCCAAGCAGAACATTTCTTCTAGAGATTTTCCTTGACTTAAAGCATTTCTTTTCTCACTTCTCTTGCAAGCCCTATTCCCTAGCTTCACCATCATTGGTTCAAAAAAAAAAAAAAAAAAAAAAACAGGCCTTGACCAAAGGGCTTGCTGATTCTAGAATGAAATGAACCACAAAATATGATGCTCTCTGCCATGCTGTTGTTTTATAGAGAAAGGGACTCCTACAACTTTTTAATCTTTCAACGTCCAAAAATGTCTCCTTTCATAAACATAGCTGGAATTTTGCCCATTTTAAATGATGCACAAAAAGAACCTTTCTTAAATCCCTGGAATCACTTTCCTAAGGTCTAAGCAGATTATTGGGCAATAGCTTCCTAGTAACTAGCCTCAAATATATTCCCATTATTTATTTTATTCTAATGCCTACGCCCATCTTATAAAACCATTTCTCTACTTCAGAGCTCACTTTTGGAGATGAACACATGCTAATTCTTACCGTAGTGCGGTCCCGACCCATAGCATGTTCCTTTTCTTTCAGTGCTGTTTCCAAACATGTCTTTAATTTTTCCCAAATGTCTTTTGTCTATTAGATGTAGAATGAGAGGAGTGTGTTGTTACCTTGACCCTATTGCATGATTTAATATTGCTCTCAATCTTGGCTACATATCAGAATCACTTAGGAGACTTAAAAAACCATGTTATCTGGGCCCTCTGTCATTCCTACAAGTTCTATTTTAATTGGTCTAGGGTGCAGCCTGGACTTAAAATCAACTGAAGCGAGCCAGACTTAAGTATGGACACTAATGAGCTGTATGGCCTTGAGCAAAAGAAATATTCATTTCTCCGACTAGTATTCCATGATAACTTCGTTATGTGCAAGACAATGTTAGAGACTGTATCTCCCAACCTCCAATGTATGTGAATTAGGTTCAACCACTGAATCATTCTTTCAGACAACAAGCCTTGAGAGCCCACTACCTTTCGAGCAAGGGATACAACAACAAAACAGACAAAATTCCTGCCTTCCTGAATCTTGTGGTTTTGTTGGAGGAGGCATGATCACTTACAAGTAATGAAAAAAGTAAAGAGCAGTGGCAGAAAGTGGCTAAGAAGGTTGATGGGATGGACGGGTAGCCAGTGTGGAGGCAATGGTGCATCTGGTAGAGAAGGGAAAAAATTGTTCTAGAGAGAAAGTGATAGTATCCCTAGGACTTAATGATAAATGTGATGGGGGACGTAGTCAGTCTCTTGGATTTAATACAACTGATGTTCTGTCTGACAGGACAAAGAATGTGAGGAAAGAATTTCCGCCCCCGAAGACTGAAAGCCTAGTGTTAAGATATATAATACAGAAGAAATGAAATCACCCCTGCCTCAGTCAGAAGTTAGGTAGAAAAAGAACCCCAGCTAAGCAATCCAAAGTCACCTATAAGAGCCATTTCTATACCTAACCAGGACTTTGTGCAGGTCACTAAAGAGCCTATTCCTATAGACCCTAGGCTGAGCAACCCGAAGGGGAGAACGAGCAACTTCTGTGACATGGCATGAGGTGAAGTAGGACCAAGGAAAATATCACAGCCCTTAGGGAAGAGAGGATTTATTTTTTATTGTCTGTCTTCTAGATATAGGCTATGCTTCTATCCTTAGAAGGATGGATGGATAGATAGATAGATAGATAGATAGTTAGATAGATAGATAGATAGATAGATAGATAGATAGATAGATAGATAGATAGATAGATGATGGATGAATAGACAGATAGATAGAGATATTACCCCAGTACGGATGGCTGGGCATGCTGAAGATAGGCATCTTCCCCTTTCTGGAATGTAGGTCTTTAAAGAAAGTGGACAGAATAGCACCCAGGAGGATGTGTAGAGGTGCTCTAGTCTCTGGACATACTCCATTCTGCTGGGGAAAGAGAGGCACTTCTTCCTACACTGAGAATAACCCCTAAGTGAGTGATATTCCCAAAGCAGGGGGAATGGGTGAAGGAAATTGACTAAGGCAGGGTTTCCAAAGAGGGAAGTGAAGTTGAAGAAGGGGAACTAGGACAGAATTAAGAATGCCCCACAGCAGCTGAATTCAAGTCCTCGGGTGTTCCCGTGGTTTGACATCTTTCCTTTCAATCTGTGGGCTGTTTTTTTCCTTTTGATGTACCTTAAGCCTTCAATATTGTCTGGCTAAGTTATGGGTGACAGTAACAGTTGTGGTACTCAAACACTGCCCCAATCAATGCCCAATCTCCCAGAAATCCTTGAAGAGAAAGCAGCAATTTACTGCTGAGAAGGCCTTCCAGGAGGTCCAGACCTCCACACACAATGAAGCCCATGGTCCTTTGTATGAAGTGGGAAGTAAGACATGAGTCAGAAGTGGAGTCATGCTGGTGACAACCTTGGAATGATTTGGGATTTGTTACGTCCTTTTCTCCACTATTGTAGAGTGGCAATTATTAAGAATGAGATGGAAACTTCCATTTGGTTTAGTGAGGCAAAACACTAGGCACAGTGCCTGGCTCAGAGTTGGCACTTGAGAATTGATAGCCATTATAACAATTATAATTATGATCATTGTGATTATTGAGATTCTGCTGCTGTTGAGATGACTGTGGCCTTATATGATCTAGGAATAGTTTACAAGGAAGTCATGCAGGTTTAGGATTTATACATAGAACATGGATGCCTTGGGCCACAGTTACTAGTCTAACTCCAAATTAGTCATTCTTTCTCTCAACTATGTGCTATGCAGCTGAAGTTCATGGACATCACATTTAGACCATAAGTCTGAAGACTTCTGGGAATAGTTATGTGGGAGTTTGCGTCTTGCTCCAGAAAGGTTCATTGCTGCCACTGTAATCCCTTTGGTCTTGTTTCCCAAAGGGTAAGCAGGTGCTCTGGAAGGCCTATTGTGCACCATCTTAGAGGTCTGATAATGGGCAGAAGTTGTGCAGAGGTAAGAAGAAAAAAACCCACAAAAATAAGTAGAGCCTATGGGTGAGGGTAAGCTATAGAGGACAGGGCTAATTGGATCTGAACAAGAAATTGATGGCATATTTAAATAAGGATGATCGAAGAGTCTTTGTTTTTAATCAAGACTAATTACTCTCAGGGCCCAGGAGATGGTTAAGGGTGCTTGCTGCCAAGTCTAATGCCCTGAGTTCAATCCCTAGAACATACTTGGTAGAAGGAAAGAACAGTCTCCTTCACAGTTGTTCTCTGATATGTACACATAAATAAATAAACAAACAAACAAACGTTTAAAAGAAAGTGACTACATAGTGTTGGCAAGTGGAGACAATGCAGGACAGGACAAAGGCAGGAGAGAACTATTACCACCCCATATCCAAAGGAAATAAGAGACTTTCGGGGTACAGAGATAGGAAGAAAGGCTTCCCAGAAAGAATCCATGACTTTGAGATGAAGGACAGAATCAACCAGGAATAGGAGTTGAGCACAGTAAATGTCTGGACCTAAGTGTCCTCCTAGCCCTCACTTCCTACCTTCCATCTCCTCCTAAGACTGAAGCTTAAATGGAAGCTTCTGGATAAGTAGTCCTGTGCTCTACCCCACAAAGACGAAGCTTCTAGGTCACAAGATAAGGTAAAACAAGGTAGAGACAGACAAGCAAGACATCTATGAAACAGTCTGATAGAAGCAAGCTAAAGACCAATATTAGGATTTTTGTCATGATAGACTCAACAGCCACAGGATAGGTGCAATGCTGCTCCAGAAACGGTTGAGTTTGTTATTCCAACTCTCTCTGCCCTTGAGGCAAAAGGCATGCTTGATTCGGGAAACAACTATGTCCAGGAAAATGAACAGGGAGAATTAAATCTATTAAAGAACGAGTTTTCTTCAGGTTATCACAAGGACCACAGGGAATGAGGAATCTTATTTAAAAGGGGGTATAAAGGGGTGCCAGGCATAGGAGTGGGGAAAGCTAAAAATACTTATAAAGGAAATGGAGTATTTAGCAGTAAAATAATAGCATAAATTAGAAAGTGACTATGGAAAGCGTCATCAGGGTACTTAATAAAGGGTTTTAATCCTAAAAATCCAGGGGTGATGGGAGATAATGGGGTCCAGTTGAGGTACCGTATTTTTCCTACTCCAAGGTTCTACCTTCTTTTCTCCAACACAGTCTCTCTCTCTCTCTCTCTCTCTCTCTCTCTCTCTCTCTCTCTCTCTCTCTCTGTGTGTGTGTGTGTGTGTGTGTGTGTGTGTGTGTCGCTGTCACGACATAATCAGTATTCAATGAAATACTTCTATTTTGGGGACATTACCATCTCTAAAACAAGGCACAGACAAGCAGAAGGAGGCAGTGAGGGACTGCATTTAATCTTCTCTAATATTGCACTGTGAAGGAAACTGGGGAATAAAAACATAGTCATTTAGAAAATGGTTGATGAGTCACTGATTGGCACAGGGTAGAGAAAAAGAGCAGTCATTATTCCTCTGGAGTATGCCTGATCTTTAAAAATAGACTCATCACTCTACTGGATGGGGGCTTCTGGAGTTTAGAGAGTGGGGATGTGGGCAGAGGTTAAGGGCCAGGACAGAAACTGCACATAGCAAAGACCCTCCACCACCTTGATGCATCCTAGCCCTTGAAATCACTCAAGCTTTGAGAGGCAGGACAGCTTAATGTGCCTTGTTCTTCCTGTACCTTTTTTCATGAGACCTTAATAATACTTTTAGGGGAAGTTTCATCTTCAAGGGAATCCAGCCAAGTAGAAAAAATTGGCACTCTTTGTGACCATAAGTTTGCCAAAAGGCCCAACACTCTATTACACACAGAATTTCTTTCCAGGTCCTGGATTACCTGGGCCTCCATGCTTTTGACCTATTTGTTGTTGTTTATTGCCTGTTCTGTAATGGCCAGTGGAGGTGGAGAGGAACATGGTGGAAGGTATACCAGAAGAGAAATTAAAGTCCTGGTTACATACAGAAGCTTGAAAGCTTTTCTTTTTCTCAGCATGTGTCATAGGCAAGCAAAAACAAGATTAAATTTTTAAAAATCTATACTAAGGATGTTGTCCTTTTCCTGATCTTGAACTTCATTCTACAGATAACGGGAAATGGGTGAGAGAGTGAAGTACACAACCCTTGATTCCTCTGCAGTTGGAAGAATGGTGAGCCAGCAATGCCAAGGAAGAAGGGATATAGAATTGAAATGAGGCAAAGGCCAACCTGGCTAGACCAAAAGCCTAGGAACTTTTAGAGAGGGATGACTGTTGTGATAAAATAGGGCTTTAAGAAGAAAAATGGAAGAGAAAGATGGATGGACAATATGAATAGCATGCCGACTTTACATTTTATAGAAACTACAGTGAAAATCTAAACAGCTTTTCAATGATTTTAGATGATTCAGATGGTGGGTTTTTTTTTCCTGACCATGCAATGAGCGGAGGTAGACAAGAAAAGTGGCCTACATTTATGGAGATCACAGACACAGACACATCATAGAGCACATCCTATGTGTGCATACGCCCTTCCCTGCACTCTCAGGCACACAAATAACTCTTAGGTTATCTTTGGGGTTATCTTTGGGTTTATCACTTGCTTAGTCACTGCTCTTGCTCATACTGAGCTAAACTTACTCTGCTCCAAGTGGAGAAAAAAATGAGAAGTCCAGTGGTAGACTAACTTTCAGAAAAGTAAGATCTGCAAGGCCAGAACTAATCCTTTCCTGGAATTCTATCCTCAGAGAACACAGGGGCAGGCAAGAACAGAATGTTCCACCCTTGAGTTCTTCTGTTTTTCTGAAGGTAAAACTCAGGCACAGTAGCCTGCAGACCATTGAAATGTGTTTCCATTTTAATTAAGAACCTTGAAGTATACGTTCTTGAGACAGAATTGTATGTACTACAAACTTTTCCACTGATAGGCTCTTACATATTTGCTCTTCTTCAAATTAAATAACATGTACTTTGACTCTATGTACTTTCCTAGTCCTTCAAAGTCCTAAATCCTTAACATGACTTTTTGTCCTTTTATTCAACCAAGATGACACTCTTCTTTCTATAAGAAAACTATGCTTAAAAATCGATCATAATTGAGCTGTATTTATTCCAGGAATGTAAGGCTTCTATAGATGTTTAAAAGGCATTTGACAAGAGTTAATGCCCATTCTGATAATCATTGTTAACCAAGATAAACAGAGACACACAGAGAGCCAGACAGAGAGAGAGAGAGAGAGAGAGAGAGAGAGAGAGAGAGAGAGAGAATGAACAAGGGCATGGGGAGATGGCTCAGCAGTTTACTACACATACTGCTCTAATAGAGGCATCAATATGATTCCATGAACCCACATGGCATCTGACAATTATCTGCATCTCCACTTCTGGATAACTCAACACTTTCTTCTGACCCCCATGGGCATGCATATGGTGCACAGACATAAACACAGGCACTCACACATACACTAAAAGTCAGTAAATAATTCTTTTACAAAATGAAAACAACAAGCTAGAAGCACTTCTATTAAAACAAAATGGAGGATTGAAAGATTCCCACTGTCACTGCTGATGTTCAACATTGCCCTTCAGGTTCTGCCCAATCTAACTTGTTAAACAGCAACGTAGAGAAAACCTCATCAACATTCCCAGATGATGTGCTTGTTCGCCTGGAGAAACCAAAAGAATCTAATGAAAACTCAATGGTCCAAATAATCAAATTCATTAAAATGGGCCAGTTATGAAAAATACATTTGTTTATATAATCTTTCTCATAAGCTAGAAATGCCTAGTTTAAAAACACATGAGGGTAAAGATAATATTTATGACAGTGGCTTATATTTTAAGTGTTCCTTTGAATATGCATAATAATAATTCCACTGTACATTCATCTGCAATGTCCAGCAACAGAACTGACTATGTTCATGTTAATTATAATGTGTACTATAAAGGAAAAGCTAGCATATTCAGTCTACGGTTATATAGATGTCATCACTTAGGATGAGGTTTATGCAGGTCCTCAATCATGAGGACTTGAGCTCAATCCCCAGAACCCCCTATATAGAAAGCTGAGTATGATTATTTACATGTGCCTGTAATCCAGTGCTGGAGAATCAGAGACAGACAGGTCTCTGGACTCACTGGCCAACCATCCTAGCATACTCGATAAATGAACTCTAAGCCAGGAAGAGGGCCTGCTTCAAAAAACAACTTGGAGCTAAAGAAATGGCTCAGAGGTTAAGAGCTTGTATTGTTCTTGCAGAGGACCTAAGGTCAGTTCCTAGCACCCATGGTCAGATGAGTAACAGCAGTCTGTAACTCCAGCTCAAGGGGATCTAATGTCTTTGGCCACTGTGAGCTTATATAATTTAAAATAATAAGATAAATATATTTTTAAAGAATTTCAAAAATACCAAAGAAGCAAAAACCAAAGTAGATGGCTCTTGAATGACACTAGAGATTGAATTTTGACCTGTAAACACACAAATACACACAGAGAGAGAGAGAGAGAGAGAGAGAGAGAGAGAGAGAGAGAGAGAGAGAGTCAAACATACATAGACCCTCCCTACTTCCCACACATAAAAGAAGTCTCCTATTGAAAGTAAACTTATTTGGTTAGTACAAAAGTTTTGTTTTAAGGAGGAAGTTGGCCAACATTAATAAATGATGTGTTTGAGAGTTCTTTCTGGCTCCACTCAACCCCTCATCCTTCCTCAAGTGCTGGGAAAGACACTGAGCATGGGGACCACACCATAGCCTCCTTTTGCTTTTGACTCTTCTCAGCTACTGGGGAGCACCAACAAGAAACTGAGGATAGAAGGGTAATGCTGGGGCATTTCTTCAATCTGCTCATCCTCTCTAGCAGTGGCTTCACAGGCTGTGTAGTCCCTTTACTGATAGTCACAGACCCAACTCCTTTGCTAAACTATACCTCAGTTCTGTATGTGCTTTCTCTTTGTACTCCCTTCAGGCATAACCAGATAACAGTTGCTCACCGCTGCTAGACGTGGCTCCTATGATTTCCCTTAGCTGACTTTCTTGAACCCTGCCCACATTTGTGTAACAGATTCCTTTCCTAGGCTTTCGTCAGAATTACCCTGAGTAATACAGTGATAATGTGCATGACTCAGGTTTGGGAAGCTTCGGTATGCTATTAAGCCATCATAATAATCTTTTCAGAAGAGTATCATTATCTCTGCTTAACAAAGGAGGAAAACACAGCTTAGAGTCTAGGTGACTTAGCTAATGTCACCTAACTAATACAAGGTGGGCTAGATGGACTGTCTGGTTTCAATTTAAGGCTATAGCTTTCTTAGGTAAAGTATATCACTACAGTGCTCCAAGGGTACACTAGAAGCTATGTCTGACCTTGCTGCTATCCATCACATATTTGTCACTGCTCCAAGTCAAATATAGTAGTACCTCTGGCCAACTGTGACCTAACTCCTCAGGTTTCTTTTCTTCAGGCCAAAAGTTCTGAGGAGTGATTTGTTATGCACCCTTACACTCAAAAATATCCCCAAGTATCTAATGTCTTAAGGATTCAGGAAGGAAACAGAACCCTACCCTCATCTTTAGGACCCTACAGAATCAATATCTCCAATGGTAGTCATGTCCTTCTCTTTGTGGGAATAATTCTAAAGCATATAGAGTCCACACGGATCCAAAATGACAGACGCGGGGATGATTCCAACCCTTAGGAATCCACAAGGGTTCTCACAATATTTCAGCCAATTGGCAATGACTCGTGCTTTTCTCTTTCCTTCCATGGATTTCAAAAGTCTCATATGCCACAGTGCACTTTATACAGTCATCGGTCTGGAGGAAATTTATACTTGACTATATAAAGAGAGGAGATCAAAGGCTGTAAATAATTTGATGAAGCTCATTTAAATTTTTGCTGAGAAATATCTGACTGTTCAACCTTTTATTTGGTGTTTCTCTCTCTGCTTCCTTTCTGGGAGGCCAGCTGATTTCACAAAGTCAAATCTTTAACTGCTATTTAAATAAAAACTTTAAAAAATTTTAACAGTTCCATCCATTTGCTTGCAAAACTCAAGATGTCCCCATTCTTAATCGCTGAATAGTATTTCACTGTGTAAATGAACCACATTTTCTGCACCCATTCCTCTGTTGTGAGACATCTGGGTTGTTTCCAGCTTCTGGCTATCACAAATAAGAGCACTATAAACAAAGTGGAGCACGTGCCCCTGTGGCATGGTGGGGAAAATGGATGGAACTAGAAAATATCATCCCGAGTGAGGTAACTCAGACTCAAAAGGACATGCGTGGTATGTACTCACTAATAAGTGGATATTAGCCAAAAATGTACAGAATACCCAGGACACAATCCACAGAACTCAAGAAGGTTAACAAGCCGAAGGGCCCAAATGAGGATGCCTCAATCCCACTTGGGGGGGAGAAGAAAGCAATCATGGGGGCGGAGGCAGGGAGGGATCTGGGTAGGAGAGGGGACAGAGAGGAGGAAAAAGGGAACATGATCAGGTATTGGGGAACAGGAGTGAAGCCCTGAGGGTCAGTAGAATGAATGGAAATATGCAACTTGGGGGGGGGGACTCTAGAATGTACCAGAGACCTGGGAGGTAAGAGACACTCAAGACTCAAAGGGAGGGACCTTAGAGGAAATGCCCTACAGTGGGGAGTGGGAACTTGTAGAGTCCACCTCCAGTAGAAAGACAGGGCCCTAAGTGAAGGGATGGGGTTGTCATCCCACAGTCAAAAACTCAGACCCAGAATTATTCCTGTCTAAAAGAACTGCAGGGGCAAAAATGGAGAAGAGACAGAGGGAAAGGAGGTCCAGCGACAGGCCCAAATTGGGATCCATCTCAAGGGGAGGCTCTAAGGCCTGACACTATTACTGACACTATGGTGTGCTTACAGACAGGAACCTAGCAATGCTGCCCTCTAAGAGGCCCAACAAGCAGCTGAAGGAGTCAGATGCAGATACTTACACCCAACCAATGGAAAGAAGCCCGGGACTCCTGTGGTTGAATTAGGGGAAAGCTGGAAGAAGCTGAGGAGGGGGCCGACCCCATAGAAAGACCATCAGTCTCAACTAGCCTGGACCCCTGAAATCTCTCAGATACTGGACCACCAACCAGGCAGCATACACCAGCTGATATGAGGCCCCCGGCACATATACAGCAGAGGACTGCCAGGTCTGGGTTCAGTCAGAGAAGATGCACCTAACCCTCAAGAGACTTGAGGCCCCAGGGAGTGGGGAGGCCTGGTTGAGTGGGGTGGGGACATCCTCTTGGAGACAGGGAGGAAGAATGGGATGAGGAATGGGCTGAGGAACTGCTAAAGGGCAGACCAGAAGGGGGATAATGCTAGACTATTAAAAAAAAGATTAAAGATAATTTAGAAAAATATTCAACAGCATTGTAATAAGTTCAAGTCCTTGGATGGCCCCTAGAAGGAAGCACCTTGTTATAGATGAGAAGTAGAACTTTCACATCAGAGAGGTCAGAGCCTCATGAATGACCCATCAACTGTGACATCTTAGAAAAGTTTCTTTTGCTTGCATTTGATTGAAAATAGATTTTTTTTCTCCCAATAAATTCTGACTATGGTTTTCCCTTCCCCAATTCCTCCAGGATCCTCTTTACCTCCTCATGACATCCAAATCCACCCCTTTTCTGTCTTTCTTTAGTAAACAAACTGGTTTTCTCATGTAGAAAACAGGAATTAATATAATAATAATAATAATAATAATAATAATAAGAAGAAGAAGAAGAAGAAGAAGAAGAAGAAGAAGAAGAAGAATGCCCTTCATAGGTTTATTGAGAGAAATAAATGAGCCAACCCCTGTAAAAACTTTAAAATTCAGTAGAACAGACAGTAAACATATAATAGTTTCTAATTGTTGTTGTTGTTGTATTCAAATTCCTATAATAGGCAGTGAGCAGGACGGAACAACAATGCTTGAATGCAAGTGGATGGCGTTACAGAAGGGTGAGTATAAACACTATGCTATAATTAGCAGATGGATTCTGTACTTCTAATACAGAAGATGACGAGCAGTGCAGTAGATGAAAAGATTATTTTCATGTTCATGTTCTGTAAAAGGCATAACCACAGTCCCACCAACTTCATCTTGAAGATGAGGTGGGTTTTGATAAATTTGGAGGAGAAGAACCCTGGATAGAAGAAACAGTGGCAATGAAAAGCCAGGGAAACAGGGTCAGTGTTGTGCTAGGAAAAGAGTAGATGGTAGTACTTAGCTGGAACAAAATATGCATTGAGGATGAAGGAAGACCAAGGGAGTAGAAGAGTTGACGAGTTGACACGAGGAGACAAATCAGAAAATAGGCTTGCGATAAGTTGACACATCGCTCCGTACGAAATGAAAGCCTGGGATGAATGAAGAACTGCAGTGGAGTCAGGAACTCTGGGCCCTACTTCCAGTTTCTCTTAATTAGGCTACAGGACCCCAAAATTCATTTTCTTCACTTAGGAATGATTGCACTAGTCAATGACCAAGACCCTCTTTGTAGATTTCACTGTGAGTTGGCAGAATTTTAGTGGGCCATCTGCAGCCTCAGTCAAAATCCATAATGAGAGAGCAGAGACAGAGACACTAGTGCTAATGATGTCTGGGGTTAAGCCATCGTGTTCGATGTCTTCTGGGAACCCTCAAACTGCAGGCTATGCTACTGTTTTTTCTTAACTAGTTTAGAAGGGGCACACCCTCTTGTGAAACCAGAAGTGTATGTTTTTCTTAACAGAGTGGAAACATCCCATTCCCCACCCAAGAAATAGGATTGTGATACACTAAAGAAAGAAGACCTCCTCATTATTCACCTTGGAGCAAAAGCAAAGACTGCAAGTTTAGCTTTTGCAGGGATACAGTGGATTCATGAATCCATTGTTTGCATAACAATAAAGACATTTTGGGGAGCTTCCAATTTGGGTAACAGGAAAATAGTAATTTAGACCAACATTCACACAGAAGACAGATTTTTTTTTTAAATGGGGTGAAATATGACTCAATTGAAATCCAATCAGGAAACAAAAATCATTAACTTAAGTAAGATAATTAATGTGAAGAATTATTAACTAGGTATAAGATAGTTAATAAGGTAATTAAAAGAGTAAAAAGGACAGTTCTAATGTATTGGTAGTAGCACCTGCTAAAGAGTAATGGGCTACAGGACAAAGGAAACAGGCTAGAATGATTAAAACTTAGAAGCTTGGGGGACCATCCCATTGAGCTCCAAACCTCTTAGGAAGCAGCATCAGTGGAGTGGGTGTTTGGTTGGGAAGAGGATGAGGGCTGTAGGGGAGGGGTTGATCTGAAGTGTTGGCAAAAACGAAAATTAGATTTTAACAGCTATAGAAAGGAACTAACACACCAGGCAGCCATTTTCTAGTGTAATGTTTCCAGGAACAAAGAAGAAAGCATCCTTCCTTCTTTCTCTTGCTTTCTAGTGGCCCCTATTGCTAAACTCTTCTAGATAGACAGATTGAAAAATAGAACTGAGTTGATACAATCTCAGCCCAGGCAAGAGACAATTTAGTATTAGTGGTCTAGTTGGTGTACCAGACATGCCATAACCCAGAATAGATAGCTTGAATAACACAAATATATTTCTAACAGTACTGAAGGCTAAAGCCCAAGATCAAAAGTGTTGGCAAAAGTGGATTCTTTTGGCTTGGTAAGATGGTTTAGTGGGTAAAAAATACTTGCCTTGAATCCGAACAACATGAATTCCATGTTCCAAACCTACATGTGTGAGAAGAAAACTAACCTTCACAAGTCTCCACGGGCGTGCTTTGGTTATTGTAAGCCCACTCATGTACATCCACAGACACACCTAAAATAAAGAAAAAGCATTGAAGGTTTAATGAGGGCCCTCCTTTTGTTTTGTAGGTAGGTGTTTCCTTACTGTGTCCTTGGATGGTATTTGTTTATTTTTTGTCTGTGCATATACATACTCTTCTTATACCGAATTATAGCATCCACCCTTATGACCTCATTTAATTTCAACTCATTTTTATAGGACCTATCTCCAATTCCAATCACATGGGGGAGTTAGAGCTTCCATCCATGAATTTGAGGAAGACACAGTTCAGTTCATAAGAGATGGGTTTTAGAAAAGGGATAGATTTCTAACTTTCAGAAAACAGATGAAACGTCTTAAAAATTATCAAGGAACTGGACAGTAGCTATCAGGTTGAGATCTAGAATAAAAACAAATACCTTAGAAGTTTATCAAAGAAACTCAAAGAGCTCTGACCGTAGCTTTTGTCCTGTCAAATAGTCCTGATTTGGGAGTATGCACCAAAATGCACCTTTAATAGATTCATGAGACTAGAAAGTAAACAGGCTAAATGTGGGGGCTGAGATAAAGCAACACTCTTTTTTTCCCTATGCTTTTAGCAGTTGTCCCCTTAGGAACGCCATGAAGGATGTAAAAGAGCAAGGTCTCCAATCTGGTTTCTCCATCCTCTGAGAGTACTGAAAATCCCAAGCATTGACTTTGGATAAAAGGGGTCCTAGAGTGTATAGGGCCTCTAGAGCCCAGAAAAATGCAACAGCAAACTTTCTCCAAAAGAAATCAGCAGCATACCACGTAACAAATAATGAATGCAAATCATTTTCCAAGTACAGTCACATTACACAACCAGACATGACCAGGGACACAATGAAGCAAGATAGTACAGCTGAGGACAGTTATACAGCAGGCAATAGGAAAAAAGTCACAGATCAACAATAAATGTAGAAATGTTGGGAAAAATGTAAAAGTACTGTTTGTTTTACCAAAGGTTGTTAAACAAGACACAGAACAGCAAAATATGGCAAATTGTACAGAAAAAATAAAATTCTGGAACTGAATAATGAAACGATCAATATTAAAGATGCAATTGGTTGTTTTATCAGCAGCTGAAGAGAGAATTGGCAGATGGAAAATAAGATCATAGGAAAGTATTCAGACTAAGTTATGAAGAGATGACCAAAACACAGACAAATGAACTGATCATTTTTCAAATGAATAAACACAGATGGCCAATAAATACATGCAAATAATTGTTCAACTTCTTTATTCTTCAGGAAAATACACTATTAAAATCACTATGGAAGTTCCTCATAAAACAAAAAATAGAACTGCCATATGATCCATCTATACCCTTCTTAAAATATGTATGTAAATCAAAATCACCATGTTTATCCCTGCACTATTCACAGTAGCCAAGTTATGCAAAAAACAGTAAAGTTTTAAAATCAACCCATGTGCCCATCCACAGGTAAATAAATGGTTATAAAAATGTGGCATCTATGTACCAGTACTACTCAACCACTAAGAATGAAATCATGTCATCTGCAGGAAAATGAAATCATCATGTTAAGCAAACTAAGCCAGACTCAGAAATAACTATTGAATGTTTTCTCTCCTTGGTGGAATCTATGAGGGAAAGGATGTGAAAGTAAAATAAAGAGTGTCAGGGAAGAAGGACTTGTAAGCAGGGGAAAGGATGGTAGTTGTGGGTAATAGGGAAATAAGTATAACCAAAGAACCTTACACTTAGATGTTAAAATGTCCTAACAAAATCCATTAGACTGTAAAATTAATATACACTAATAAAAAAATAAAATCCAAGTAAAGTCTGTTTACAAGAAACACACTGAAAACATAAGAATACCAAGCAAATGAAAGTAAAATAAGACATACACTGCCCAAATATAAGCAAAATCTATGAAAGCTATGCTTATATCAGACTTCAAAGGAACACATCTCCAGAATAGTAATGTGGAAATTTACCAGGACGAAATAACAATCTTAAGCTGATGTGCAAATAGTATGACCTCAAAATATATTTAAAAAATAACAACATCATAAAAGGAAATTGATAATTTAGTAATCATATGAGATTAAATCACTCTCCTAATGATTGATAGAACCACTAGTCAAGAAAAATCAATATGAATATGAAATAATTTGCCAAAACAGCTAACAAATACAGCACTATTGTTTCTAACACTTCCAGAATACACTTTTATTTGCTAGTATAAATTTGATAGTATACATATATGTAATTATGTAATTATACTCTCAAAAATTAAAATAATTTTAAAATGCTAATTATGCTGAGTTATACAACAACACTTAGCAAATTTGAAAAGATTCAAGTCTTGAAATCATGTTTTCTAATTAAAGGAAAAATAATGTAAAGTAAATAACAGCATGATTATTAAAACTATCTTATAATTGAAAGTTAAAAGACTTATTTTTTCTCTCTTTTTTGACTTTTTTTTTACTTATTCACTTTATATAGTACTTACTGCCCTCCTCCCAGTCACCCCCTCCCACAATTCTTCCTCCATCCCCCTCTCTCCTTCTCCTCTGAGCAGGTGGGGGGCCCCTGAGTATTCCCCCACCCTGGCACTTCAAGTGTCTATGAGGCTAGGCACTTCCTCTCCCACTGAGGCCAGACAGGGCAGCCTAGCTAGAAGAACATACCCCCCACACAGGCAACAGCTTTTGGGATAGCCCCCACTCCAGTTATTTGGGACCCATATGAAGACCAAGCTGCACATCTGCTACATATGTGTAGGGAGGCCTAGGTCCAGCCTGTGTATATTCTTTGGTTGGTGGTTCAGTCTCTGAAAGCTGTTAAGTGTCCAGGTTAGTTGACTCTTTTGGTCTTCCTGTGAAGTACTATCGCCTTAGGGGCTGCAATCCTTCCTCTTATTCTTCCATAAGAGTCCTCAGGCTCCATCCACTGTTTGACTATAGGTGTCTGCATCTGTCTGAGTCAGTTGGTGGGTGAAGCCTCTGCTAGGACAGTCATGCTAGACTCCTGTCTGCAAGCATAACAGAGTATCATTAATAGTGTCAGGGATTGGTGTTTACCCATGGGATGGGTCTCAAGTTGGGTTGGTTATTGGTTAGCCATTCTCTCAGTCTCTATCGCCAATCACTGCATTTTTTGTAGACAGGATACATTTGGGGTCAAAAGTTTTGTGAGTGAGTTGATGTCCCTATCGCCCCATCAGGGTTGCTGCCTGGCCACAGGAGGCAGCCTCCCCAGGCTCCATATCCCCAATGTTGTGAGGACACCCCCATTGATTGTTGGGCATCTCCCCTATCCCAGGTCTCTGTCCCTCTCTGGAGGTGACCCCTATCTCCCCACCTGAGTCAGTTGCAGATTTCCATTCATTCTCATGGCCATCTGGCCATCCCCCCTGCGCCTCCCCACACATGACTCCAAACTCCCACTCCCCTCCAGATTCCCTCTCACCCATTTCCCTCCCTCCATCTGCCTTCCACAACCATTCCATCTCTCTTTCCAAGTGAGACTCAAGCATCCTTGCTTGTGCCCTCCTTCCTGTCCAGCCTCCTTGGGTCTGTGGAGTGTAGCATGGGCATCTTGTATTTCTATGGGTAATATCCACTCACAAGTAAATACATACCATGTATGTCCTTTGGGGACTGGGTTACCTCATATTTGATATTCTCAAATTCCATCCATTTGCCTGCAAAACTCATGATGTCTTGATTTTTAATAGCTGAATAGTATTCCACTGTGTAGATATATCACACTTTCTTTATCCATTCTTCAGCTGAGGGACATCTAGGTTGTTTCCAGTTTCTGGCTATTATGAATAAGGGTGTTATGAACTTAGTTGAGCAAGTGTCTTTCTGGGATGGTGGAACATCTTCTGGGTATATGCCCAGGAGTGGTATATCTGGGTCTTGATGCCAAATTGATTTTCAAAGTGGTTATACAAGTTTGCATTCCCACCAGTAATGAAGAAATGTTGCCCCTGCTCCACACCCTCACCAGCATGTGCTATCACTTAAGTTTTTGATCTTAGCCTTTCTGACAGAGTTTTGATTTGCATTTCTCTAATGATTAAGGACTTTGAACACTTCTTTAAGTGCTTCCCGGCCATTAGGTATTCCTCTGTTGAGAATTTTGTTTAGCTCTGTACCCCATTTTTTAATTGGGTATGTTGGGCTGTTGGTGTTTAACTTCTTGAGTTCTTTATATATTTTGGGTATTAGCCCTCTGTCAGATGTAGGGTTAGTGAAGATCCTTTCCCAATCTGTAGGCTGCCATTTTGTTTTATTGACAGTGTCCTTTGCCTTACAGAAACTTTTCAGTTTCATGAAGTCACATTTATCAATTGTTGGTCATAGAACCTGAGCCATTGGCGTTCTGTTCAGGAACTTGTCTCCTGTACCAATGCCTTCAAGGGTATTTCCTACTTACTCTTCTATTAGATTTAGTGTCTTCAGTTTTATGTTGAGGTTCTTCATCCACTTGAACATTGATAGTTCTAGGTCACTCTGAGCTACATAGGGAGATCCTGTCTAAAAAAAAAAAGTAAATAACAGAGTCCAGGCTAATTTTCTTGTAATATACCCCATGTCTCACTGTTTCCCCATTTTGGGATACAGGTTAAGCCTTTTTGTTGAGAAAACTACATAGTGAACATTGTATGTTTCCCACTGTCTCCCATAAGGAGACACATGGTATGTCTATCCCATTTTTGATGATAAGTTTGATCACTAGGTTAATGAGACATCAAGTCTTTTTCTCAGTTTTTATTTTGTAAGTAGACGGTAGTGTTATAGTTTGAGATGACATAAATACTCTCAACTAATGACAGAAGTATTTTTTAACTATATGAGAAAAATACTACATACCCAATCGTGGAGGATACAGGAACTGGTGCTAGGGAGGGGACAGTTAGGGCACTGAGCTAATATTTTTAATCCTGAAAAAAATCTTTTAGTAGTTATCAGTGAAATATTCCTTGTGATGTGTTAGACAAGGGATAAACTCAATGAAAATAGAAGAAAACCAGTAAGAGAAAAATATTGAAATGGAAATTAAGTATACATTCCAGAAGACTAAGAAAACAGGTAAATCTCTAGTGAAACTAATTCTCAAAAACCAGAGACAGCCCAAATTACCTGAGCCAGGACGAAGGGCAGGAGAGTATGGTAAGAACACATTCAACTGTGCTTGCTAAGAACTCAGGTTTGCTTCCCAACCCACACATAGCAGCTCACAACTGCCACAACTCCAGCTCCAGGGGATCTCACAGCCTCTTCAGGCCTCCATGGACACCTTCGCTCAAGTGTCCAAACCCACAGAGAGATACACATGCATAAATATAAGTTTTATCTTATTTCTTTTTGCTTTGTTTAAGTCAGAACTGAAAAAGACAGTAGACATGAAATTGATAATGAACTGATATAAACATCTTTACACCTCTCCAAAAAGAAAGAAGAAAAAAAAAAACAATTTAGGAGAAATGGACAAAACATATATAAAGACAATAAATCAAAACTGATATGATGAGGAATTGAATGAATAGCTAGGAAATACAGAAGGAGTTTAATGATAAATGAAAACCTTCCAATAAAAAAGTATAGAAATTCATTGCGTGGTATAGTCTTTGGATCCGGTTAATTTTGGTATGTGATTTTTTTTAAATCTGCAAGTTCTTTATGATTATGTTTAAAATAAAATTAACAAAGGAAAATCCAGAATTTGGGTGTATTCTCTGATTACCATGATCAAACAATTAAGAAAGAAATTGCTTTAACTCTTAAGCTTTTCCAGAGTGAAGGAAACAGAGTCGAAGTTCAACTTGTTATCTAATCCTACACAAAACTAGAAGGCCTTGATGTGATGTTAGCAAACAAACCCTAGTACTGCATAATGGGGTTGGCATTGTCCTAGGAGTGCAAGCCTGCTTTATTATTAACAAACAATAGATTGATTAATTCGCTACAATAACAGATTAAAGGGGGAAATGATGCTTTCTTTTTAATAGATGAAGGTACAGATTTTATTTGTACAATTAGTAGTCATGATTTAAGATTTTTAGCATTTCAATACATATAGATGAGAGCCTTATTTGTACAGCTTCTAATGTTAATTTGAGACTTTTAGCAAATTAAAAGGAGATGAAAACTTTCTTAATCCAATACAAAGCGTCTCCCCAAACCCTACAGCAAACAGCATCTGTAATGATGAAGTGTTGAAAGCTTCACTGCAACCTAACTATTTTTTTTTTTTTTGCTATTATGGAAGTTCTCAAGCATACACAAAGCATAGAAATTACTCTAATGAATACTCATGTACCTGTCACCTTCAAAACATTCCCTCCAGTATTATATTATAAAGAAGACACGTGGGATGGGGAAATACATAGGCAGGGAAAGTGCTTCCTTTTCAAGCCTGAAAACGTCTCTCTCTCTCTCTCTCTCTCTCTCTCTCTCTCTCTCTCTCTCTCTCTCTCTCTCTCTCTCACACACACACACACACACACAGACACACACACACACACACACACACATAATAGTAATAATGGTGATGATAACAAAATTTAATATTTTAAAAAAGTCCTAAGATGAGGGCTTTTTAGAATATGTTTTGCTCAATGTTGTTCTGGAGACATCAGCTAATGCCAAGAACAGCAGAGAGCTTTTAAATGAAAGAAAACCATGAGAAAAGTAGACTATTCTCAGATTATGTCACTGTATGCATAAAAAGTCCAAAATAAACTTGACATACTGGAGTGCACCTATAATCCCAGCACTTGGAAGGTGGAAGCAGGAGAATCTAGAGCTCAAGATCCACCTCAGCTATACAGGGAGTTGGATGCCAACCTGAGCTACATCCGACCTGTTTCCAAATATATTGACAGTGGGGAAAAACACAAAATCAGAAAAATCAACTACATTTTTATATGCTAACAACAAACAAAATGAAATGGGTTTTAATACACAATTTTTAATAGTGTCAGAAAATACTAACTAGCCAGCAATTCTTAACAAAATATGACTAAGATCTCCATTAGAAGATCCACAAAATGTCACTGAGGAAATGAAGGAAGGCTATCTTAGTTTGCTCTCAGCTGCTGTGATGAAACACTATAACCAAAAGCAACACGCAGGAAAGGGTTTCTTTGACCTGCAGATCACATGTCACAATCTGTCACTGAGGGAAGACAGCGAGGGAACTCCAAGTAGGAACCTGGAGGCAGGGACTGAGGCATAGACTATGGAGGGATGCTGCTTAGTGGCTTGCTCCCCCTGACTCTCTCAGCTTGCTTGTTTATATAACCCAAGACCACCAGCCCACAGGTGGCACCACCCACAGTGGGATCGGCCCTCCTACATAAATCAATTAAGAAAATACCCTCATAGTCTGCACACAGGCCTATCCCATGGTGGTAAATCCTCAACTGAGGCTTTCTTTCTCTTCTGAGATAACCTCCAGCTTGTATTAAGTTGACCAAACCAAACCAAACCAAAACTGACTGGCACAAAGGTTTATATAAATGCAGATGTTATTTATAAAAACAAATCAGAAGCAAAACATGGTTGCATGTGCTTTTAATTCCAAAATTTGGGAGGCTGAAGTGGGGACACTGATAGTTCTAGGTCAGTCTGAGCTACATAGGGAGATCCTGTCTAAAAAATATAAACAACAGAGCTGAAGAGATGGCTCAGTTGTTGAGACCACTTGCTGTTCTTCTGGAAGACCTGAATTCAGTTCCCAGCACCCACATCAGACAGCTTATGTCCTATTGATTCCAGTTCTAGGGCATTTGCTGCTCCTGGCTTCTGCGGGTGCCTTTATAAACATTCACATACTGACATACAGACACACCCACCTCTGCATTATTTAAAAATAAAAATAAAGTAGATAGCAATGAAACAAAAATTAGAAAACTTACCATTACGAAGATACCCCTCCCCCAAGCCTACAGATCCTGTGCAGCCTCGGGAAAAGTCAGAATATCTCTCGCTTGCTTGTTTTGTAAAATTCAGCAGGTGGATTTCAATATGCATGGGAAGTTGCAAGGAGCCTGAGAGGACAACATCTTCCCCTTTGGAAGCCTCGGGCAGCTCAAGATCTGTGCCCTGAAAGTGATCCTACCTGGTCTGCTGCATTCTTATGACTTCCTCAGTCCCTCTTAGCTTCCTTCTGGGTAAAGAGAAGGATTGGCCCCAACCTGTCATAGTGATCCAAAGAAAGCGAAGAGCCTTCCCAGCTTTAAACAACCCCTCCTAAAGCATTAATTCAGTCTGCAAGCAGCATACAAATGCGTGTAGGAGACAAGATTCTAAGCATCTTGTGTGCTCCTTTCAAACTCGGGACAAACCAAGCACGTATGTCCCCAGTGCAACTGTAAGCACTAGAGATTAAAGGTGAGTGAGACAGACCTGTGATTAAGTAGTTTAACATCTACCCAAAGTCACAGGGTTTCTTTTCTCTCTGGATTCTTTCCCATTGATTCTCTTTCTTGTTACTCAGCTCATCTTTCTCTGTGATCTTCAGCACAGCTCAACATATGTCAGTCTGTCAACATATGGCATGTTTTGCAAACAGTTAAACAGTGGCACATATGCAACTGTATATTCTCAGCCCACAGATGCCCCAGCTTGGCTTCATCAGCCTAAGCAGAAAGCATTTCGTAATTCTCAATAAAAAATTCCAGAATGCACAAGCAGCCCATGCACCCTCCTCTGATGAGTGGTTAAAATAAATTGTTCCATGTCTTCCTTTGTGCCAAAGCCAGAATTTTGTTGATTCACCACCCTTCCAATACAGAGGCATCTAATACCAAAAACTCCTTCCTCACTCTCCACTATTTGGGTTGTTCTGACCAGAGGTCAAGTTGCCTATTAAAGACTGTTTTGTTTTTCCATTTGGCAGTGACTCACTGACTCCTCTGAGCCAGTGAGTGGATCAGTCGTACTGGGACATAGATGGGCCACACTTTAGGAGACTTAGGTCTAATTGACTGCCTTGAAGTAAAAATAAATTGATGGAGCAGACTATAAGCGCCCCACCCATCTCATTGCTTGCCACTTCCCTGAATTCCAGCCTATTTGTTCAAATATGCTTTTTTTGTGTGTTTGTGGGCTTTTTCTGCTTATGGATTCAATAGGCCCAAGAATTCAATAGGCCCAAGAAGCTCCTGAATCCTCCTCCAGCATCCCTCAGAGGATGACTGTGGGAAGATGATGGGTAAGTGTTCCAGCTCTCTTGCCTCTCCGTAGGATAATTTGGGTCACAAGAATGCAGAGTTCTCATTTGCAAACATGCCAGTTGATTCTTTATTGACTGTTTACCCCTTCCTCTTTCTTTTCCATCTCTCCCTGACAGTGCTTCCTGAAATTACCCTTCAATTTGCCCTTGAAGCCATGTGTTAGGGTCTTTGGGTATCCAAATTATGATAATCCGTAATTCAATGGACCATAGTTAATTTTCGTAACTTAAAAGTTTTTCTACATGCCAACTCAAGCAGCAGCAGATCTCAAGATGTTGGAAATGCCACACCCAAATTCTACCTGGTTGTACTTGGTCTGGTAAAAATTTGTCCCAGCAGCAATATCCTGTGGCCAGCCATGTAGAAATGTTCATGGTGGAGAGGGTAAGAAAGCTGGATATTGTCATTGTTTTCTGTTACTGTGTAGTTTGTTGCCTCCTGCTTATTAAGATCATATTTTGTTCTGTTTTTTATAAAGATTAAATTGTAGACAAAAATAGCTAATGAAAAGCAGTAATAAAAAAGTGAAGATGACTCTGATTACCATAACAGAACATCAGAAGGTCCATGTTTACTCATTCCGAATTAATATTTAATTTCCCCAAACTCAAGTTAGATGGAAGGAATCAAAAGTCATTTATGAAAAGTAGCCACTGGCAGTTTAAAATATGTACTCTTGTGCTGTTATCTCAGTGCTCCAAGAGTTTCAGGGAAATCTCAGTGGTAAAATGGAACTTGTTATAAGTTTGGATATAAAGAGGAAGGAAACAAGAGTTTTGACCGGAAACTGAAGCCCATTGCATCTCAGCCCTTGATCTCAGCAAGCCCTGCACCAAGGCTCCCAGAGCTTCTGTAATGTACGGTCTTCTAGAGTTGCACCATACATTAGCTTCACATGACTACTGAATGTGTGGCATGTGAGCAGTGCCCAGAATATGTTCTATGGTCATTCAAATAATTCATATTCTGTATCAATAGGTGTGTTGTCCAATATTATTTACTTTCTAACTAGTATAATAATAGCCATTGAAGTGCCTGGTTCTGTTTTTCCATTTCTTCTCCTCAGTAAATCCACTGGTCCAGGATCCCCTTCAAGAACGATTTCCTGTGGTTTCTCTCCATACCTGATCACGCCAAAGTCCAGTGTGACTCCTTTGCTCTTAACTCAACCAAGGGTTAGGAATGTTAAAGAAAATGTGGTGGCTTGTGTCATCTTTCTTACATGACTGACACAGTCCCTCTGATCAGGGCTTGCTCTTTTCTGTGAAGAAGACTGATAAATTAGCCATTGTGAAGCAGGTAGGCAGGTGCTGCCATTTGCACAGATTGCCTGAGGGTTTTACCATCTCCCTCCATATCTCTTTCCCACTTCACCATTTCCAGTACACACCTGCCTCTTTTCACTGGAGGAAAGACCTGGGGCTGCTTAAACATACTTTAGCTGCACAACGGGAGCCAGAGCACCTAGAAACCTGTTGCACAATAAGTCTATCTAACAATTACCATGGGGGTAGAAAGAGATTTATCAATAGTCCATCTTCTTTTCTCCTAATGAAGACCCTGGCTATGCCCAGAGCAGGATTCAGATCACGTCACTCAGTTCAGAACTATGTTTACCAGTCTCCCCCTTCTGAGAATTCTTTCATTTCCAAACTCATTCCTTTACTGCTCTTTTTGTTTTTAATTCTTATCTCAGAGTCCATTACTATAAAAGTCTAACACAAAACAAGCATTTCTTTAACTTTTTAAAATCCTGTAATACACTGGGGGAAGAGGAGAGAAATATCTTTTTTCATGTTTGCTTTTAAAGGAACCAGGGGGTAGAAACATTTTGCAATTAAACATTTTAAAAATAATTCGAGACTAGCAGAACAGATCAAATTTACCTTAATTCACAAAAATAGTTTTATCTGTTCAATGGGTATGTTTCTAAATGTTTCAAAATTTAAATCATTGGCATAATATGAGGCCTTCCAAATGTAAAGAGACAGAAAGAGATGCTTTTTCGGCATCCATTTTCTCTGTGTGCTCTATGTTTGAGGTGTTTGTGCCAAACGAGAGAATAAAGGTAACAGCGTACATACTCCAAGTTTCTCTCAGCTTAGCACAATTTCAGATAAAGAATCTATTAGTCACATGACTCCTTTACCTTGCTTTCTTGACAACAGGACCTTTTTACAGATAGCCCTGGAGCCAGGCATTATAAGTGAGACTGTAATTTCAACCTTGAGAAGTGTATATTTAAAGATCAGGAGTGCACAGACAGCCTTGGCTAAATGAGCCCCTAGCTCAAAAAAAAAAAAAAAAAAAAAAAAAAAAAAAAAAAAAAAAAACCACACACAACAAAACACTAAAGATGGTACTGGGCTCTTCAAAAAAAATGTTTAAACTTTTACCAGAGATGAGAGAGCTCACCGGTGCTTGTTGTCCAAGCATAAAGATCTGAATTCAAATCCCCAGCAACCACACAAACAGCTGGTCATGGTCTCTAATGCTTGTAACTTCAGTATTGGAAGAGACAAGAGGATTTCTGGGCCTCCTGACTGTCAGCCTAGCTCCAGGTTCAGAGAGAGAGAAAGACCACATCTCAAGGGAGTAAAGCAGAAAGTGATAGAGCAGAATACCCCATGTTGTCTTCTGGCCTCTGCGCATGTGCTCGGGTACATACATACACATTGCATTCATATACACGCATACAGACACACACACACATGCACACACATGCTCAGGTGCATACATACACATTGCATTCATATACACGCATACAGACACACACACACATGTACATACACACCTTGCACTCACATATACACACATGCATACATACATACACACACATCAATGACTATTTCATGACCTCATTGCTTTATTACATAAAAACCTATGAAAGTCCTTGCTTTCAGTCCTCAGCAGCCTCCAAAACCTGAACATACCGAGTCTAAGATATCAAGCCATTGGAAAGAGCTATTAATAGCAAGATCAATTTCAAGTCCATTATACTGAGTAGAGTTTTGTTTTATGGTTAGATGCATAATACACTCCATATCGTGTTTGGCAAGTTGTGTTTTGAGGTTACATTAAACAAAAAAACTAAATCAGGCTTGTTTTAAATTAATGCAACAATAAATCCATCCTTGTTCAGCATTTTGGCTTAGTATATTGTTGTACCACAGCTAATATCTACGTTGAGGAAGACCTAAATTAAAACACATTTGTCTCTTTTATGTTCTGTACTATGTTTCTTAGTGTTTATTATGAATCACAGAAGTAACAGAAGGAATATAATTCTCTGGCAAAGAAACGAGATTTAATGCTTCCTATGGAGCATACTGTCCAACATGGTTTCTGACATAACCAAGAATATTCCAGATGAGAAAAAACATTCATGATAAGAAAATATGCACTTGCTTCTTGTTCAGATTTTTGAACTAAGTCCTTTAGTGTGTCTCTCTCTTTGTAGATGTGCGTTCTTGTTTAACAAACCCTTCCTGGGTCAAAGCATATTTCAAATGTGAATTTCATGTGTAAATTTGTCTGGCCCATGGTGTTCAGTTGTGCGATCACACTTGAGTTTAGATGTTGCTGTAAAGATATTTTTGGGCTGCAATTGATGTTCATATCATAGACTTGCTTGGTTCTGGGATTCCAATTCAGGGCCTTTGGATGCTGGGAAAGCTGCATTAGTAAGGATTATTCTCCGCAATGGGAGTAGGTCTCATACAAGAAGTTAAAGGCTTTAAGAGGAAAAAGGCTGATTTCTCAAAAAGAAATCAGTTCTGCCTCCAGACTGCCTTCTTACTCAAAACTGCAACATCAGCTCTTGCCAGAATTCCCAGTCTGTCTCGAGGATCTGAGGATGTCACAGTTGCCAGCCCCCACAATGAGCCAATTTGCCAATTCCTTAAAATAAACTCTCTCTCTCTCTCTCTCTCTCTCTCTCTCTCTCCCTCCTTCCCTCCTTCCCTCTCCCTCTCTTTCCTCAACAACCAGTCCTATTTTTCTAGAGAATTTTAACTAATACAAATATTCTTCTTTGAATTCTTCCAAAAGTTAAATTTTGGACTTTCACAACTATGTTTTAAGTCCACCTGGAATTTATTTTGTAGTTGTATTCTTAATTTATTATTCTACAATATACTTCCATGTGCCTTGGGATAAGAAGTGAGTGTGTGTATTTACCAGACCTCCAGGACTGAGAGTATGAGTATTTTTTAAACATATGCATATAGTTGTCACTGTAGAGACTCTGATTTCGAATACGTTGGACCTAAAACCAAGTATTTTGTTATTTCAGATAAATTTTAAGCTCACTATCTTCAAAGAAAATATGTGAATATTTAAGTTTTATATAAGAAACAGAATGATATTGAAGACAGAATCAACTCAGGAAAAGGCTCAAGATGTTTGAGAATGTTAAATTGTTTTGTAAAATTCACATACTGACATTTGAAAATTCACATTTAAAGTATATCATAAAAATTTGAAATTCCTATAAGGGAGCAACAACACGAGGAAAGTTAAAGGTATATAGAATAACATATATAATGAAGGAGGACTATCTACATGTCAAAAATATTCTAGTAAGAATTGCAGAAGCAGGAGAATCGGATGATGAACTTGAACTACAAAACCTCACTGAACTAGTTGGACCCCTGGCCCCAGTACTTTCAAACAAGATCCTGGTGGTATATTCCAGAAATAACTGCATTGTAACAGGAACCTCTTCTATGTAACTGCCAGGGGGCTGCGCAGCCACAAAAGCTTCTCCTGCAGGAGGACCTGATTGAGGACTGCCGGAGAGACCAAGGATTGCCGGTGCTGACAGCGCCAGCCAATCAGGAACTGCTGCGTAGAAGAGATGCTTTCCTGTGACCAATGGGGGCGCGAGTGGAGAGTATTAAAGGAGCTTGCAGCAGTGTTCGGATGAGCCTGCTCCCAGAGTCTGTCTTGTTGCTTCTGTGCCACCTCACCTCCAACCTCCAAGGGCAGGTAGGGTTGGGCAGAGAATAGTCCAGGGCACAGGCAACACTGCATATCCACGTTTATTGTGGCATTCTTCATAATAGCCACGATGTACTCAGTGTATGTGTCCATCAACAGATAACTGAATAAAGTATAGTGTATGTATACAATGGAGAATTTTCTTTTTAAGATTCACTTATTAATTTTTGTGCGCACGTGTGCTTGCCTGTACACGTGTGCTATCCAGAAGTGAGCATCAGGTACTGTTTGCTGCCACTCTCAGCATATTCCTCTGCACTACCAATTCCCTCAGAACTTGGGGCTTATGCTTCCTCAGCTAGGCTGGAACCCAGCAAACTCCAACAATCCTTCTGTCTCTGACTCTTCAGAGCTGGTGATACAGGTGTGTGCAGGATGGCCAGTTTGTTTTGTGGGTACTGGGGTCCTCATGCTGGTCCTCTAGATTGTGAAGCAAATTGCTCTTCACCACTGAGCCATCTTCCCAGCCTTGCACAAAGGAGTTTTAGTTCATTATAAACAAGAACAAAATTGGATCATCTGCAGGAAAATGGGTGGAGCTGGAAATTAGCATGTTAAATGAAGCATGAGTCTAAGTATCGCAGAGTTACTGTCATATGTCATGTGTCATATAAATGACATGAAAGAAGAAGGAAAGTTCCTAAAAGAAGAGAAGCAGTGGAAATAGGGAAAAGGAGAAGCTGGTAGGGGATAAATACAAGCAAAGTGGATAATATATATATATGAAAATAACAATTAAATCGACCACTTGTGCAATGAGTATATGCTAAAAGGGAAAAATATCTTGATGGGCATATTATCATATACTCTGCCTGTTTCTGTCACTTCTAAAGTGGAAATAATAATAACTTTATATACTCATAGAGAATATTATAATAGGTAATGGCTAATAAAGGCTTAGGCACCCTGTAAGGCACAATACATATTAGCTTTTTAATTAAAATATTACTATCACAGAAAAAAATTGGACAGAGGGTAGAAGCAGGAAATATATTAACAATAATAATAACAACCCAATATAAATGGCAGTGAGTCAGCTGTACTAGCACAGGCCTGTAATCCCAGCTTGAGAGGAAGAGGCAGGAGAATTGCAAGGTCAAGGCATGTCTGGTTTACAAGTTGAGTTCAAGGCCAGCCAGGACAATTTAGCAAGACTCTGACTCAAAATGTAGTTGTACAAACAAATAGAACCTTTGATCTACATATGAAAGGCCCTAGCTAGGTTCAATCTCCAGTACTAGAAAATACTATAAAAAATATGCTGATGGAAGATGAGAAAGTGCCTCTCAGAGGATTAAGAAATTACAAGGTAAAAGGATGGTGTCATTACAGTTCGGATTGGCAAAGAGGAAAAAGAAAGCTAGACCGTATTTGTGCTTGGAGAAGTGAATGGGAAATATATTACCATACATTACTCATGGTTGTAAAGGTAAATGCCTGTTAATCCACAACTACTTACTATTCTAGCTGCAGAGTAGTCTCCTCCCCTTGGAACTGAACTCCTTTTGCAATTCAGCAACTAGAGAGAGAGACTTTACTCAATGCTCAGGCAAACATTTCAAATATCATCCATGGATTATAATCTTTTGATATTCTGGAAACATGTCAGAAGTTGAAATATGTATAGCAGGGGACCAATGAGAAACTAACAGAACTGTACAGAAAGAGGCATGTAGAGGCATGTATTGCAAAATTAGCAACAACTGAGATAAAATCACACAAGGGATATTGGTTAGGGCTGGGAATGTAGCTCACTGACAGAGTCCCTGCTTAGCACACTTAAGGCCTGAAATTCACTCCTTAGTACCACACATGTCGTGAGACACTGGCTAAAGTTGTCATGGTAAGTCCCTATCATGGGATTGTTCTAATGTTCCTAGACCTTTTTTTTTTTTTTATTCTAATGTGTCTTACATTTTTCTTATTGGAAAAAGTTGTGTGATTTCTTTTGTTTGACTGTAAAGGTTTTCATGTATTTGTGTATGAAATAAACAGACAAAAATATGCATAATTTTTAAGAGTATTCACCTGTAGTGACTAGGGAAAAAATGGCCTCAGATTATTGCTATTGTCCATGGCTTCCAAATGTGACCTTGGCACTCCTCAAATCCAAAGGTGAATTATCTTGACCTCTTTTACCTATGTTTAGTCCTGTAACCAAATGGCAAATGGAACACTATAGGGACACTTTGGATCTCCAAAATATTTGGGACCAGAAATGCTTCAGATTCAGGCATTTTCCAGGTTTGGGGTTTTTGCATAGATTTTACTGCTTGAACATCCCTAATCCTCAAGAACAGGCTCCTCACTTCCTCTCACATTAATCAGGAAGTGGATGCTTATAATCCAGATAATGAAGAATCAATCTCTTCGTGTCTTAGTTAGGGTTTTACTGCTGTGAACAGACACCATGACCCAGGCAAGTCTTATAAATAACAACATTTAATTGGGGCTGGCTTACAGGTTCAGAGGTTCAGTCCATTATCATCAAGTGAGGAGCATGGCAGCATCCAGGCAGGTATGGTACAGGCAGAGCTGAGAGTTCTACATCTTCATCTGAAGGCTGCTAGCAGAATACTGGCTTCTAGGCAGCTAAATGAGGCTCTTAAAGCCCACACCCACAGTGACACACCTACTCCAACAAGGCCACACCTACTCCAACAGTGCCACATCTTCTAATAGTGCTACTTCCTGGGCCAAGCATATTCAAACCATCACATTTTATATCTGGTCTAGGGAGTATTTACCATGCATGCACCAGGTACTCCAAAGTTTACATGTTATCTTAGTCCTCATGCTAAGACAACTGCACACAATGTTTATGCTGTTATCTCCTTTTTCTGCTTAAGGAAAGTGAGGCCTAGAGAATTTAAAGTTACTTGTAAAAAATCAAAAGTCACACATCTAGTTGCAGGCAGATCTGTGGTTGATTTCACTATGTAAATGGGAAATATCATCTCTCAACGATCCAACACCTAAAAGTAACAACTCAGATACCCAGAGTGCTCTTTGGTCTGTCCTGAGTTTCCTAACTTTACACAATTGTACTGCACAATACTTTGTTGGCATGCATGTGGCTGAGAAGAACTCCCATGATCCCATTTTTTCTGTTTCTTACAAACTGCCTTACAGACATTTGTTGACAAGACTGGAGAATGTTAAACATCTAACTAAAAGCAGGTTTGTCAATTGACAAGGGAATTATAATGTATCATTTTCCTCTCCACCAAGACCACCAGCTAGAGAGAGTGATTTATAATATTCATTGTCTCACATTCCAGTGTGCAAGAGACAGTTTTAGACCATATTGACAGCACAGTCCTGCACACTCTATAGCCATGCCCAACTGGAGTCTGTAAGTGATGACGGTGGTGATATTGTTTAATTATATGCCCAGACCTCTCAACAGAAATAATATAGCTGAGAAGGTAAAAGCAAAACTTTAGAATTAGACTAGACCTTGGTTGAAATCCTGAGATCACTATTCTTAAGTCATGACTCCTTGAATAAGCTTTTTTTTTTTTTTTTTTTTTTTTTTTTTTTTTTTTTTTTTTTTGGTGCCCCTGGTTTTTCCTGTGTCAAATAGAGGGAAGAGGTTTCTTAGGAAGGTTTTGTTCATTCTGTTTTCGATAGGGTCTCACTATATAGCCCAGATTGGTCTTGAAATCAAAGCAATCCCCCTTTCTCAGCTTCCCAAGTGCCGCCACAACCAGCTTTAATGTGAAGATTAAATGATACTACTCTTGTCAAGAACTTGTTAGGAAAGGCTACTCTCCATCTTCCCTTTTAAGAAGTTTAGACACTATGACCTCACCAAGTTCTAAATTATCTATGGTCAATGACAAAGGAAAGGAATATGAGATATTTTCCATGTGGAATGGGGCTGGGGATATAAAATTGTTGGTGAAAATCCTCTCTTGTGTCTACTTTAGTATAAACACAGCACAGGCTCGTGCCCCTAGGGAATCAGTAGACTCAAGACTGGTGGCCTCATCTGGAGTCAATGGAGGATCCTTACAATTTCCTGAGGGAAATCACCCCCAAATACTCTAAGTCCCCTTCCAACCCAATGTGACCACAGTCACTGTTAATGCCTGAGGACAATAGAAAGCAGGCCTGGGCCTGGGCCTGTTCTGCCTTTCATGACTGCCTCCCATGGTCATAATTACCCGGCATAACAGGCTTTTCTTCTAACAGACAGAGTTAATATGTCCAGTTCTGGATAATAATTTGAAGTCAGCAATAAAAGTTAAATTGTAAACAGGACAGAGTCATGTTAAAACAAAACAAAAACAGGGAGCATATTTTTGCTCAGGGAAGAAATGAAACCAACAGAGAGGTCGTGACATCTGTATTTCCGAAACAAATGAGTGTCTTCAAGAATCCTCCTGGTTTTTTTTGGTTTTGTTTTTGTTTTTTCACATTATAAATAAAAAGTCTCATGACTAACCATCTTCTACACTTTTCTTGCGAGAAACTGTCTACTAGACCTCTATTTTAATCAGCTATTCCTATTCATACCATTCATTTAAAAGACTGACAGATTTTTTTAAAATTTCTCTCTCTCTCTCTCTCTCTTTTTTTTTAATGTTCTTAGCAACTTTATTTCTTACAACCAAAAAGAAAGAAAGAAAGAATAGTCAAAGTGCCCACTGCTGACAGTGAATACCCAAACCAAGCAACATATCCAAATTACAGACTAGTAATCACTCAAATGAATGTTCCGCTGATGTGTATTATGCAATGAATCTCAAAGTATTCTGAATAATCATCTAGACTAAAATA
>CM052722.1:22745866-22784063 GCA_028551405.1 Uromys caudimaculatus | reverse complement strand
TCTCTCTCTCTCTCTCTCTCTCTCTCTCTCTCTCTCTCTCTGGGGGGTGGGGGTGGGGGGGCAGGGGTGGGGGTGTTTGAAACTGTCAAAGAATAAATGCTAAAGTCACTAGAATAAATAAATAAACCAGGCCTCCAGTGGCTGTCCTTGGGATCTTAGCCCTAATGACCTTCCTCCTTGTTCCCTTCCATTTAGATCTTGCCACACCTTTTAAAATAGTGACTGTACTTATTCATCAACTCAATCACCATTCATTCAATAATAAAATCTATGTGGAACACATCACAAGTGCCAAGATTTCAGGCAGAGTAGGGTAAAAGATAGGGGTGGTCCCACAAACAAAACAGACATTAAATGTTTTGCAATTGATTATAAGGAAAACTTATGATCTGAAGAGTACAGGGCGCTGTGAGAAGGGGGGACATATAATTTCCTACCCAAAGCTGGATGCTTTTGAGAGTTTCTAAAAAACTCTTAATAACTACTGCAGAACAACAATGGGTTAATCAGGATTTCCATGAGCCACCCAGGCTCATACTTCCCCAGCTCCTCAGCAAAGACTTATTTCCTTTCCTTCCCTCCTTGGTCACTCCACTCCTCCTGCCCACCCCTCTCCTCCTGCTTTTGCTCCTTTGTCTGGCAGCAGAATTAGGTCACATGAGTGATTGAGCCCATTGATGTCAGTGCTTTAAATCCAGGGCTAGGCAGTGCTGCCAACAGCCATCTGTCATCATTTCCTCCTCCTTGGGGTTACCTTGAGGAGAACCTTACCATACCGAGGCTCTAAATCTTGAATCCTGCCTTTGATTCCAGCTCCCTTCCCATGTTTCAGGAATGTAGCTGGACCTTTGCCCAGGGCTGGTTTGTGATTCTATACTCTAGCAACACGAGGGGCAGACTGGCTCTGGTGTTCTGGGTGTTTCCTCTTCAGGAATGAGGGGCTTCTAAAACTCAAACCTCAGCCTAGTACAGATGCCCCCAGAGGGCTTCCCCATAGCATAAATCTTGGTCAGCAACCTATCATTTTGTTCCACCTGTAACCATGCTAATGCCACAGATTTTTCATTATCATCTGTGAACCTGAAAAACTGCTTCCTTAATGACAGCCTTGAAGCACATAGCAAACACTGGTGAGGCTCCATCTCAAAGCCTCCAGGCCACTTCCGGATTCACCTGCAGTTACAGTGGTTAATTCCCAGTATATTGGCTGCTCTCACCTCAAGCAAGAATGAATCCCTCCACCTAAGGCTTTCTTCTGCCTCTCCTGAAGCTTGCTCAAGCTACACAGGGCACCTTAGCCACTGAGGGATAAAACACAAAAGATATAGTACCCATGCTCCAAGCTGACGTGGCTATTCATGCCTCCTGGTATTCAGACCCTTGGACAGTTATCTCCCATCTTGAATAGGGCTAACCTTTACAACCTGTATGAGCTAGAAATGACAATAGGTAACTCTTTGAAGGCTATAACAGAAGTATTGTTGCTTTCACCCTGCTCTCTTTTGGAACACCTGATCTTGGGTATTGTTACGTTATAAGCACACTCAAGTGGTCTTAGAAGAGAGCTCTGTGGTTAGGAATTGAGGTCCCCTGGCATCAGGCTAGCACTGAAATGTCAGCCAAGTCAGTGCATCATTCTGGAAGCAGATCATTATGGCCAGTCAAGTCATCCAAAGATGTAGCCCCATCCAAGATCGATGCTGAAACTTTACATCTACATTGTATGATTCCGCTTATATGCAATATCTTGAACAGGCAAACTTAGAGAGGTAAGAAATAGATTTATGATCACCTTGGACTGATAATTGGAATAAGGACTGCTTGAAATGGAGCAGAGATGATCTTTGGAAAGGGTTGCACAATTCTCTATAATTGTCAAGCAACGTTATATACACTAACCAGGTGACTTTTATAGTATACAGATTGTAGTGTATCCGTAATGCCTAATGAAACTGTTTTAAAGAAAAAAAGACTGATTTTTACAGCTAAAATACATAACAATGACAGAAAAAGAGGTGGATGCAAAAAACGGTAAAGGGAAGATTTCTGTTGCTAGGCACTTTTGATGAAAAACAAAGCAAAACTAGATCTGCTATTCTCCTAAAACACAAGTCTCCATATTTGACAGCAGCCAAGAAATAGTTAGGCATATGTACCTATCAAATATGGCAAACTAATACTAAAAGAAGATTCCCACGTAAGTTTTATCTGACCAAAGGTGCCTATCTCCCCCTAAGCCTACTTCCCCTGCCTGGAAATGCCACCTCTGTGGTTTTATGAATCAATAGTCACATCTAATATATAATAACACTCTTAGGGAATTTGTCTTAAGAAAGCCATCACCAACAGCAAGTCCTTAACCCCCATGCTGGTGAAAAATGGAATAAGTATTATAATGCAAACTTCATGATAAGGAATAAAAAGAGCAACATTTATCCATCTCCCTGCCTTTGGAAGGATGCAGGGACTCATGCACAGCTTCCTTCATTCCTGATGCTGGGGCTGCCAAGGAGAGGTAATGCGCTGTGGCATGTTCTAGGTACTGCCTTCCTTCAAATTGGCCAGGTTTCTGCCTGGCTGAGATTCCAGTTCAGGGGCTTGGAGCAAGAGAGGAATGGTGGAGGGAAGAGGAGATTAAATCCCTTACCTTTGTCTATGTTTTTATGTGCTTCTGTTTAGATTGGTGTTCCTACAGTGTGTTCATATAAAGAGCTCACCTAACAACACTGATTTCAGGGCATAGTGGGAATCATTTTTATGGATATGGATAAAAATGTGAGAGACACATTTACATATGAACATATATCACACACTTGCACTAGCTGCTCAGCTCCATTAGCTTGGGCTACACAACAAATCACTTCAAAACATAGCAACTTAAAACAAAACTACCTTGTATTTATATCATAGCCCGAAGTCTTTCCGTGTAACTCTTTTAGTGTGGATTTAGATTTCTCATTTGTCTACAAGACAGTGCATGAGTAATCTAGATGCTGGGAGACCTAGAAGGCCTCACTCATGTATCTAGCAGTGTCAAGCTATTATCTAGGTTAATGGGTGGAGTTATTTGCTACCATCTAAAGACCTAGTTTGGGTCTCATGGTTCCAATGTCATAAGAGAGAAAACTCCAAATGCATAAGTACATTTGAAGCCTCTGCTTTCTTCATATTCCCTAATATCTCTTTGACCAAAGCAGGTCACATGACCAGAAACATCTGTTATGTCACTAGAAGTATAAGTGTGTGAGCTCTGTCATTCATAAAATATAGCACACCTGTTTGTTTTTGTATTTCAATTTGAGATCTGCAGGTCGTCACACTTCTCACTTGCCAGAGAATGTGTTTTGTTCAGCAGCTGTTCTAGCATCTAGAGAATATCGTTTATTTTGAGATGAATAATTTTGCTCTGAGATTCATTAAACTCTAACTCTTTCTCTTGAAGGGAATTTTTTTTTCCCTCTAATCGGCTATGATTGCCATGGAGATTGTTCCAGAATCTGGTTACAAGCCAAATATAGGATGCCATTTCAAAGGACCCTGTTGACAGCATAAGCTTAGTTCACAGACTGTGATAGGCCTGAAGTAAAGAAAATGGCAGTGCTAAGGTCATGAAAGAAGAGGGAGTCAAAGCAGAGTAGAGAAAGCACGCGGCTGATAGAATCAGCATTAGTGTCATCACAGAGAAACACCCAAGCGCTTGCCACTCAGCACCTCTGGAGGAATTTGTAGCCTGGAGACGTTAGCTTCATCTTCAAGATGATTCAGCTGCATATGGATGAAGTTTGACTAATCACAGTGGAGGGAAGATACCCTGCATTCAATTACATACTGTCATAGACAGTCAACACTACTGGGATCTATGAAGGCAGAGAGGAGGGGAAAATTGTTGGATAATAGTGGTGAATGGGAAAGGGCACATCTGGTTTGAGAGAATTTTCCAGGAAAGGACAGAGACCAGAGGCTTTAATCTCAGCTCCCCACTGGGAGGTAAATACATGGGGGAAGGGACAACATCCCTCAGCTCATTCCCCTCTTGCCATACCCTGCTTCTGAAACGCATTCAGCCCTTGCCTATTATAATACCATCAGGCAAGAACTCAGAAATGGTAAATAATCTTCTTGCCCAAATCCAATCAAATCACTGTATGAGAATACACACACACACACACACACACACACACACACACACACACACATATATATATATATATATATATATATATATATATATATACACACACAGGTCAGTAGAGAAGCAAACGTCAGTGACATCTGAAGAACATTGTGCAGCCCTCACAGTATGAAGAGAGCAGTGGTGCACAAGCAACCTCTTTGGTGATTTAAAGTCTTGTTCATCAGGGCAAATACCATCACTTACTCACTGTGATCTCTTGGTGTATTTGTTTTATTACTTTATTGAGTTCTTATATCTATCTCCCTTCTAACACTTATTCCACCCTAATCACTTCCAACCCCCCAACACAAGGTAGGAGAGAAAGAGGGTTAGAGGGAAAAGGGCATAGACCTCTTTCAGCCAACAAAATGGACTACCTCCTGCTGATTAGGGTTGCCCTGTTTCTTGGGGCAAGTCTAATCTTTGTTGTCAGAATATCTTGCAGTCCAGCAAACCAGCAAACAAACAATCCAGCAGTCCAGCAATCTAGCAATCCAGCAATCCAGCCATCCAGCCATCCAGCCATCCAGCCATCCAGCCATCCAGCCATCCAGCCATCCAGCCATCCAGCCCAGCAAACCAGCAAACCAGCAAACCAGCAAACCAGCAAACCAGCAAACCAGCAAACCAGCAAACCAGCAAACCAGCAGTCCAGCAATCCAGCAATCCAGCAATCCAGCAATCCAGCAATCCAGCAATCCAGCAATCCAGCAATCCAGCAATCCAGCAATCCAGCAATCCAGCAATCCAGCAATCCAGCAATCCAGCAATCCAGCAATCCAGCAATCCAGCAATCCAGCAAGAGCAAACGAAACAGCAGTGAGGTGGGAGGCAGGGAAGCAACAGCCACTACAAGCCCTCTTGGGGCTCTACTATTCATTCCCTCTCCAGGGTCCCCAGAATTAAACTATCTGCATCTGGCAAAAATCATGCCCCCCCCCCCCACAGCACAATGGCTGTGGGCAAACTGAAGCATCCCCATATCCCACTTAGGCCCAGGCAAAGTGGTACATCCCTTTAATGCCAGGAGAGAGAAGCAAGCAAATCTGAGTTCAAGGCCAGCCTTGAACAAAGCAAGTTGCAAGTAAAGAGCAGCTTAGATCCAGGTATGATATTACACACCTTTAATCTAGCCATACATTCTGCTGGAGGCCTACATAAGGACAATGGAAGAAGGGAGACTTCTTTCTTCTCCTGCTTGCATTTACTTGCCACTACATCTGTTGGAACCTACTTCTTCAGTATTCCAGTTTATACAGAAGACCAGCTGAAACACCTAACCTTGTGGGACTGAACAACTACTAGATTCTTTGACTTCCTATTCACAGCTGCTCACTGTTAGTTGGACTGCAGACTGTAAGTCCAATAATTTCCCTTAATATAGAGAGACATTCCATAAGCTCTATGACTGTAGAGAACCCTGACTAATACAATGAGTAAGCTTCCCAACTGTTCTGTGATCCTATAACTTCAGTCCTAAGTATGTACTGGATAGAAATGAAGACATATGTCCATAAGAAGATGTGTATATGAATGTTCACAGTGGCTTTCTCCAGAATAGACAAAACCAGGAAATGACATAAATGTTTAACTTTATGACAACTTATAGAATGTGATATAGCTATATTAGACCACAATACAACAGTAAAATGAAGTGAGCTGCCAACATAGACAACATAATCTTGAAAACTCTTCTGTTGGGTGAAGAAGCAAGAATACATGTTGTACATTTTCAGTCTCATGAAATTCTAGGGCTTCCAACTCTGATATATGATGACAGAAACCATAGCAATGATTGCCTCAGGGGAGGTGAGAGGTGACTTCAGAGGGGTCCAAAGAAATTTATATGTTATTTGTGGAAATTTTATTTTACTGCATGTAAATTGTACCTTCAATAAATACATACCCAAAATACAATAATTTGAAGAAATAATCTACTGCTACTATTATGAGAAAAATAAACACATTAACTCAAAGCTCTCATTTCCTTGTCTCCTTTCTTGTTCCTTTCTCTTGTCTCTCACCTCCATCTCTTCCTTGACATTCATTCCATCTCTGGTGACTACAGCAAAGGCTTTCTTCTGTCCCCATTCACATTTTTTCTACCATATCTACGGATGCAAATGTCCTGTGACAAAGACTCAATGAAAGGTCTAGATTCTTCCCTGAGCTATGTGTCTCCCTCAGGGAGCAGACAGGAGAGACAAGAATTTTTTAAATGGCGTTTCCTGATGGCTAAGAATGTTGAACATTTTAAAGTGTTTCTCAGTCATTTGTATTTCATTATTTAAAAAAACCTATGCTTAGTTCTATACCACATTTTCAATTGGGTTCCTTATGTTCTTGATGTTCAGGGTTTATTGTTTTTTTTCTTTGTTTGTTTAGTTCTTTATATAATTCGGATACTAACTTTCTGGCAGATGTATAATTGGTAAAGATTTTTTTTCCATTCTGTAAGCTGCATCTTTGCTCAAATGATGGTGTCCTTTGCCTTACAGATGCTTTTTAGCTTCATGTTGTCCTGTTTATTAATTATTGATCTTCATGCTTGTGCTATCAGGGTCCTGTATATAAAGCTCATTCCTGTGTCAATGAGTTCAAGGTTATTCCTTATTATCTCATTTAACCGATTCAGGGTGTCAGACCTCATGTTGAGATCCTTGATCCATTTGGAGTTGAGTGCTGTGCAGAGTGATAAATACGGATCTATTTACGTTCCTCTACAAGCAACCATCTAGTTTGAACAAACCATTTGTTAAAGATGCTGTCTTTTCTCCAATAGGTATTTTTGGCTTCTTTGTCAAAAATCAGGTGTCCATGAGTGTGTGGACTTATGTCTGGGTCTTTAATTTTATTCCATTGATCAATATGTCTGTTTTTATGCCAATACCATGCTGTTTTTTTTATTACTAAAGCTCTGTAATACAATGTGAAATCTGGGATAGTGATACCTCTAACAGTTCTTTTATTATCTAGGATTGCTCTAGCCATCCTGGGTTGTTTGTTTGTTTGTTTATTTGTGTTTGTTTTTGTTTTCTCTGTGTGTGTTTCCATATGAAGTTGAAAATTGTTTTTTCAGCTTCTGTGATGGACTGCATTGTAATTTTGATGGGGATTTCATTGACTCTGCAGATTGCTTTTGGTAGGATGGCCAATTTTACTATAATAATTCTCCTGAGTCAGTCATGAGCATGGCAGATCTTTTCACCTTCTTTTTCATTTTCTTTCTTCAAGACCTTAAAGTATGTATTACACAAATATTTCACTTGCTTGGTTAGAATTAATCCAAGGTATTTTTGAGGCTGTTTCGAAAGGTAGTTTCCCTGATTTCTTTCTCAGTATATTTGTTATCTGTATATAGAAAGGTTACTATTTTTGTGTGCTCATGAGATTTCATCTTACCCCAATCAGAGTGCCCATGAGTAATAAAATGAATGATAGCAGATGCTGAAGATGATGGGGGGGGTGGATGGAAACACTTATTCATTGCTAGTGGGAGTACAAACTGTTATAGGCAGTATGGAAATCAGTGTGGAATTGTCTCAAAAAGCTGAATATTAATCTACCACAAGCTTCATTTGTAGCACTCTTGGCCATATACTGAAAAGACTATATCTTACTAGAGAGATACTTGTTCATCCATGTTCATTGATGCTCTATTCATAATAGCCAGAGATTGGAAACAGACTAGGTGTCTACCAACTGATGGAAGGATAATGAAAATGTAATATATATTATTCAGCTGCTAAGACAAATGAAATTTGCAGGTAAATGGGTGGAACTAGAAACAATCATCCTGAATGAGGTAACCAAGACGCAGAAAGATACACATTGTCTTATATGTAAATGTTAGCTTTTATGCTTTTGATATGCGTTTTTCATTTGGAACATTCACAGAGGAGGAGGAGGGGATATTCTAAGAAAGGGGATATAGAATATAGTATTATAAAAGGATAAAAGGAAAATTAGCATGGGGGAGTTAAAGGGGTGGGGGGCAGAGTAGAGAAGGGACTATGAAGAGGAATAACTACGACTAAAGGCCTTTTGAAAAGCCATAAGGAAAACTAGTATAGAAACTTCCTAAAATACATACAAGCATAAAAAGGAGCTTAAATGGAGTTGCCATATACTGCAGGAGACAATGCCCCAATTATAAATCTTATGGTACCAAATAAAATTTTAAATACCAGAAATGGGTTATATATTTTTGAGTTGTTTACCAAGAGATATTTATCCTTAAATGGGATGTCTTTCTCAAACCCCCTCAAGGCTCAGGGCTCTATGCAGAAAATGAGGCTCTAGGCAGAAAAGTTGTAGGAGCCAGAGGTGATGGATGACTCCAAGAAAACAGAGTCTTCCAGACATAGCAGGACTGACAAACATATGAACTCATAGAGATTGTGACAGCACACACAAGGTCTTCCGAGGTTCAAGGTAGATAAAATCTGAGCACTGACAGGGGAAATGGACACAAGTCCTTCCCCTAGCCAAGAAGCTACTCACAATTGACAATTGCTGGATAATTGCTGGGTATATTTACCACACTCTGGAGAAGGCCCCATGACCAGGCGTAGTTGGCCAATACAAAATAGACTCCATGTTTTTTGTGCACTTTTCATTTTGGTAATTGTTTTGTCTTGTTAATTTTTTTTTAAAGATAGTTTGTTTTGATTTTCAACTTTTTGAGAGAGAGAGAGAGAGAGAGGGGAAGAAATGACATGAATTTGGGTGGGTATGGAGATGGGGAGAATATAGAAGCAGTTGGGGCAGGGGACAAATTTAGCAATATATCGTATGAACTTTAAAAGAAAAATTAAAAATGCCAGTGAGACTACTATGGTTTGGATCTGACATGTCTGAGGCTCACATTTTGAATACTTCTTAGTGGGCAGTGACATTTGGGGAAGCTTTAGAACATTTAGGGGTAAGGACCAGCTGGAAGAAATAGGTCACTAGGGATGGACCTTTAAAGGTTCTAGCTTGGCCCTTGTTTTCAGCCTCACTGTCAGCTTCCTGGTCCACCACCATGTGAAAAGCCTCTACCACGTGCTCCCACTACCATAGACTGAGCTGCTCTACCAGTTTTCGCAGCAGTCCTAAATTGAAACCCTCTAAAGGAGTGAGACAGAGTAAATCTGTCCTTCCTGAAGTTGTTCCCACCAGCAGCACCAAAGGCTGATGCCGAGATGGGAGGACATGTAAAGCATCACAGACGAGTAAATGAGAATGGAAAAGTTTTGACGTTTTGAAGGATTTGAGATCTGCCAAAGAAGAAATGTTGCTAGAACGGAGGAAAAGTGAAAGAAGGAGAAATTGAAAGCTGTAAGCAAAGTATTTTTATACTCTCGAATCATAAGAGGAATGGAGTTTTAGCACATGGCCTCTCTTGGTATCCTTCAGTAATGGTGTCCTATTCAAAACTACATTCTGAATACCCACACATCATTTTGTTATAGTATAATAGACACATTGTTAATAAAAGTTATTCATATTTATATAATCTTCTCATGTTCTGTTCTCCCCAGACTCAACTGTAGCGACAAGGAACTAGGGCGAAGGCAAATTCAATATTCCTTAAAAATGAAAACCCATCAAGCGAACAAAAGGATTCACAAAGGCAAAACTGTGCCATGCAGTAGCCATTCAGCAAATTGACCATTTTACATATTGGATTCTGGAAAATTGCTTTGCAGTTCTGTAAACTCTAAAATATTTTAACTCTGCCTCTCTGAAACTTAATCCCCCTCAAAAAATAGATGTGGAGCATCCTAAGTCCACTCTACCTCTGGTAAACAGTGTTTATAGGAATCACAAGTTTTATGAATTTGAAAGTCTGGGTTGTTTATATGAGTAAGCAAAACTTAATAAATCTCAAATTCCTGAAAACCATTAAAATAGAAAAGGACCAAAAATATTAAATGAATGAAATATAAAATGTAATCTACTACTTTGTATTATATATATTTACATGCAAATAGAATTAATGAATAAAAGGACCAAGGAGCCTTAGAGGTTGAGGAAGGAAAAAATAAGAAAAGAAGGCTTTCAACTGGTTTTGAATTGCACCAGGGCTTTACTTCAACAGGGAAATATTCCTCTAATTTCAAAGTCTGGTGCTTGGGCATGGTTGTTCTGTAATAAGAGAGTGGACATAGAAATAGAGCAAAATTGAGATGCTTATCTCAATAGCTAATTAAATTTGGCAGGAAAATTCAAAAATAAGCTTTGCTTAATTTTGGTTTCTTAAATTAAAGAAGGAAACCAAAGTGTGTTGGACAAACACAGAAGCAGATTTCCAGAAGGGAAAAAAATCAGGAGCAAATATGAAAGAAAATTGAAGAGTGTACATACTCGGATATAAATGGTAAGATAAATTTCCATAACTGGGTTAGTGTCATGGAAAACACAGTATCGGGAACTCAGGGATGGAGATCCATTCTTGCCATTAACTAAGAGTGTAGCAGAGAGAATGCATATGATCTTTCACATCCTCTTAAAAACATGTCACTGGGTCAGAGATAGCAGAGACTTAGCACACATGCTTTAAAGCTCTAGAAAGTCTAACTTTTGCCTCTCTAAACTTTAACTTCATCAGAAGATAGATGGAGTGAGGATTAAGTCCAGTCTAGCTCTAGTGAACACAGATTTTTTTGGTTTATTATTATTACTATTACTATTATTATTAATAATTATTTTATTTATTTATATCCCAAATGTTGCCCCTTCTATCCCCCTCACAGTTCTTCCCACTATCCACCTCCCCTTTGCCTCAGAGAGGGTGCCCCCCTGGAATCCCTAGGGCATCAAGTCTCTACAGGATTAGGCTCATCCTCTCCCACTAAGGCCAGACAAGGCAGCCCTCTGCTACATATATGCCAGGGGTCTCGGACCAGCCTATGTGTGCTCTTTGGTTGGTGGCTTTTTTTAATTAATTAAACTTATTCTCCTGGCAACTTCATACACAAAATATAATAAAATGGTATTTTAAAATAATAATATTTAATTTTCCTTACATGCACCAATTATGAACGGTATTATGCAACATAAGGACATTTCCATACAAGTATATCTTGTATGGTGAACATATTCCCTCCCATATACTCTTGCCTCTCCTTTCTCTCCTCTCCCCCGCTCTGCCTGTACTCTTAGAACAGAGGTTTTTCTGTAAACCACAAGTCTCATGAGTTTGCAGGTGGTGGGACCCACATATGAGTATAGAGAAATTCAACTCAGATGCTGAAAAATGCTCAAATAGTCTTTCCATACCAATGTATGCTGTTAACATCACTCACAGCAATCTTTGCTGTAACAGCTAGTTATATCCTGAGAATCTATTTCAACACAGGCTTCTAGCATGCCCACCACTGCCAAATTAATAGAGTTTCCTTTCAAAATTAAACCTATCTATGCTTCTGCTACTCGTTTCCAACCTGTGGGCCACAGATTGCTAAGAGCTTGTGTGATTACTGGAAAATGTTGGTTGAGTTGTATGCTTGACAAGCCTTATCTGTGAGGCCCAGTAAAGTGCTATCTTATCTGGACCCTCATTCCTGAGAAAGGCTGGAAATATCTGGCTAGGGGATTTCAAAAGCCTTTTCTGCTCTGGTATTTTCTACTGCTGGGCTGCATGTTTGTATCCTCTACTCACTTCCCTTCTACCTCCTTCCTCTTACCCAAGATCCTCTAACACTAACAAGGACTCTTTGATCAAAAACAGGAATTTCCCCATCCCCCCATCCCCGGGAAGAGGGGAAGAAGCAAAGCAGCACATTCCATGATCTGGGTCACTGTCCATGACTGCTTTGTCTTTGGGATGGTCTAAGCCAATGATGGTTATCTGTCAAAACTGATTGCAGGCTTCATCCTCATCTTCCAGGTCAGAAGGCTAGAGTCACTTTCCAAATCATTTCTCAGACATTCCTACATTCTTAATACTATCCTAGAAACAAATTCGGTTTTTCCTTTTTCCTTAGGCAGTTCAAGCTTAACCTATATCCTAGAAGGTGCCTTAACACTATGGCTTACTGGTTAAATGACTTTGTGTACTTTTCTTCAGCTCCTTAACCCTGCTTCTTTTATCTGTTCAGTAGGTGAGTTGTGGTGCTTACATAAGATAAATTGTCTGGTATGGAGTCTGCTATATAACAAATGGTCAACAAATTATAATTTATCAAAACGGACATGTACATTAGAGACTGAGAGAATGGAGGGGAAGGGAATGAGGGAGGGAGGGAGGAAGGGAGGAAGAGAGAGAGACAGAGACAGAGACACAGAGAGACAGAGACAAAGAGAGACAGAGAGACAGAGAGAAAAAGAGACAGAGAGAAGACAGAGAGCATGTTTTCCTTTCTGAGGTTGGTTATAAAAATACCCATAACTCTGCACCTTTTATTTATCCACACTGTTTCATCTCTGTTTCTGTATATTGGTCAGCTATGTGACATTGGCTACCATAAGTGAAACCTGCCTAGATTCATTGGGGAATGAGGCACAGATGCAAAAAAGGCCTTCTCAGCTCAGACTATCCTACATATTGCACTCATCAGCCAATGTGGCAATGGACCACATATGCAAGAGAGAGTCCAGCTGAACCCAGATAAACCGGGCTCAGAGGAGTATAATTGTCTAGTTAAGCCTAGCCCCCAAACTCTTCCCCAAAGAACTATGAACAAAACAAATTGCAATTGTTTGAAATCAACCACCAACTTTTGTGTTGGTTTTTACTAATATAATGACTAACACACGTATTCTCTTACATTCATGTAGGTCTCTTGCATGTGAACAAGCAACATACTGTGAGTGGGAAGTATCACTTATATGCCACAGGGCTTCAGTAATTGGTATTCTGTCTCACTTCCTCTTCCTTGGATATAGAGGTTCTAGAAGAGATTTCTCCAATATGGAAAAACTCAAGTTCCTGAATCACCACATGGAGGAGAGTCACTCTCCAAACAGTCTCTTAGAGCTTTATGTAACCTAGTAGTAAACTTCACCTGTCATCAGTCACCAATATTTGATGATGTGTTTGTTATGATTGTTGGTATTACCTTAACCAGCACACAGGAATTGTATGAATTATCCCCATTTACAACTTAGAGCATAGATTGACATTGATATAGGCTAGTGTGTATTTAGATGCATAGGAATATCCAGAACTGGGTAATAATGATGTATTTGGTGCTTATCTTGCCAAAGTCTAAGTTTGTTCACTTTATCTTATAAAAGGGTCATCCAAAGACGCCATCTGAAATGCATACATGTAGCCCAATGGACTGAAAAAGCAGAAGATGGACTATTTGAGGGATGGAAGGAGAGCAACTAGATGGGGTGGAAGACAGTGGGAGACAGTGAGGAAGGGGGTGACTAAGCACAAATAATAATCGCATAAATATATGACAATGGCATAAGTAGAGCCACTACTTTGCAAGCCATCTTAAAGAATTTCACATTTTAAAAGCCTTTTAAAATAAATAAATACATTGAACAGGGATCTGATCCGCAAATGTTCAAGTCTGAACAATCAGGTATAGAAGTCCAAGACTATATGTTTTAATAAACTCCCTGGGAAATTCTCATGCTCATGATTTTTTTAACTAGAAAGTCCAGTCTATAGTGAAATGTAACATTTCCAGAAAACTGTGTATAAACGGTGCCAGAACTCAGAACTCCTGGGCAGATGGCATTCAAGTCTGAGGCTAGGGCCAGGAGTCATGGCACAGCTGCACTCTGAATAGCTAGCAAGTGAGTCCCGTGGAGCATCAAGCACAGACATCAGAAGATGCAGTTAAACCCACTGAGTTCGCATGAAAAGGTTAACTGGCATCTCCACGCAACAAATGTGCCGAATGTGACTAGTTTGCTTGCATTATGGTAGCAGACTGTTTTCAGGGAAACAGATTGTGGGAACACGGCACAACAGCAGACTAGACTGAGACACTTCAGGGGGTGCTCCGGCTGTTCTTGCTTTCTTGCCTCCTTACTTTTCCTATTTCCAAATATTCAGAGAAAGGAAGAGTCTATACCCATCCTCCAAAAAGCACTGAATTGTTTCAAGACAAGCTGCATCTTTTGTCATAGTCCAGCTCAGCAAGCAGAGCACTGCTCTCTTCTAATGGACTTTTTCCCTGAGGACAGAACAAGGACAAGTGGACAGAAATTATAAGAAGGTAGAAATCAGCCCTGCCAGGAGAAAGAATGTTTGAAAATGGAGAAAATTAAGTAGGCTGCTTTTGAGAGACTCAAGACTATTTGAAGAATTTAAGCCAAGCCTGGATATACTTCTGTGTATTTACCAAACTCTGTTTGTACCTATGGAGACAAATAATAAGATGAAGTCAGAGTCCTTGGCCTAATCATTTTTTTCTTAGATGCTTTTGATGAGATGGATAAATATATCTACAGTTATAATATGGTACAATAAGCCCATAATGATAGTGCACCTGGGTACTGCAAGAACCAAGAAGAAGATGTTCTAACTTGGATAGAAGCACAGGTCAAGGCTTCCTAGAGGAAATGGTATAAGATTTGAATAGCATTCTGAGAATTGCAGACGCAAAAAGCACAAATGATGGCCTGGAGGCGTGGACCAGGACAGTGGGGAGAAGACAGGTCATAAGTTCCTTACGAGGCAGTGCAAGGTGCTGGAGGAGGAAGGAGGCAGAGAGAGGCAGGCAGGACAAAGGAGAGGCAGGCATGGTTTTGCTTATGAAGAACTTTTTCCACTAAGGGGAGAAGGATTAGTTTTATTTTAAGAAGAGAAAAATGTTGTTGGAGGTTGAGTTCTCAAGTCCTTTACAATGATAAATTACTGAAGTCTAGAAAACAAGTTGTTTGTTTCCAAATTCATTTCTAAATTGATCCTCCATAAATAAAATCAGGGCAGTTTTAACCACAACCAAGCATTTATAGGATTGTGGTATGTGAATGAGATGCTAACTAACTGGGGAAACTATATTAATCCCTTCCAAAAGCAGCAGCCCCAAATGATTAAACCCTACCTCATAAACATCCCATCACATCTTAACATTGTCACACCAGGGACCAAATTTCCAACAGATGAGCTTTTGAGAGACACACTCAAATACACACAACCATCACCATGGTTATCAGGAGGCTTTATTGAATCCACTTCAGAGAAGATATTTCAATAAGAGAATTCCAGTTAAAGCAAGGAAAGATGTCTCATGTGTGCCTGTTTGTGGGATTGGGTAAGGGATATATGCAGTGCTAGGAGAACAATCTCTGGAGAGAACATGAAAAATGTAAATCCTGGTCCCATCTCTACAGACAAGGCTATCACAGGTTTTAGCTACATTCCTTCCCTATTATCAGCCAATTTCCCTCTTTCCTCCCATTTTTCATATTGCAGTCACATTTATTTATCCAAAAGGGAATCCAAGTATATTGTTTAAAATGCATTCATGGTTATGTGTATGAATGTGTTGCCTGCATGTATGTGCACCACATGTATGCAGTGCCTGTTGAGGCCAGTAGGGAGTACTGGATCTCCTGAAACTGGAGTTACAGATGGTTGTGAGATGCCATGTGGGTGCTGGAAAATGAACCCAGGGCCTTTGCAAGAACAACAAATGGTCTTAACTAATGAGCTGTCTCTCCAGTCCCTGAAGTGCAAGAAATATTTTTAAATAATTTAGTTTTGTGATATTATAAACAATTACACTGTCAGTCACGAAAAAACAACTTTAAAATGAGACAGAATACTTCTTGTCCATAACAAATGGTTTTAAAAGCTGTATTTCAGTAAATGGAATTTTATAAGACAGAGAATCAATAGATTAATGCTGCATAAAACTGGGAATCTCACACATTTAAGCTGGCAGGCTCCTCTGTATCCCATTCTACATGTTCAATGCTCCTATAATCACCTTGGTTCCCGAAGTACCTGTCTTTCTCTTGTTTTAATTATCTGTGTATCTCCAATGCCAAGATACCAGTAAGCATTCAACCGCTTTTGAATTGGCTAGAATTGATATTACAAAGGAGTATATTAGTATGTTATCTGTCAATGGTGTCTTCTGCAGAAAATTACTTGTCTTTCTTTCAAGCTCAACAAGGCATTTCCAACTGGCAATTCACAGGCCAAATGCATCCTAGGATACCTACAGATGTGGACTAACGCATCTGTAGCTGACAACATCATATCCTGAAGTTAATAGGCTGGACAGCCCTGAAAGGATGCTGTAACATGGCACTCTGCTCTTCTCATCAGCACTAAAGTATTCCTTAGTTCAGTTGCCTGGAATGTTGGCAGCTGAGCATCTTCCTGATAGGTGAAGAGCTCTGCCTCCCAAAACCCAGGCCCTTTCCTGGGGGTGCACAGGAATAACGACAGGTGGCTGCTCCAGAATCCTCAATAGGAACAACAAAGGCCTTTGCTGTGAAGTCACTGCAGTCAACCCCACCCTCCACCCAACCAATGCCTGCATGTACCTAACCCTATGCACCGAAAGCTATCTTCTTCCACAGGTATTGATCCTAAGATCCTAATAAAGTCTGCTCAAAAATCTCTCTACCCGAGTGTGCTTTCTGGGCAACCCAGTGCATAACACTCTCTTACCTCCATTTCTTCTGTGCCCTTCTCAGACTTGAGCCATCAAACATCAATATCTGCCAGAGCCCAGATCCACTGTGGAGCTTCAGTTTCACTGACAAAGCTCACAGGATAAGGAGGTAGGGCCACAATCTTGCTCACAGGATATGTTTCTACTGTTGTCCTCCTTCCTTTCCATATCTCTCCAAATGTTTATGCATCCCCACTCAGATCCTCTCATAGCCCAGGCTGACAGGAATTCTCGCTTTGCGTCCAAAGGAACTAAACTGAACACCATTTTGTTGAAACTGAATCCCTCCACAGGAAGTACCCATTTCCAGTGCCTTTTTCAACAACTTAGCACATGGTCTCCATTCCAAGTTCAAATCCCACACTCCCTGCTGAGAAATTGTCCTGCTTCACAGAGAAGCCCCCTCAGCTCAGCAGAGATCTTGTAGACCCTCACAGAATAGTTTCTCATGAGGGCTTCATGGGCTAAGTTGCTTTCGGCCTGGTAGTGGTTTCTGCGCTCCTGTAAAGCTGCCTCTCCCTGTCCCTCAGTAGAGAACAAGTTGGAGTCTTGCAGTCAACCAGAAGTGAACAAGCATGCAGATGTATCCAACCCACAGACCACAGGCCATATGTACCCCCAGAATAGCTATGAATGGGTCCCCCCAAAAAACTTACTTAAAATATTATAATAAGTTTTGTGTAACTCTTTTGGGTGTCAGATGTCCACAGTAGACACCAGACTTCAGCCACATAATTTTCTGGGCATCATTGACTTCCTTACAGGATAGGTCTTTTCATCTCTTTCTCCATCTGCGTATGGGACATTCTCTCATGACCACAAAAAAGAAAGCTTCTCAGGAAGCCCTAGCATTCCTTTCCACCACCCCCTCCCCAGTGAGACAGGTTTTTCTTTGTGTTTGATAGAATCAAAATCAGATGTGTTGTCATCAAGAATATAGTCTACACTGTACTCCCTGTGTGTTATCATAACAGTAGGTTTGGGACCAGAGCCAAACAGTGGCAATTTCTTCCCTTCAAAGAAAACTCACTCTTCAGAATTAAATAAAATCCCCCCTCCTTTCACTATCCCCAACACACCTTTCCTAGACCTACGGTACACTATTTTGAGGAAGATCTTTTTGTAGAATATTTGGAATACTTACATGCTTCAAAGCAATTTATTTAATGCCTTCAGCAAAAATAAGTAAGGGAAGTAGAAGCTTCATCAAACGTGAAATGAGTCATAGGCCAGACAAAATGAAGGTGAAATCTAGCCTTAAAGAAAAAAGATTCTTAACTACCCATGCCACCCCTAACTCCACACACAAAGTAGAGCTGGGGGAAGACTTTATTGCCTCTCTGTATAAGCAAAGAGAGCAATTGATCTGGAGTGCAGATTTGATGGAGCACCCACATATTTTTGTCGGCCAGTGTTTACAAAGAACTGGAGAAGAAGCAGCAATTCAGGAAAAGCTTTTGTTTCAGGATGTAGAAAAATCAAGGACATGGTCAATTATTATTCAATAAGAAATGGACCTTCAATGGTGAAGAAATGACTCAGTAAAAAAACTTCACTTTTCCTTCCCAAAGGATGAAAGATAAAGGCGGAGGAGATGATTTCAGTGCCACCTGGAAGGTGGAATTAGAGGTCTGACAATCTCTGCATAATTGTTACAGATTTACTCTAGGGAGCTTAAGAAAAATCGTTTCTATTGAATTGAGGGTGGTTTTTTAAAAATATATTGCAGTTAGTCCACTGGAACAAAAATTCCCTTCCTTTTGCTTGCTGTGCTGCCATTAGTTTGCGGAGAGCTGTGTGAAATCAGTTCCTCTGTCAGTCATGACTATCTATCTAGTGGAGACACTGAAAATAGGGATTGGTGTGGCAGTGTGAGAGCAATGAGGGTGACAGCAGGAGGCATGGGATGGCAATGGTCATGGTGATGGTGATATGGCAGAGCTAGATATTCTAAGAATAGCATTGGCAGTGGTGGTGGTAGAAGCATACCAATGGTTGTGCGGATGAGGATGCTGTAGTCGGTAGACATGGCCACGGTAGTGGCTGTGGTGAGGGTGGTGGTGATGTGGTGGTATTGATGTCAATAATGCTGACAGTAGTGGTGGTGGTCGTATGGATGATGATGATGATGATGATGATGATGATGATGATGACAAAGAAGATGATGATACAAAGAAGATGATGATATTAACTACGACGATGATGATGGGGGTGGGGTGGTGATGATGTTATGATGATCATGACATGGTAGTGTCGGTAGAGATGGTATAGATAGAAAATTTGGAGGTAATGATGTTATCATGGTAATAGTGATGAAGACAGTGATGGGAATGTTAATGACAGGTGTAACAGTGGTAACAAATCAGATCAGTATCTTGGAGAACTAGTACTCCCATTCATAAGTTCACAAGATGCTAGAACCCATTTTTTGTCTGAGAATCTAATGCATATAACATATTTTGAACAAATCCACTCCCTATTCTATCCCTTCTAATTCCTTCTTTATCTCCCCACTCCACTACTTTTCCCTCCCAACTTCATGAGCTCTTTAAAAAAAAAAAAACAACAACAACAACTGCTGAACCCACTTAGTACTGCCAGTATCTACATGGGTCTAGGCACACCTATTTGAGCATGTGTGGCCTCTCAGGGATGACATCTCTGATTCTCCCTCTCCCAGCAGCCATAAATTGCCAATAGCTCCACAGCTAGGCATGGGACTTAATAACTATCTCCCCACAAATGCTTGGATTTCTGTCTGATTTGATCTTGTGCAGGTCTTGTACATGGATTCACAGCCACTGTGTGCATCATCCTGGTCATGGCCAGAAAACAGTTTCACTGCAGGCATCCATTACAACTGGCTCTTTAAATCTTCTTTCCTCCTTTCATGATTAGCTCTATGCCTTATGGGGAAAGGAAAGAGTAGTTTATGATATAGATATGCCATCTAGAGCTGAAAATTCCAGTCTCTTATTCTCTGCATATTGACCAGTTCTGGGTCTCAGTATTAATAGCCATCTACTGCAAAAAGAAGATTTTTGATGAGAGTTAAGAGATACACTACTCTATGAGTATAAACGTAAGAACGTAAGATTTAGTTTATCATTATGTCCATTTAAAAAAATGTATTTGATTCTTCCATAGGGCTTATGACCCAGAAAATCTCCAGCTGGGGCCCAGCTATCAGTACTGGGCTTTAAATCCTATAACTCCTATAACATTTATGCCAATGTTGTATCAGTGGGCATATCTTGCTAAGTCAGTCATTATTATAGTTTGCAGAGTTCAGATGTGTAAGGTTAATGATTACTTTTGTCCTGTGGAAGTGTGCATAGCACATTTCAGCACCATGAAATCTAGTCAGTAAAAGTAAAGCTTCCAGGTTAGTATTAGATTCATTTCTCCGTATCCTATGACTCAAGTATTTGGAGTCTTCAACAATAGAGTCTTTTGCCATTAAGTCATAAAACCCATTTCTGAACTTCCTTTAATAAGTAGTAGTCAGTGATAATAGGTACACTTACTTCTTCACTGTTCAGTGTACAAATTATCTAGTAGTATGCAAAACAAAACTACCTGCTCCTAGCAAAACTCGATTTAACTAATGAGACAGCCAATAAGCAAAATAAGTAAGTAAAATATGTCACAGTTAAGGTGGCGATAAACCCTCCCAGGAGAAAGGAGAAAGAGAAAAAAAGCAGGCAAGTAGGTTTTATATATATATATATATGAATCTATGTATGTATATATATGAATTTATGTATGAATCTATGTATGTATATATATGAATCTATGTATGAATCTATGTTTGTATATATATGAATCTATATATGTATATGTAATTGTTTGGTTGACTCTTCAGCAACTATTCTTTGTCTTCTCCATTCAGGTGTGTGCAGAATTTTATTCCCTACCTCACTAATGTGTGTGTGTGTGTGTGTGTGTGAGAGAGAGAGAGAGAGAGAGAGAGAGAGAGAGAGAGAGAGAGAGATTGTGGTAGTTTGAATGAGATGTCCCGCATAGTCTTGGAAATTTAAATACTTGGTTCCTGGTTGGTGGCACTCACTGTTTTGGAAGGCTTAAAAAGTATGCCTTTGTTAGAGGAGCTATGTCATTGGAGACAGACTGTGAGCATTTAAAGATAGACATCATTTTGAGTTCACTCTCTCTGCTTTGTGCTTACAATTGAAGCTGTGGGTCCCCAGCTTCTGCTCCATTTGCCATGCCTGCCACCTGTCGTTTTCTCTCTTCCAACAAGGACTCCAACCCTCTGGAATCATAAGCCCAAATAAACTTTATTCTATATGTTGCCTTAGTCATGATGATTTATCACAACAATAGAAAAGTAATTAATAGAGTCATTTACCTTGTTTCTTTGGGACAAGGCTTCTCTTTGATCTGGAACATGTCAAGTAAGTTATACTGGCTGGATGGCCAGCAAACACCAGCAACCTGCCTGTCTCTGCCTCTATAGTCTTGAAATTACAAGTATGTACCTCCAAACCTGGAAATTACATGGAATACAGGGGTCAAGCCCAGCTCCAGGAAATATTTCACAAACTGATCCATTGTTCCAGTCCCCTCATTGTTTGAATGTCACATTCTACATGGATCCAGGGTTTGGACCTGACTGAGCAGCAAGAGAATGAAAAACAAGACAAAAACACAGACATAGAAAAGCTGTGATTAGGTAGATGGGGCTCTCTAAAGGGAAAGCAATAGCACCTTGGAAGCTCACTGTATTTATTATATAGAGTTGAACAGAGAGGTGGGGTTATTGCATACAGCTAAACTAGAAGACAGGTTTAAGCTAATGTTTTAAGAGGAGTCTCTGTATGGGAGCAGCCCTCAGGCCATAAATATCCAGGGGTAGGGAGGAAAGACTATGGTGGAAATTTTCTTACAAATACTACCAAATTCTCACATGGAGCAGAAAGGGAGGCTTGGCAATTTTCCTGTGGCTATAAGGCCTTGGACATGATCATTGCCATGTCAACAGCATCCATGCACTCAGGATTTCACTCAGCTAGGGCTTCCTCTGCTCCCCAGTTTCCTCTAACAATAGAATGACAGTGGAATATGAAGGGAGCAGAGATCTTAAATTGCTGAGATTCCTTGGCTTTCCTTTAGTATGCTGATGATATACCACTAGAATATGTTTTGAATAACTATTACCCTTCATTCCAGGCCTCCATACAAACACCCACTGAAGACTGCTCCCCAGCTTGCAGCCTAAATAGCAACTAAACTCAAGCTAAGCTTACCTTAGGTCAATAAAGTTTCAGCTAAACTCACACATCTGGAAATTAATGCTTCTAGCTAGTCACTTTGAGGGAGTGGTTTGTTACACAGCCAGGTTCTGGTTGTAGTTAACACACACAGAGGGGAGAGTGAATGAGTGAGTGATTTTGGGAACAGTCTCATTATCTATAGTCTAGACTAGCCTGGAACTCATAAAGTAGCCCACATTGGTTCTGCCTTAGCTTCCTGAGGGCTGAGATTACAGGTGTGTGTCCGCCATGCCAAGCAACAATAATTTGAAATAAGTTGTTTAGGGAGGGACCATTGAAAAGATGGTATCTGAGAAAAGACATGAAGGACGTAATACAAGCAGTAGTATGGGCAGCTAGTAAAAGATTGTTTCGGGCAGAGTGACCAGCATGTGCAGAAAGCACAGAGATGTGACTAGAAATGACATGTTTAAGCAACAGAGCCAGTATGTCTAGAACAAAGTAAAGATGGAGCAGAAGTGACCACTGATAAAGCTAGAGAAGTCAAGGGGTATGAGGCAGATGGGTTAGCACCTTTGTAGATCATAATGACCTTATTGGGATAGCATTAGAGGGTTTGAAAGAGATCTGTGTTCAGTAATTTGACTTGTATTTTGGAAAGCTCCATCTGCCCTTGATGTAAGTAGGCAGTGGGCTTTAAAAAAAAAAAAAAAAAAGAGTAGAAAGAGACCTAGCCGGAAAGGTATGTGGCATGAGGTTTCATCAGTGACTTATTGTCTTGGACCATCTCTATCCACCACAGGACGGCCAGACTCTTCATCACAATCACCTAGTAACAGAGGAAGCAGAGGAAACAGCAGTGCCGCTCTAGCTATTAGTAGCAACTGAGATGAAGGTTTCCAGTCCCACATCTGCAGTTTGTTGCTTAGCACAGAGAGGGAGTGCTGCCTCTCTATCCTGCTATTGTCTGGGGTGGGAGTGATTCCTGAGAAGAGGATCTTTTCAGAGCAGCTCAGGCAGACACAAATACAGCCTGACAGCCCAGACAGTCTCTTGTGTGTGTGGATACTTCTTTCTTTGTCTCAGTTGGCAACACAGCTTTTATTCCCAAGCCTCACATGAAGAGTTTGCCTGTATGGGGAGGGGGAAGCCGCTCTTAATAGTTCGTGGTAGGATCTAAAGGCCTGGGATTCCCACATTGTAAGCCTTCTTATTTTCACTTATTGTAGGCCCCACTTGAAAAGAGTTGGCCCTGCTCAGGTGTTCAGTAGTGATCTCCTTCCGCATGATACCACACTGTCCTTAACCTACTGCTTCTCTACTTGACCTTGGACTTCTGTGGAGGAATTTAAAAAAATCAAATTTAGTCTAAAATTTTCTAAATTCTTTAGAAAACATTACTGTTTTTCTTCAAGTTTCGTTTGGCTCTTAGAAAACTCCCATAAGGAAGGGGTGTGTAGGAGCATATACACTCTCAGAGCACAGACTCCTGCTCTGGGTATTTATTTATTGCCATCAAAGAATATCAATGATTATTGTTTCAATATTATTAGCTATCTAAGCTTGTGTTCCTTGCCTTTTTTCCATCTTGGCTCATCTTCAAGGACTCAAAGAACATGTTTTAGAAGAGAAGATAATATTTTCAAAGTCAAAAGATACCCTAAGATAAGTAAGTGGATCTATCTGTAAAAATATTAGAAAAGATTAGCAAATTGAACAAAATTGCAGGTAGTTCTCTCTTTACTCCTTAGAGTGGTTCAAAAGAAAAAGAGGGAACATTATGACAAGCTATCAGAACAAAAAAAAATACTTTGTTTCCTATTAGCAAATAGCCAGGTTTAGAGAGATACTCTGTCCTGACCTTCTGTGGCCACCCATGTGAGTGGATTTGGCTGGCTTCAGTGCTGACCTCAGAGTCTTTAATGGGAGGTTACTATGACAACAAGCTCCACCCCAGCAGAGGGAGCCTGAGAAGCCTTTCAGCAAAAGAACTCCAGACAGAAGTGTTCTTCTGTGGTATGGGGGAAGGAAAGGGAAAGGACAAAAATATACCTGAGGAAAATTAGGAGAAAGAGCTGTAAGAAGACAAAAATGGTCTAGACAGTGATAACAAAGAGGCATGGCTTCCTGGGAGCTCATGAAGAAGCTTTTGTGTGTGGCCAAGTTCCTGAAACCATTTACCCAAGATACTGAAAATCACCATATAATGCTTATTAGTCAAAACAGTAGGCAGAAGAGATGACACTAACTCCATCAAAAATCTAAGCAGACACTCAGAAGTCATAAAATCACTTTGGGACATCATGGCAGGCTGAGACCAGGAAGGGGACTCTGAGGGAGTCAGTTGAGTCATCTTATTTTACAGATAAGGAAATTGAGACCCAGTGTTGGAAGCTGTTAAATCTAGCCAGCAGAATAGACCTTGAGGGGTAGAATTGAGTTCCTAAAGTAGTGCAGAGCCAAATACAAATGACTAATAAGAAGTATTGTAGAAGTCTTCTCTAGAAATTCTCTAGAAATTGAGTCATGTAAAAGGCCACTGTGGAATCTCAAATGTCTTGTGTACACAGTATGTGAAGGGTGGATAAAAGTCTGAAGCTGAGCATTGCTTTTAGGATTTATTTCAAGGGTGGTATTTGAGGATAAATGGAAAATATAAAACTGTTTGGCTGGACCTGGTGGCTCATGCCTATAATCCCAGCCCTTGAGGTGGAAGCAGGAAGGAAGACTGCCACAAATTCAAGGTCAGTCTGATCTACATAGTGAGAATGTATCTTTTTTTTTTAAGTATAAACCAGAAAGAAACAGAACTGTATAGTTTTTATCATCTACTAGAAGACTGTGCACTCACAGTTCAATTTGCAGGAGAGGTCATGCATCTTAATTGATAATTTTTTTATTACTTATTTGAGAACCTCATGCAATGTATTTTGCTCATATTTATTCCAACTCCCCCAAATCCATCCCCACCTCTACATTCCCTCCCAACTTCATGTAGTCTTTTTAAAATAGAAATTAACCGACCAAGTACAATTTGTGGTACAATTGTGCTTCCCATAAACTTTTGGGTGTGTGGCCATCTACTGGAGCATTGTAGACCTATCAGGGGCCACACCAGGGGAAAAAACTAACCTCCCCTCTCCCCAGAAGCTATCAACTCTCAATAGCTCCACTGTTAGGAGTGAGGGCTCCTAGGCCCCTCCCTCCTCCATGCTAGTATATTGGTTGGCTCGATCTTGTGCAGGTCACCACAGTTGCTGTGACTTCATGATTTCATCAGTCTTGATATATCCAGAAAAATACTGCTTGACTCCAGACCCCCCTAACCTCTAGTTCTTAGTATATTTTACCCCTTCTTCTACAATGCTCCCTAGGCCTTGTGGGGTGGTGATATAGGTGTCTGTGTTTAACCAGGACTATTTGTATAATCTAAGAAACCAGAAAGAGACCATTGGTGGAAAGGGGAAAGAAAGATCTTAAGGGAGAGGGATAATACAATACAGATGATATGAATGGGAACAGTGAAAGAACAGGAGAATACAGTAGAAGGAGCATGGGGAAGAGAGATAACTAACACCGAGAACGTTTGAAAATGCCTTATGGAAGCTTACTATTTTATAAGATTTAGATAGATAGATAGATAGATAGATAGAGAGTTTGGGGGGTGAACCTACTACTACTATTCTACTAAATGGACATAGTATCAAATTGCTTCCTAAACTGATCATATCTATACCCATTGGTTAATACAGCTCTAACACCTCATCAGAGGAGTTTCTCTGTGCATTGGACAGTGGTCAATGCAGAAACCAACAAATGATCAAAGTACAGAGAATAAGAATTAGTGTTAATGGGGTGCTCAGCCGTGTGGCTCTTCAGTTAGTAGCTGCCCATTGTGATTGACCCTGAAGTTCTTGTTGTTCCTTTTTTTCATTCTAATCACTTTGCAAACCAATTCTTGGGAGAAATAAATAATCAGTCCAAGATTACATAACAAAAGTAGGTCTCTAGAACAATGGGTCCCATACTCTTCTCAAATCAGAAGCTACAGATTGATAATTAGATGGTACAAACCAATAATAGAAATAATTAGCAAGTATAAATATCACAAAAATAGCATGAGTGAGAACAACTGAGAAGTATAACACGAGATGAAAATGACTGTTGACAACCAGGAGAGAACAAGAGAGAGAACAGACTGACAACACAAGGAAAAATAAATAAGTACTTGATTATCTGAACAGGAAGTCAATACGAAGAGGAAATTGAGTGGTTCCCACTTCAAATGCTGTTAGATCATAAAACTAAGATAGTAGGACAGAATCAAAGATAAATACAGAGCTGCATAAGGGAAAGTCCACTTTAATTAAACAAAATGAGTTCGAGAAGAATCTCTTTTGTGAAAAGCATTAAAATACCACCAAAGGTAAGAGGGGGATAGTGCTGATTGCCTTAGGCAAAGGGAGAATGAATGAGCAAGCTATCAGAGGCTAATAGTATTTATTAGAAGCTGGGGAACAAGACTTGGACATCAGCGGGACCCAGCTGCTCCTGAAACAGCAGAAATCACAAGCCAAGTTTTACTATAGATTTCTCCCCATTTCTGTTACTACTACTATATCTGTCTTCATATCTCTCGTTTAAGATTCAGCATCCCACCATGGGTGTCTAGCTGCTTATCCTAATCATGGCTGTACCAACTTTCATGTGCAAAAGTCTAGATAAAAATTCATATAGCTCTGTGTGTGTGTGTGTCTGTGTGTGTCTGTGTGTGTGTGTATGTGTATGTGTATGAAAGACATGAAAGTAGAAAGGGGGCTGTAAGATGGGAGGAAAATTAGGAGAGGTGAACAAGAGATGATGCGATATACATGATATGAAAGCAGAATGGGGTTCTATTTTGGGAGAAAGAAGGGTACCAATGTGGGGAAGGTAGTGGGGGAACAAATATGAACAGGCACAATGATGCATTATGTAGAAGTTGGCATGATAAAACTCATTATTTAGTGTGCTAAATAAATAACATAAAAGATGTCTTGGCTATACGAGAGAACAGATAGAAGTAGGGAATTTGACACTTTTGGAGGACCATTAGCAGGCAGCAGAGATGGTTATTGCCTTCTTCCCAAGTCCATTCATAATGGTTATATATTAGTGCAATGCTACCAACAATAACATCCAAGTCCAGGGTTTAAGGAAGTAACATAATAAAAGTGTACTCTTCAGTCACACAATCGTTCTGTCTAGGCATTCCCTATTGGTGGTGAATCTTCCTCAAGATAATTTGCATCTAGGCATTTCCAGTTGATGGTCAACCTTCCTCAAAATAATTGGCATCCCAGACTTCTCCCATGCTGGAGCTCCATTGTCTCCTTGGGTATTGTAATCCTTTGCATCCAGCTGAAAGATGAATAAAATTGTTGAGGGTACACCTATTACTTAAGCTCCTTGTCCCAGACATGACATTATATCATGATTGCGCCCATGCTATGGACAGTAACAAACCATAGACACTGCTATTTGTAAGGAGGGAAATGTAATTCCCAGGAGTCAGCTGCTTCAATCAATAATCCTGTAGTCTGAAAGAACCTAAATATTCAGTGAACAATGAATTGTCTCTGTTACAGGAGACTTCTTACAAACAGAAATGGGGGCAGGTCAGCTGTGTGACAGCCAAAAAGTAACATATGCTCACTACAAAATGCATTCCCAGACACTTGTAATGAAGCCAATATTTTAAATGAAATGAATTTAGCTATTCCTTCTTCAATTCCATGTGCTAAATGGTTCATGGTAATCAGTATCCAATCCTAGAGCTGAGCATGGAATTATCTTTCCCCTAATCACATGAGGATGAAATATCAGTTAATTTGAGATCTTATAGTCAGAGGAGAAGAAAAAATGAATCTTGAATGGTCACTCAACAGCATCCAATGAAGATGGAGATTTTAAGAAAGCCCCTTCTATTTCTAGGAAGTGCTAGTTACTATTAGAACTTACCCTGGGCTGGGGATAGAACTAAGTTGGCAGAGTGCTTACCCAGAATTCACAAGGCCATCTCCAGTACTATAGAAGCTGCTGAGGTAGCACACACCTGTAATCCTAGCCCTAGAGAGGAGGAAGCAAGATGATCAGAAGTTCAAAGTCATCTTAGCCATATAGTGATTTCAAGGCAATCTTGTGATACATAAGACCCCATCTCAGGAATAAAACATGCTTTCCTTAATCCTAAGGTTAAATCTTATGCCTAGGTCTGAACTCTTGAGTGCTATAGTGTACACCTCAACTTTATTCCTTTTCATATACTGTGATGGGTAGTGTTGCATAGCTCTTAGACAGTATCTACAATCACCTGGAGATTAGTCTGTAGACATAACCATGGTGGAATTGTCTTGAATAATTGAGATGTAAAGAACTGCCCACTGTGGGTAGCACTATTCCTTGGTTAAAATCCTGGACTATATAAATGTAGAATGGGAACTGAGCAGCAGCATACATTCATAGTTCTCTACTTCCTGGTTGTAGATGTGATGTAGCCAGTTGTTTCAATCTACTGCTTCCTTGACTTCCTTGTTGAGAACTGTGGGCCAAAATAAACCCTTTTCCCTTTAATTTGCTTTTGTCAGAATATTACATCACAGAAGAATGAACGGAAATTAAAACACATACTTTTACAAGCGTTGTATGTTTTTCTTTTAACTCTAAATTTTCCCCTCTGTAGCTTAAGCTCCTTCACTTATAGCTTCTCCCATGAAGTGCTTCTCACTTCTTTATTACTCGTATCTTTCACATTTATTCATGTTCCAATTTGAACCCTTTCTACAGGGTAATACCCCAAACAGAAAAATAGCACATTTTTTTCTTCCTATAGTACCTCTATTATTATAGCCAGTGACCATATACCTAACCAACGAAAGCTTCTATGACAGATTAACCCCAATATCTTTCTGCCTTTACACAAGAAAGGTTTATTTCTTAGTCACATTAAATCCTGATTGGCAAAGGGCTCTCCTCTGTGATGTCAGTCAGTGACACAGCTTTCTTCCATCTTGTGGCTCTGCTGCCTTTAATACACAGCTCTCAAAGCCACTCTTTTTTGTGTCAGTCTAGAATAGTGGGAAATATGGATAATCGCGCATGTATAGGTGGCATTTATGGGACAGACCTGGAAATAGAACATTTCACTCATGCTCACATTCTGTTGGCTAGTAGTCATGTGGTCCTTCCAAACTGCAAGGGTGGCTGGAAAAGTAGTCCAAGTGTTCCATCAATGCTGTTTAGCTATTGGACACCTGCATCCCACTGCTGCTATTTCTTGAGCCTGCCAGAATTCTAGTAGATTTTAATCTTAATGGAGTGCTGCTAAGCTGACCTTCCCTCCCTGTAATTATGGAATAATGAATTATAGATTCATCTTTTGAACCCCAGAGCAGGGTTCCTCTTTGATCTTCTACGTTTGGGCCTCTCACTGTCCCTCCTGAGTCTACCTCTTTCTTGTCTTTTAGGAAAGTATCTTTGAGTGACATGGACCTGGAAAAGAATAGTTTTAACTAAGTACAACCTAATTTGTATACAGTCAAGCAATGGTGGTGACCTGTAACAAGGATACCCCAATCTCAAGTGAATTACTAATTAATACTTCCAACAAATTTTATGTGTTAACATGGACATTTTCTATGTATTCCCACTGTTTTTTCCCCTGAATTTGCAAGTTGACTTCCAGATACTCCATTTGTTTGTGGGTTTTGTGTTTTAAGTACCATGTGGAGAAAAAGGGGAAGAATTGAATTGTATAACTATATCTGCATTACAACACGGGGAATTTTGAAAATGAACTTACATCTGTGTTGTTTTCATTATCTTTGGGGGCTTTGGGGGCCAGACCATTTACTCTGTGTATCAATTTCCAACCTATAATAGGAGATGTGTGTAATTAGTGGTGTCTCTGCCTCTCCCTGGCAAGCTCAATCAGGCAGAGCCCATCCAAGTTACTCCACAGACTCTCCTTCCATGGAAAACCAAGGCAGATGTTTCTTACACAAAATAACCACTTTCAACCATTTCCTTTGCCAAACAACTGTCACTGGAACATGAGTAAATGGTATCTGCTCAGGAGCATCTCTTGTTAAATGCTGGACACGGAGTCGTGAGTAGCTAGAATCTGTTACAATAAAACTTCAAAGGTTCTTATATCATCTAGGCAGAATAAAACCTTGAAGAAGTCTTTCTGAAGAGCCAGCATATTTTAAATGGTTATTACTAATAAACTGATATAACACAAAACAGCCAGCATGTAATTCAGCTTCATGGTGTCATAATATTTTTAGAGCTTCAAAAAAATCCCTAGGATTATTATACATTCAAGGAGTCATTAAGTGTGTACTGTGGGCCAGGCACTGTAGTAATAGAGTCAAAGACAAATTCTAACCTTATAAAGAAACTCCTAGGTCAGGGGGAAAGATAAGTACATGGGCATTCAGATATGATACTATAATAATAGATCTATGTAAAATGCAAGGGTAAGATAGCAGATCTGCACAAGGTCTAACAGATTGTCCCTTTTCCTCAACCTTTTCGGACCAGCATGCTTCTCTATGTACAAATGACCATCTTGAGATGGGGATATGGCTCAGTGAGTAAAGTACTTGATGTATAAGCCTGGGAATCTGAGTTCAGACCTTCAGCACCCATGTAAAAGCCAAGTGTAGGGCTTGGGAGATGGCTCACTAGGGAAAATGTTTCCTCTGCAAGCCTGGGAGCCTGAGTTCAGATTTTCAACACCCACAAAACAAAACAAAACAAAACAAAACAAAACAAAACGGACATAGTGGTATGTGCCTTTAATCCCGGTGCTGAAGAGCAAAGAGAGGTTAATCCAGGGGACTCCCTGGAGAGCCAATGTAGCCAAAATGGTGAGCTTCAAATTCAATGTATAAATAAGGTCAGGGACAATAGAGAAAATTATTCAAACTCAGTCTCTGGCATCTAGGCATGCAAGCACACAAAGAACATCAGCATACATATACATGTGCATACATACCTATACACAAATACATGCCAGCAACACACACACACACACACACACACACACACACACACACACACACACACACACACATATACACATACACACATCTCTAGACCATCCATCTGGAAGCTATAATACTCTCCCCCACTCCTAAGAGATATGACTCTTTTAGCTGCCAGAGTAAGTAGCTTTCTGAGAATCTTGGCCAGCTCGGAAGGTTTGTTCATACTTTCTATTTTAGTGGTTTTCTTTTTTAATTTATTTTTGAGATTATAATTTAATTACAACATTTCTCCCTCTAAACCCTCCCATATAGCCTTCCCCACTCTACTTCAAATTCAGACTCTTTGTTTGGTTTTGCTTTGCTTTACAAATTGTTATTGCACGCATATATGTATTTTCACACATACACATGCATATGCATACACACACACACACACACACAATTTTTTTCTAAATAAACCCTATTGAGTCCATATAATGTACCAAGTAGCCTGGGCTACTTGAGAGAATGTTTCAGATATTTAAAAGAGGAGTCAGGGTGGGGTTAGGGAGATAGTTCCGTGAGTAAGAACACCTGCTACATAAATATGAGGTAGAATCTCCAGGAGTAAGTAAAAGAGGCAGGTGTGGCTACACATGTTGCTAGCCCAGCACTGAGAGGCAGAAACAGGCAAATTTGAGTTACTCACTGGACAAACAGCCTAACCCAAACAGTAGGCTTCATGTTCACTGAGAGAACCTCTCTCAAAGCAATAATGGGGAAGTGACTGAAGGTTTCCTCTGGCCTCTACATGTGACTTCCGGCACTGGTATCCACACATTGCGCCACAACATGAAAGATTATTTCATCAGTATTGTTTCAAGAATCAAAAGAGAATAGTGAACCACTTTTAAATTTGGTGCAGTAAAATGGCTGCTGCGAAAATATTTGGCTTAAGAAAAATCTTTGCAGGGGGATGTGTGCCAGGTATAGGGAGAGTGGGGATCTCTAGGACACGACAGAGACCTGGAATGGGAGGACGCTCTGGGGAGTCTATGAGGGTGACTTTAGCTGAGACTTGTATGTATGTTTTCAGAGATGACAGTTTGGCACTGAACAACTGATAACCTTATTTCACTAGTACCTATCAGTTAGCAAGGTTTCCAGTACCAGGCACAGTATTCCTCTTGTTAGGCAGATCTTACACCTAATTAGAGAGCTGTTGCCTACCACCAAGTTATGTACACCACTACTGAAACCTTAAGGTTACCAAGCCACGCTGGTATGTGTTCATAGGTGTCATAGCTGGGAAGGACTGCTGGTTCCCTTCCTCCTTTGGAAGCCTGAATGGTGCCTTCTGGTACCATGAGAACTAGCCCTTAGGCAGGGAGAATTCAAATCAGTTCCAGCTCAGGGGTCTCTGAGCCCTGCTCCTGAAGTGCATGCTGTCTTTAGAAATAGGGACTTTGGGGGAGTAACCAAGGACAACAACACTAGGCTACATATTTGGGGAATCTCTTGTACAACCCTGAACAACAGCTCCAAAGAGGGCTTCTCATATCTGGTAGTGGGGTTTTAAAAATGATCTTTGACTCTCCAAGGGAACACCATCAGCTCAAGTGAGAAAAGTTGTTTAAAACTGTATATGTACATTTATACACTGAATTACATACATTATGGGGTTTTAGGTAGTTAACAGCATGATTTCTTGTGGCTTTTCCAGAGACCCTTATTATTATTTACCCACTTCTTTTCTTCTCCTATATTTAACTCCTTCTCCCTTCCCAAAGGAGCACCCCCTTTGCCATCCCCCATCAGATCTCTCATATACTGCTGTTCCCCTTTACCCTCCACCTGCAATCTTCTGTACTTACCTCCTGCCCCATGCTTAAGGAGTCCCCCCTTTCCCATTTCCTTCAGAAGATTACTTGTACCCTGATATTTCTCCCTCAATTGCTTCCCAGACTTTGGCAATGGCCCCATTTTACTTTCCCGGTTTCTGTATTACTATAGGCTATGTATTCACATCTGAAGTTTTGGAACTAGGAACCTTCAATAAGATAGAACATGTACCATTTGGCTTTCTGGGTCTGGGTTACCTCACTGAATATGATCTTTTCTAGTTCCATCCATTTACCTATAATATTTATGATTCCATTTTTCTTACAGCTGAATAGTATTCCACAGTGTAAATGTCCCACATTTTTGCTATCTGTTCAACAGTTGAAGGATATTTAGGTTGTTTCCATTTCCTAGCTTTTGTGAACAGAGCAACAATGAACATAGCTGAGCAAGTGTATGTGACATAAGATGCCAAATCCTTTGGGCATAGGCCTGTATTTAACTCTCAGTGTTTTCTTAACATTGAAATGCTGTTTTTTTTTTAAATCTGTCCCTAAAGGCTGGGGTTATAGCTCAACAGTTAAGAGTACATTTCACCTTTCTAGAGGACCATTGTATTGCTCCCACATCAAGAGGGTCACAACCACTTGTAACTTCAGCTCCGAGGGACCTGGTATGCTCTTCTGACTCTTTGGGTACCTCTGCATACTGAACACACACACACACACACACACACACACACACACACACACACACACACACACAGAAAGAGAGAGAGAGAGAGAGAGAGAGAGAGAGAGAGAGAGAGAGAGAGAGAGAGAGAGAGAGAGAGAGAGAGAGAACGTCTTTTTTTTAAAGTTCCTCCTACATTCTCCCCATCTACCACTTAGTAACAGCCCATCTAACACAAGCTCCTCATTTTAGAAATGAAGACATCAAGGACCAGAGAAGGGAACACCAAAATTCAGGGGGCCCCAGGGCTTCCAGTGTTGTTTAGGTTGATAATGGTGTGGGATGATTTTTCAAAAAAGACAACAGCAAGGCAGATACAAAGAAAAGGAGTAGCATGGCCCTTATTTCCTAACATGTGGTCCATGGATCAGTAGCACCCACCTCATTAGAGTGCTCACTCAAAATTCTCAATCTCAATCACCACTTGAGACTTAGATAATGACTATCTGTATTTTAACCAGACCCACAGGAGTAGTATATAGCCCGAAGTCTCCATTGTGGATTTTCCCATTCCTTACTTCATCTACCCACCTGAGCTCATCAGTAAGTGTGAAAGTTTCTCAGATATTCCAAAAGCTTTCTGAGACATCTGCATCTCAGTTCTGTACATGTTATGGGGTTACTACCCCAGGCAAATGCTCAAATAGTTAATGATAGAAGCAGTGGCTAAATAACCCCATTCTCCTCATCTTTTAACCGTGAAGTTGATACATACTTTCCTGGTGTTGTTTGTTCAATGATACAAACAAGAAATACCAAACAATCCTGGAAGATTTCCAAAGCTGCCTGCCAGATCTCATGGCTCTTACCAAGTTCTACTTTGTTCAGATGATAGTTTAGATTTTCACTGGCATGTTGCCATTTCTCTACCCTCTAGTCATCTCCTATGACTTAGTATTTACACCACCATGAGAAAATGGCGCCCAATAATTTCTTGCAAACAGACAGACTCCTGCTTCTCCCATATAGGTTCCCGTGTTGCTTTGGGAATTCATCCAACAATCTCTACCTTTCAAAGCCTCGAATCAGGCACCGATCTGACTGAGGCTGAAATTTCAGGGCACCACTTTCTTTATTTGGGTTAGTTTTTAATCATAGGCTTGCCCTTCTCGTGTCTCACTGACCATAGTCCCTCAGGGTCTCTAACTTACTTATTTTTCTTACTCTCAGAGACATGCGGTTCACAAATGATGACTGTTGATACTCTGCCACCTAGTGGAAGAACTGGAACTGCAGGATGAAGTTTAAAGGCCAAAAACAAAAGGCTTGCCACAGTAACCACCATGTCCTCATGTGAACGCTCATTATTGCAGACCACTCTATACACAGGGGTTCTTTTAACCATGCCAAACTGTATGCTCAAATTATGATATGAATTTCAGATACTAGGCAACTAGGTAATAATAACACCGGGATGAGGCAATAACCAATAAATGAGTGTGTGAATCAGTGTGTTACAGCTCTGTGCAATGAAGGCATAGTTGGGTTCCATGTCCTTTGGGATACCATGTGTGATAGGCTTCAGAATCATTCTCTCGTTGAATGAAGAAGCCTATTCTCAAATGGCACAATGGTTCCCCAGGGGTGCTAACTCACACAAGGACTTTTACCCAGTGATGACTAAGCAGGCTCCAATGGTATGAGAAGATGCTCTCAGGAAAGAAACAGAGGTGTTCAGGGTTCTGAGAAGGGAAAGGACAAGTGCAGTACCAGAATACGTTTCTGGCCTTGTTATATTTAACTCTAAAATCCATCTCCAAAGCCATCCATCATGGTCTCTCAGCAGCTCAACCATGTACAAAAGAGATCACTTGCTTAGTTCTTGCCAAGGGAGTTCATCTATGTAGAGAGCATCCTAGACAGTGGTCAGCCAGACTCTGAGTTCTCATAGACGTTCTGGTTCAAAGTGGAATTTGAATTCAGAGTCATCTGGTTTTTGTAGGATTTCCACCGATTAGCTGCCAAAGCTCAAGAAACTTATGCAATATATCTGCTTGTGAACATGGTGAAATGAAGCAAACCAAAAGACATGGCCAGCTATGGTAAATCAGATGATACTTAGGATAAATTATGAGCATGTGGTATAGTAATCCCACAGATCTTGGCTTTGTTTAGGTCCTCCAGTCTTAGTAGTAGTGTCTTGTTCAATATCACTAAGCTACAAAGTGTTATTAGAGGGAGAGCATAGACCCAGATGTTGATTTAAACTTTCTTATTCGCCAGCTGAAGGAGCTTGAGAGGGTTCCCCCGATCTGTGAATCAGAGTCTTTTTTCCATTGCTCTAACAAAATATCTGATGCTAAGTAACTTATTTTAAAACAAGTTTATTGAACTCACAGTTTTGAAGGCTGAAAATCTAAACACCGTGGCCCTAGCTCTTCCATCATGGTAAGTGGCATTAGGATTAGAGTGCATGTGAGAGAGGCAGAGATTGGGCAAGAGACAGTGTTATGTTTCATAGCTACCCACTCTCATGAGAAGGAACTGGGGTGCCACAAAATTATGCTAATCACAGTGGGCAGTACTCCCAACAACCCAACCACATCCCATCACACCTCACTTAAAGTTCCACAACCACTCAGCAGGGTCACCAGGAAGACCAAGCTGCCAACACATCAACCATTGGAGAACACCTCAACAAAGCACAACCATAGCGCTTGCCTTTGTTGCTTTATCCATCAGTTGGACCTCTCAATACATAGTATATTAGGGACCTACATAACTAGGGGGTGTGATAAAATTATGTGCATAAAACACACCAAGAAAAAGGGCTTTGTGTTCAGCTAGTTTTGTTAGGAGATTCGGGCAAGACTGGTAGGCAAGCAAAGGTCAGGTATTGTTCAGCTGGCTACCATGGTGAGCTACTGATTTCATCCTGCAGGAAAAGCCCTGGGAAACAGTATGGAATGCCTAACTTGGAATTAGCCCAAACAAAAGTTAAGAACTGAAGCTTTCATCGTGTTTGCTTGCTTTGGGGTTTTCTTGGTTTTGTTTTATTTTGAGGCAGTGCTACTCTGTAGCCTAGACTGGCATCGAACCCTTGATCTTCCAGCCTTAGCCTTCCTCATGTTGAGATTACAGTCATGCACTACTACCACGTCTACCAAGATGTATTTACGTACCAGATCTTAAGCATCCTTAATTGAGGGCTACCCAGAAGGATCATAATCCTTTTATTATTACATAGTAATGTAGGTGGGAAGAGTCAGGAAATGAGTCCATTGGCACACAGTTACCAACAATGTCAGTTGAACTTATAAAAGGTCATGACATCAAGTGGGCCACCACACTTCTACTCTAAGAATCCAGCTTGTGCCATGCATAGAGCGGCTCAGTATGATAGGCTCACTTTCTTGCCCTCTCCATCCCACATCTCTACAACATCTTTCTTCTGTCATTTTGCTTAGCACAATGTGTGAGGCACTCATCATTATCCTATGTAATCATGTTCTTATTCAGTTCTCTTGCCTTGGCCCTACTCCTCGAGACACCATATTGCCCTTCATCCACAGCCTACACTGTTTCCCTCTGACACACTGTCTTTTGCTCAGCTCCATTCCCTTTGAGCCAATGTTTTTCACTTTGCTATTTGTGTTGACCATCAACTTCACTGCCAGATGTTGGAAGCCAGCCTTTGTGATACTTCAGAAGTCAATCTTCCCATGACTTACGTTTGCAAAAACTTTCCTTCTCTCTTTCTCCACAAAAGGTCAAGTAAACCATTCAAAATGAGTACAAGGTTGAGGAACACTGTGACAGACATGGGATGGCCTAGCCATCTCTCTTCTTTCTGCTAAGTGTGCACTTAAGTTTTTTCCACATTGGATTTTTTAATCCCTCAAGGAAAAGGCAGAGCCTTCAAAGGAGACTAAATCTCTCCCCAGAATGAAGAGGGGTGTGATTTGTGTTTAAACTGAATGGGGATGCAAGCCTCTTCCTTTCAAAGGTCTTGTTTAAATTCTCAGGCTTAGCATAGGTAACTATGGCCAATGGAACTTAGGAAACAAAATCCAGCAGAGGTCTCTGGGAAGATCTGCCCGTGAAAAAAGTGTTTTTATTTTCTTTCTGACTCTAGATATAGTCATCTCCATATAACCCTTATTTTATACTTATTTCTCAGACACACTCTTGCGATATAGCATAGGATGGTCTTGAACTCGCAATCTTCTTACCCAGCATCCTAAGCATTGGAATTACCATCATGTACTACCATGCCAACTTAAAGCCCATTTAAATGGGATCATCATTATTTACAGCCAAAAACATACTTAAATGACATAACAAAGCCTGTAGACTTTGGAGCTTAGTATATTTAAACAACTGAAAAAAAATGCTTTGAATGCACACAAGTGTTCTTTTTTTTTAAATTTTATTTATTTTTATTAATTTGTGTTTATAATACATTTTTAAATTTATTTTTGATACTTTATTTACATTTCCAATGTTTCCCCTTTCCTGGGTCTCCTCTTTGGAAGCCCCCTATCCCCTCCCCATCCCTACCTCTATGGGGGAATTCCACCTCCCACCCACCCGCCCACCCATCCCCCTATTCCCACCTTGACATTCCCCATTACTGGGGCCTCTAACACCCTCAGGCCCAAGGGCCTCTCCTCTCACCCTGAT
>CM052722.1:22730216-22745366 GCA_028551405.1 Uromys caudimaculatus | reverse complement strand
TCAGACCACTAACCAAAGAATACACATCTATTGACCCATGATTTGGACTACATATGAGGCAGAAGAATCACCTCGATGGCCACCAGGGAGAAAGGAGAGGACTCTGGGCCTGAGGGTGCTAGTGGCCCCAGTAAAAGGGAATGTCAAGGTGGGAATATGGGAATGGGTGGGCGGGTGGGTGCGAGGAGGAATTCCCTCACAGAGGCGGGGAGGGGGAGGGGACACGGGGTTTCCAAAGAAAAGGGGAATCATCGGAAATGTAAATAAAAAAAAAAAAAAGAAATGAAAATGAAGATATAACAACAGATTCTGAGGAAATTCAAAAAATCTTCAGATCCTACTTCAAAAGCCTATACTCAACAAAACTGCAAAAATCTGAATGAAATGGACAAGTTTCTAGACAGATATCAAATACCAAAGTTAAGTCAGGATCAGATAAACCATCTAAACAGTCCCATAATGCCGAAAGAAATAGAAGCAGTCATTAAAAGTCTCCCAACCAAAAAAACCCAGGACCAGATGGGTTCAGTGCAGAATTCTATCAGACCTTCAAAGAAGACCTAATACCAATACTCTTCAATCTATTCCACAAAATAGAAACAGAAGGAACACTACTCAATTCCTTCTATGAGGCCACAGTTACACTGATACCAAAACCTCACAAAGACACAACAAAGAAAGAAAACTTCAGACCAATTTCCCTTATGAATATCGATGCAAAATTACTCAATAAAATTCTCGCAAACCGAATCCAAGAACACATCAAAATGATCATTCACCATGGTCAAGTAGGCTTCATCCCAGGGATGCAGGGATGGTTCAGTACCTGGAAATGCATTAATGTAATCCACTACATAAACAAACTCAAAGAAAAAAACCACATGGTTATCTCAGATGCTGAAAAAGCATTTGACAAAATTCAACATCCCTTCATGATAAAAGTCTTGGAAAGATCAGGAATTCAAGGCCCATACCTAAACATAGTAAAAGCAATATACAGCAAACCAGTGGCCAACATCAAACTAAATGGAGAGAAACTCGAAGTAAGCCCACTAAAATCAGGAACTAGACAAGGCTGCCCTCTCTCTCCCTATCTATTCAATATAGTACTTGAAATTCTAGCTAGAGCAATTAAACAACAAAAGGAGGTCAAAGGGATACAAATTGGAAAGGAAGAAATCAAAATATCACATATATGTATAGAATTGTATACTTAAGTGACCCGAAAACCTCCACCAGAGAACTGCTGCAGCTGATAAACAACTTCACCAAAATGGCCGGATATAAAATTAACTCAAGCAAATCAGTAGCCTTCCTATACTCGAAGGATAAACAGGCTGAGAAAGAAATTAGGGAAATGACACCCTTCACAATTGTCACAAACAATATAAAGTATCTTGGTGTGACTCTAACCAAACAAGTGAAAGATCTGTAGGACAAGAACTTCAAGTCTCTGAAGATAGAAATTGAAGAAGACCTCAGAAGATGGAAAGATCTCTCATGCTCATGGATTGGCAGGATTAATATAGTAAAAATGGCTATCCTGCCAAAAGCAATCTACAGATTCAATGCAATCCCCATCAAAATTCCAACTCAATTCTTCATAGACTTAGAAAGAGCAATTCTCAAATTCATATGGAATAACAAAAAACCCAGGATAGCAAAAACTATTCTCAACAATAAAAGGACTTCTGGGGGAATCAGCATCCCTGACCTCAAGCTGTACTACAGAGCTACTTACTAGTAGTGATAAAAACTTCATGATATTGGTACAGCGACAGGCAGGTAGATCAGTGGAATAGAATTGAAGACCCAGAAATGAACCCACACACTTATGGTCACTTGGTCTTTGACAAAGGAGCTGAAATCATCCAGTGGAAAAAAGACAGCATTTTCAACAAATGGTGCTGGTTCAACTGGCGATCTACATGTCTACATGTAGAAGAATGTGAATTGATCCATTCCTATCTCCCTGTACAAAGCTCAAGTCTAAGTGGATCAAGGACCTCCACATAAAACCAGATACACTGAATCTAAGAGAAGAGAAAGTGTGGGAAATTCTTGAACACATGGGCACAGGGGAAAAGTTTCTGAACAGAATACCAATGGCTTATGCTCTAAGATCAAGAATTGACAAATGGGACCTCATGAAATTACAAAGCTTCCCGAAGGCAAAGGACACTGTCAATAAGACAAAATGGCAACCAACAGTTTGTGAAAAGATCTTTACCAATCCTACGTCTGATAGAGGGCTAATATCCAATATATACAAAGAACTCAAGAAGTTAGACTCCAGAGAACCAAATAACCCTATCAAAAAATGGGGAACAGAGCTAAACAGAGAATTCTCAACTGAGGAAACTTGTAGGGCTGAGAAGCACCTAAAGAAATGTTCAACATCCTTAGTCATCAGGGAAATGCAAATCAAAACAACCCTGAGATTCCACCTCACACCAGGCAGAATGGCCAAGATCAGAATCTCAGGTGGCAGCAGATGCTGGTGAGGATGTGGAGAAAGAGGAACACCCCTCCATTGCTGGTAGAATTGCAAGCTGATACAACCTCTCTGGAAATCAGTTTGGTGGACTCTCAGAAAAATGAACATACTACTACTTGAGGATCCAGCTATTCCACTCCTGGGCATATACCCAGAAGATGCTCCAACATGTAATAAAGACACATGCTCCACTATGTTCATAGCAGCCATATTTATAATAGCCAGAAGCTGGAAACAACCCACATATCCCTCAACAGAGGAATGGATACAGAAAATGTGGTACATTTACACAATGGAATACTACTCAGCTATTAAAAACAATGACTTCATGAAATTCTCAGGTAAATGGATGGAGCTTGAAAATATCATCCTGAGCGAGATAACTCAGTCACAAAAGAATGAACACGGTATGTACTCACTGATAAGTGGTTATTAGCCCAAAAGTTCAGAATATCCAAGATTCACTTCACAGAAACCATTGGGCTGAGTGTGAGGTCCCAGATGGAGGAGTTGGAGAAGGGACTGAAGGAGCTGAGGGAGTTTGCAGCCCCATGGGGAGGGAGCAACAGTGTCAACTGGCCTGACTCCCCCATGCTCCCAGAGACTGGACCACCAACCAAAGTATACACATGGAGGGACTGTGCTGGCCACATATGTGGCAGAGGAGGGTCTTGTTAGCCATCAGGGGGAGGAGAGGCCCTTGGGCCTGAGGGTGTTAGATGCCCCAGTATAAGGGAATGCCAAGAAGGGAAGATGAGAGTGGGTGGGTGGGTGGGTGGGAGGGGGAATACCCTCATAGAGGTGGGGGAGGGGCAGGGGATAGGGAGGTTCCAAAGGGGAGATCTGGAAATGGGGAAGCATTTGAAATGTAAATAAAGTATCAAAAAAAGGACTACATGATAAAAATCCCAAACTAGAGGAAAGAAATAAAATGCAAATAAATAAATAGAAAAAAATCTGCAACTGTTAATCCTAATGACTAACTTCTCACTACAGGTTGGGGCATCCAATATCAGTGTCAGTATGAATGCCTGCATTTTGTGAGTCTGTCTGAGTGTGGTGTTGGGGACTGAACCTAGTCATCATTCATTGTAGGCAAGCATGCTACAACTGAACTATATCCCTAATCTTGATACCAGTATATTTTAAAGAAAACAGTTAGTGTAAGAATGCAGAAAGCTGATGTTATGGCCACATTTTGCCTTTCTGAAAGGATACAGAAAATCTGGTGCTGGAAAGGCAGTTAACAGCATTTGTTGCTCTTCTAGAGGACTTAGGTTCAGATCCCAGTTCCCACATGGCAGCTAATAACCATCTGTAACTCCAGTTCCAGAGGATTCAACACACTCCATGGGCACTACATACATGTACACAGACATATATGCATGTAAAAAAACCACTCTAAAAAAAAGAATTAATTACTTATACAAGACCTGTGTCAGAATTCAAAACAAGATAATATAAGCAATACCACAAAGCAACATAGTTCCATGTTCTCATTTTGTCTCTGTTCAAGATCACCCCCAACCTTGTTGCTAACCTTTTACCTCATTACTAAGTTCCTTTGTAAGGGTAAGCCTTAAAGAAATGAGTACCTTGAAATAAATTCACCCAATGCCTGACTCCATTTAATTCATTCCTTAACCTATCCTTCCAAGGGCAAATTTGATTTTAGTTTCATTTCAAACTGTACTCAAAGGGCTGGTATGGTGAGAAGAAAAATATTTTTAAGTCTAATTATTTAGAGGTCACTATGAAGAAGTGTCTACTTAAAAACATGTCTCTGAGCTAATTCACAGTGTGTAAAAGCATCTTAATTCTCACATTCAGGGTTGAACCAGTACTAAACAGCTCTGTAGAACTTAGACTGAACCTTAAACTCTTGTCTTCCAGGAAACCAGGAAAATATATGGGCAGAAAAAAATAAGACAAACAGGGCTGGAGAGATGGCTCATCAGTTAAGAGCACCAACTGCACTTCCAGAGGTCCTGAGTCAAATCCCAGAAACCACATGGTGATTCACAACCATCTGTAAAGGGATCTAATGCCCTCTTCTGGTGTGTCTGAAGAGAGCAATGGTGTACTCATATACATAAAATAAATAAATAAATCTTTTTTTTAAAAAAAGGAAAGAAAAAAGACAAACAATGAAAGACAAACAATGAAACCTGAATATCACCTTTGACAATAGATCTTACACTGATAACTACTGGAAAAGGCAGGGCAGAATCAGGCCCAGATCAGAGACAATAATGAAACCCATCACTTTGTATGCTAACTTTAAAAATTAATTCAAAGTACTTTGAAAAGAGATGAGCGAGTATAAAAGCCATATGAAAGTTGAGGAACAGATTATGAGTAGGGGGTGGATATATCCTTCGTATGTTGTCTATAGCTTAATTTACCACAAACAAATACCCTCATAATTTAATGAACAGAACATGAAGCCAACACTGGCTAACCTTGAGGAAAGCAGGATGGATAATCTTGGGAAGACTTCTTAGAAATGAGCAACAAGCTCTGGAAGTCCATGGCAAGCCCTGTGGACAAAGCTGTGGCAGTCTTCAGGAAGATAAAATGCAGATTCTAGTCCAATTCAATTTTCTTAAATTTCTCAGTGAATCAAAATCATTTTCACTTCATTGAGTTTTGATGGGAGTTGGGTGATGAGCTACTCATTTGACAGAATTTTTTAATTAGTAAGGAAAGAAAAGGAGTCTTCAACATTGCTTTTCTTGTTTGTGTTCCTCTGAGACACAGATTATATATTGTAATTAACTAACTTAGTCATCATTTTCAGGGTATTTCTTTTTTTAGTTGAAAGGCAGAGAACATATTCTCCATTTCTGGTCCAAGCTCACAGCTTTGTAACCAGTCTAATTTTTATCACTGTAAAGCTCAGTGACTTAAAACAATCACTTACTAGTTTATGACAGAATTATTAGGTCTGACTACTGACTACAGACTACAGACTACTGACAAGTGACTGTTAACTACTAGGTCAGAATGGTCTGGGAAGAGCTGGGTGGCTCATCTTGTAGTTTTACCTGGAATTATATGTACAGGTACAAACCAATAGAAATGTTTAATTAGTCTGGGTTGCCCTTGCTGACATGCTTGGAGGTTGGTGTTGGCTGTCACATGATGTTGGACAATAGTGTTTGGAAAAAATTGGGTAATTGGGTCACATGTCACCTTGGGTAGGTTCAAGGTTATTAATGTGAAAAGTTTCTCAAGCTTCCTAAAAAGACAACAAGAAGGAGTGAGGCCAGTACAAAAAAGCTCTTCTCAAATTTCCACTCCCGTGTTTTTATTTAATCTCCATTGATTAAAACAAGTCACATGGTCAAATCTAGTCTCAAAAAAGTTGTGGAATAGATTCCATATCTTGGTGAGAAATGTGGTAAAGGGGCATTGCAACGGACTATACATAAAGGAAAGGCATTTGTAATCAAAGAGTTCACGAAAAGAGTCTGACTGGCATTGAACTCCATAGTCCCTGCTTTTCCTCCACTAAAATGAAATGGTTTGGAGGAAACAAAGGAGGAGTTGTGAAGTGCTTCAAGTTGCTGAAGGACACTTTTCAGTTACATTTCCATATTGCCACAGGAACAAAAAATTTCACACACATATGCCCCGTCAATATATGTATAAGCACTTACAAATTATATGTAGATATGTATATACAATGTTCCTCTAGTAACTAGGAATGCTAGCACAGAAACTAGGCTTTTTTCCAAAATAATGTAGATTATGTCTAAACAAATGCATAGACCCAATTTTGAATTACTCATGTAATAGTTTTTTCACACCAATTTGTAAGCTGCCCCCTGTTACCCCCTTTAACACATATATACTATTATGTTCAAGCTAAATGAGTACTTAGAACTGTCTATTGATCTACTCCATAGATCCTTTTGTGTAAGGAGCATATGCTAGAGATTGCAAAGAGAGTTGGTGATGGCTGGTAAAGCATCAGATATTTTTCTAGGTAGGAATACTTACCATACATGGTATATATTTTTTTAATATATTTAATCCTCATGGACATAAAAGACAGTAGTTGAATGTATGTTTCACATGTTTAATCAGTTTATCATGTAAAGTAAATATAATGATAACAAAGATACTATACCATTCACAGTTTGGTCAGAAACTTAGAAATTGCTCTAAGTAGATGAAGAAAAAATTTTAATTCAGAAAATGAAATGCTTACAATGCCATTAGAAGCCTAAGGTTAGTGGAAGATGTGCCTAGCTTTTCCATTAATGGTCTGCAGCACTTAAATAGGTGACTTGCAAGTAGTTAAATAAAAAAGGGTGAACATTTCCACATCTGCTGTTTGACAAAGTCCACTCCCCTTCTCACTGCTATTGCAATAGTTTCAGTTTCTCATCTGCCTTCCAAATCTTAAAAGTAAGCCTCTGGCTGGTAGACTCTATCCTGAAAGCTGACCAGCAAGGGCTTCTGGGAAAAATAGCTCTTCATTCGCTAGCTCCCTGGATGTAGGGACATCATATAAAGAAATGATGATGAACAGTTGTTTCCAAAATAAAATTGCTCAGCTCAAATACTTCCACTCCCAAGTCCTTTTAATGTTCTAGTATCCACTGTTCTTTAGACTGACCCAGTATTGTACAAATGAATCTTCAATGAAATATAAAAATTATTAGTGTTTTGCTTTTCTCCTAACACAAATGTATTATTTTATCCATATAAGTATTAAACCTATAAATTAACACTTTTCATAGCAATAATGTATTCCCTTCTTTGGTGTACTTAGATATAACAGAGTTCTCATGCAAGTTGGTTTCCAATATTTTTCCTCTGTTATAAAAATAGTTTGTATAAATAGCTACTTTTTCTCTTTTTAAGTGAATTTCTAAAGTGTTATTTCCCAAATGAATTAATGGGTCAAAATGCATAATTAGTTCCTTAAAAATTACTGTCTTATTAAAGCTAATACAGAATAGTAAAATGGTCTAATAAACATTATGCAGTGTAATCTTACACCATATGGCATTAATCAATCTGTTACTAGCTTTTGCTTTCCTCTAGATATATAAGGGATTAAGATCTACAGTTTCACACCAAGACATCTGGCTGCCAAACAGCTTGAGTTGCAAAGCAATACATAGCGGGCTTCTTACTTTATTTTATCTTTTTTTTCTTTCTCATCCTTCTTTCCTAAGTCTTATAATCCTACTCTCTGAATTTTTGGCTAAGCCCTTCCCCTAAAAGTCTACCTGTCTAAGCTGTGATTGCTCCATTCTTGCATAACTTATCCAGTGGAATCCCATGTTGAATTCCCTATCACAGAAAAGGAAAGGCATGGTACTGCACGGGCCACAACACAGGAGTTTCCAAGAGGCTTTGGGAGTTGACCTATACTCAGAGATTGCTGTTTCTTTGAAAGAGGCCCAGGTTTCTCTGTACCAAGACATCTGGTAGTAGTAATTCCATCTCAGTTTCTACATGACACTCTCCCCTTAAATCTCCCCCCATTACCTTTTCTTAGTCCCCCCAGAAGGTCAAGGCTTTGGCTGTGATTTGAGGTTATGCTAAAAACCCATGTCCTCTAAGAGGCTATTCTAATTTTTAAAAAAAAAATGCATTGTATGGGCCTACAGATGGCGTTCAGTTCGAAGAGTGTTTGCCTAACACACATAAGGCCCTGGACCAGAACAACACAAAGCAGGTGTAGTGGTACATGGCTATAGTGTCAGCACTTAGGAGGTGGAAGCAGGCGGCATTATCCATCATAAGCTACACAAGGAGGTTTAGGGAAGCCTGAGAAACGTGAGACCCTGTCTCAAATAAAACAAAATTTTAAATGAAGTATCCCAGTACAGGTTATCATATTTCTACTATTCTCATGCAGCATTAACATTTTTCCAATTTTGAAGTGACCCATGCTCATTGAAGAAACCTTGAGAAGCATCGAAAAAATTTAAGAGATCATTCTTAATCCCATGACACACCAAGATAATCATTGTCAACATTTTTTTGTGTGTTATTCCCTTGGACTTTTCAATGATGTTGTAATTGAGTGCAAACCATGAATATAGTTGTAACACACATTTAACATGAGCATATTTTCATGTTGCTAACTTTTTGATGTCTCATTTCAATAGGAGCATAAATCCCATTGTGCAGATGTACTACAATTAATACTCCGCTGTTTGATATCTGAGTTCTTTCTAGCTTATACTATTATGCATGATGCTACAATAAACATCCTTAATAAACCTTTGCCTCCATTTCTGATCATTTGCTAAAAATAGGTTTCCAAAAAATAAAAAAGATACATTTTCTGAAGTGGGATTATTGTAGTGAATTAAACAATGCTTTCATTTAAGAATCACAAAAATTTAAGGACTCTCTCTTAAAAATAAAGTAATCAAATATATAAACACGGTTTTGTACATACTTTATGGGGGTTCACCTGAAATCAATATGTGGATTTTCTAAAGGCTCAAGGATCCTTAGAAGGAGTATTTTAAATTGCTAGCTTAAAGGAGGTGGGCATTTAATAGATACTAACACATATTTTCCTGAAATAGTCATCTGTCCCATTTTAATGGTACAGATACTAAATTTTATCTTTCAAAATGATTTCATATGTCCTATTACCTGTTGGGCTGTGGGCTCCTTGAGGGAAATGTCATTTTTGACTTGACTCAAAATTTTCCACAAAATGAAGCAAAGTATTTAACATATAATCGGTGCCTGACAAAGGACCGTGAATCAGTAACTCAAGGGGCAAAGTACTAAGTTTAACTGTCTAAAAAGTAACTTGAGATATGTTTCATACTCAATGATGGATGGAGCCAATGGATGGTACCAAGAGATGGTATCAAGAGTGTTTACAAGGTTGATGAGAAAACTGAGGCATGCCAGTTTAGATAACTAAAAGGGACAATTATGTCAACGCATCTTTAGCATCTTTCTCATGGCAGATATCTCATGGCAGGCATGAGTAGTATCCTACAGGATAGCTATCTCCTCTTCTCTATGATAATACACTCATTTGGCCTGGGTTGGCAGTGTGACTATCCTCAATGGGTGACTGTGGTTAATGAAAACCCAATCAAGAGCACTCAATCCCCTGATCCCTGCTTACAGGTATAGATATATGTCATGTAACAAGTGCTCAATTAGTGACTTTTTGTCCTAATGACTCTGGAGAAATTGTATCACTCGGCACAGACTCCCTCTTCTGCCCAATCTATTGATTTTCTCATTCCCCTAACACAGCAAACAAATATTCTACAAGAAGTGATACAGCTTCAGCAGTTGCACTCAACATTCATTTCCTTGTGAGAGCATGTCATATGGAACAAATCTGACTTGAGAATCATGTTTGAATGAGCCCCAAATGTTCTGCTCTGCACACAGAGCCAAGTGACGGGGGTAGGGAGTTACAATTTGAATTCCTTTAGCTTTTACACACTGCACATACAACTTCACTTGTTTCAAAGTACTCTCATGTCGATCTTTTTTTTCTTACTCTGAAAGTGGTTGGCAGGCCATTTAAGTATATCTAGAGTACAAAATAGCCACACGCACACCCTCCCAAACTGAAAAAAATTCAAAATAGTGTAAACCAAAGAACTCATCTTCTGAAAACGTACCCCTTTGCCTTCTCCTTTACCATTCCTACCAAGACTGTTTTTTCTTCTAATGTTACATTGTATGTATAAACTTGTATGAATTTACTTACCTATGGAAGTAAATCTCCCATCAAATCCCCCTCCTCGGGGCTCAGGGAACCTCACAGAAGAGGAGTTGGAAAGAGTGTAAGAAACAGAGGAGACGGAAGGCACTAAGAAAGCAAGGCCTCTAACCAACATGCTCATATGAACTCAGAGACTGAGGCAGAAGGCACAGGCCCTGCAACAGTCTACACCAGGTCCTCTGCATATATCATATGGCTTCCAGTCTATTGTTTTTATGGGATTCCTGCGTGGGTGAATGAGTGGGTCTCTGACTCTTATGCCTTCTCTTGGGCTCTTTTCCTTCTGTTGGTTTGTCTTCTTAATATTAATGTAATAGTTTTTATTTTATCTTACTATATATATTTTAAATGAAGGAAAACTTAGACATTCGTGTGAAGGTTAACAACTGAGCTGTCATTTGTTCCTTTCAGGATAGAAAGAATCAGATTTCTCCAATAGACTGATACTGGGTAAATCAACCACTTCAGGACAGGTTTCATGTTCAGGGTAGTTAACTAACATAATGAACACTACAGGTTTTTACGTGTGTGTGTGTGTGTGTGTGTGTGTGTGTGTGTGTGTGTGTGTGTGTGTGTGTTTGTATTTAGTTACAGTTTGGTGTTCCTGTTTTCTTGGTTTCGGGGGGTTTGTTGTATTTAGTTTCTGTTTGGCTTTTGAGACCAGACTTAAAGTTTGGTGGGTAGGGAAGGGGCAGGATCTGGAAGGAGTAGTAGGAGGGGAAGAATATGATCAAAATATTTAAAATTTAAAATAGTTTTAAACAATAAAAATAGCCATTGCCCAAGTTCTTGAGCAACTTTCAGGCCAGCTTGGACGACATAACAAGACACTGTATCAAAAGATCAAACAGTCTGGGCATAGTGGCACAAAGATAATAGAAAAATAAGGGATTCTAAGCTCCCGGACACAGAAAGTTTAAAGTTTGACTATGTGAAAAAATAATAATAATAATAATAGGAAGAAGAAAAGAAAAGAGAGGAGGAAGAGGAAGGAGGAGGAGGAGGAAGAAGGAGGAGGAGGAGGAGAAGGAGCTAAAGTGAGAGATAGTTCAGTGGGTACAGTGTTCATGAGGACACAAATTTGTATCCCTAGCATCTGAGTAAAAGCTGAATGGGTATAGCAGCTTGATTTTTGTCCTGGCACTTGGGATGCACACACAAGCAATCCCCAGAGAGAACTGGCTAGCTTGACTAGTTAAATTAGCAATCTGTGGGGTCAGCAACAAAGCCTGCCTGAGTAAATAAAGTGGAAAATGATGGAAGAAGACATCCAACATCAAACTTGGTTTCCACAGACATGCATGGACTCAACTGTGCGTGCATTTGTACACCTACACACTAACATATATGTATACACACATACATGTGCAAGAAAAGGAAGAGGAAGACACACATATGTATTTCTCTACTCTCCCCCCTCATATATTACTGATGAAATGAGAAACATATCTGGACATAGGTAAAGTCTTCTAGTTGATCCTAGGAATATTTCTCCCAACACAAGGATACCTTTCTCCCTTGTTTCCCTAGATTGTACTTTATAGACTGGTTTGCTCAGACTGTAAAAGCCATTTCTATACACACAAGAGAGAAAATGTCAGAGCATCACACCATGTCAACAAAGTGCCCTCACATGGGAAAGTTGAAGTAATAACCCCAGAATTTCTGCTCTAACCGCTTGATGATAAGGTTTTTGCTTACTACAGTGTTGGTTACATTTCCTACCATATGAACATTCCTAAATGGCCCCCAATTTTGTTACAGACTCATTAACTGCAGAAAGACATTAAATAGTAGCAACAATGCCTTTTACATCATTCTGGAAAGTTTGCGATCTGTGTACTCTTATGTCTGATAGAAGGTTTCCTTCCGCCCTGCTCAACTCTGGCTTCACGTTTCTGGTCTCACAAGTCCTGGCTCTTTTGTTCCTTTGACTCACTCCTATCCTCTCTCCCAGTAAGCCTAAAGTGGCCATTCTCCAAAGACATTCATATGTGCACAGATGAAGATGACTTCACCTAAACTTTGCATTTATGCCACAGCAAGGCCTGAATGTGAATCTCAGGCATTTTATCTTTATAAAATGCACAGGACACCCCTTCGTATTTATCTTTAAAGACAGGCTCTCACATACCTCAGGCTGGCTTCACACTTGCTCTGTAGCCAGAAATCACCTTCAACTTCTGATCTTCCTGCCTTCACCTCCCAAGAACTCTGAGATTACATGTACATACTATATAGCTTGAATAGTGACTGGAGATCAAACCAGAGCCTCATGTGTGTTAGGCAAGCTCTCTGACAACTGAGACACACTAGCCTTATTTTAAACCAAGCAGTTTTAAAGCTTCCTGATTATTCGGCTTGTTGTCTCAGAGTTCTGCTGAAAATTTTATTCCTCTCACAATATTATCCAAACTCTTTTAGCAATGTGCATCTCTGCCTAAAAGAGCAGCCACCACCACTATCATTAATTTATGCTTTGTTAAAGAGTGAGCCAAGCCGGGCAGTGGTGGCACATGCCTTTAATCCCAGCACTTGGGAGGCAGAGGCAGGTGGATTTCTGAGTTCGAGGCCAGCCCGGTCTACAGAGTGAGTTCCAGGACAGCCAGGGCTACACAGAGAAACCCTGTCTCGAAAAACCAAAAAAAAAAAAAAAAAAAAAAAAAAAAAAAAAAAAAGTGAGCCAAATACTCCCCTGCTGAGCTTTAAAAAAATATCCATCTCTGTTTTTCCCTTACTCTGCAATCCCTACAATAGAAATAGAACACAAATTCAGTTTCTTCATTGCTCTGAAGTATGCTACCAACTTGGAAGGCAGGGCTGAGTACCATAAGTTTGGATTTTAAATAAATTTTCTTAAAAATATTAAGAGTTAGGGAAGACATTGTGTGTGTTAGAAAAAGCATAGAACTGGAAGTTGAAAGATGAATATTTTCTTTTTTGTTTTAAAAAGTTGTTTTTAATTATGTTATATTATTATATGTTATATTATTATTTTATTATATCTGTGTCTGTGTGGGTTTATATACACCACATGCATGCAGGTGCCTCTGGGGCCAGAAGAAGGTATCAAATCCCCTGGAACTAGAGTTATACACAATTATGAGCCACTTTATGTGGGTGTGGGGAATTGAACCTGGGTCCCCTGTCAGAGCAGTAAGTTGTCCTAACTGCCGACCCATCTCTCCAACCCCACAATAGATATTCTCAATCTGAGCTCTACTGTTTACAGGTATCTCAAGATTCTAATCCCTTCGTGTGTAAAACACAGAGAGGGAGTCTATCCTTTTACAATGAGGAATCTGAGATCTAGTAAGTCACGTGGTATGGTATCTAACTTTTGACCACTCTTCCTACTTTCCTTTTGGGTTGATTGTATACTTGAAATTTTGTTCTGATGTTCTATTCCTTTTTTTTTTTTTTTTTTTTAAAGATTTATCTATTTCATGTATGTGAGTACACTGTCGCTGTCTTCAGACACACCAGAAGAGGGCATCAGATCCCATTACAGATGGTTGTGAGTCACCATGTGGTTGCTGGGAATTGAACTCAGGACCTCTGGAAGAGCAGTCAGTGCTCTTAACCACTGAGCCATCTCTCCAGCTCCCTAAGTTTCAAACACGGAGGTGTCTTTTTTTTTTTTTTTTTTTTTTTTTTTTGGTTTTTCGAGACAGGGTTTCTCAGTGTAGCCCTGGCTGTCCTGGAACTCACTCTGTAGACCAGGCTTGCCTCGAACTCAGAAATCCACCTGCCTCTGACTCCCAAGTGCTGGGGTTAAAGGCCTGTGCCACCACTGCCCACCCCTGATGTTCTATTCCTTTACCTTACTTCCAAAATTACACTGATTTTAGTACTGGCAGTGCAACACAAAAGGGAAACCAAAATAAATAAAATTCAGATTGGATGAATATGCTTGAGTATGTAGAAGAACCGTGTATACAGGACTGTTTGTTGAAGCTTTGTAATAGCAACAGGGTAGAAAGCATCTATATATCTATCACTAGAAGATAAACTTCCCAACTTACACCACAAACTTACTATGCAATATTAGGCAGCCATTAAAAAACAGATATTAGACAGGCCTGCATTTCCAGCACTTAGGAGGCTAAGGCTGGGGAATCACAAGTTCAAGGTGAGCCTGGACAAATGATTCTGATTTAAATAAATTTTCATGTCCTGATTAAAAATGTATATATAGTCTCAGAACACTTTTTATTATATGTATATAAACACATAAGTACATATAACTCTGTGTACTTATGATATTCAACAGTAGAGACTATTTTACTATTAAAGGAAAAAGTATATTCATCGGTTGACTACATATAGAAAATCTCCAGAAACAAGTTTCCAGGCAAATGGTCCCAAAAAACAGGCTGGAGTAGCCATTCTAATATCGGATAAAATTGACTTTCACCCAAAAGTCATCAAAAAAGATAAGGAGGGACACTTCATACTCATCAAAGGAAAAATCTACCAAGAAGAACTCTCAATTCTGAACATCTATGCTCCAAATGCAAGAGCACCCACATTCATAAAAGAAACCTTACTGAAGCTCAAAGCACACATCGCACCTCACACAATAATAGTAGGAGACTTCAACACTCCACTATCATCAATGGACAGATCTTGGAATCACAAACTAAATAGAGACACAGTGAAACTAACAGAGGTAATGAACCAAATGGATTTAACAGATATCTATAGAGTATTTCATCCTAAATCAAAAGAATATACCTTCTTCTCAGCACCCCATGGTACCTTCTCCAAAACTGACCAAATAATCGGTCACAAAACAAACCTCCAAAGATATGAGGAGATTGAAATAATCCCATGCCTCCTATCAGATCACTACAGTTTTGTTTGGTTTTTTTTTTTTTTTTTTTTTTTTTTTTTTTTTTTTTTTTTTTTTTTT
>CM052722.1:22711016-22729716 GCA_028551405.1 Uromys caudimaculatus | reverse complement strand
GAGGACTTTGGGCCTGAGGGTGCTAGAGGCCCCAGTAAAGGGGAATGTCAAGGTGGGAATATGGGAATGGGTGGGCGGGTAGGTGGGAGGAGGAATTCCCTCACAGAGGCGGGGAGGGGGAGGGGATACGGGGTTTCCAAAGAGGAGACCCAGAAAAGGGGAAACATCGGAAATGTAAATAAAGTATCAAAAAAAAAAAGAAAAGAAAAAAAAAAGAAAAGAAAATCTCCAGAAAGATACAATGAGCAACAGTAGTGGATATCTGAGATAAGAAAAAGGGAAATGAAACCTTTACTGTTCGTTCTTTTATATCTTTAAATCTTGTATTATATGCACATGAATTATCTGAGGGTTTTGTTTATTTGAGAAATCAAACCAGGGCCTTCAGCATATTAAGTAAGCATTCTACCAACTAAGCTACATCCACAGACCATGTCCAATTTTCTGTTCAAATTTTAAAAATAAAATTTTTTAGTCTTGAAAATAGTTTTTATTATAATTTTTCATTTTATGTATATGAGTATTTTGCCTGCATGCATGTCAGTGTACTGCATATGTGCCTGGTGCCTGCAGAGGCTAGAAGAACGTGTCAGAGTCCTGGAAACTGGAGTTATTGACAGTTGTGAGCTGCCATATGGGTGCTATGATTAAACCCAGGTCCCTTTGGAAGAGAAGCCAGTACTTGTAAGCACTGAGTCATCTTTCCAGCCCCTTAAAAATCAGTTAAAAAATAAATATCCTATTGCTGAAGGAGTGAACATACCACACTCTCTGTTCAAAAGACATAGAGAAATCAAGCTGGACTTTGGCTGGGCACTTTCTCCTTTCTGGCTAGCTCTCCAGTTCTGGACTGCTGGGGTAGAATTGTGCAAAGAGCTAGCTGTCCCGTCCTACCTAGGGGGCCCTCCCGGGAGGGACTATCGACCAGGGTCCGAGGTGTCCTGCCTGCAGGACACTCAGCTGCTGGCGGGGGGGGGGGGGACTTCGGATAATGGAAAGATGACAGGAAACAAGAAATATCTGGTGGCAAGACAGTGTTCCAATCAAGCCCCGACCAGCCTTTATTCCAAGTCCGTATATAAGCACTTAGGAAGGAAAGGGGCAGGGGCAGGAAGGTTACCAGAGGTCACCATAGAGCAGGAAGATACAGAGGGAGTGAAATTTCTCAGAGCCGCTTGATTGCAGCCAAGTATTTACACTATTGTAACTCAGCATAACAAGCCTCAGGATAGCGGGATATCTCAAGGTCTCTTTGGAGTCACAAGCTACTATAAACAGATCATCTATAGCCTGCAGGAGACACCTGCAGAGGGGAGGAATCAAAGGAATGTCTGCTGAAGCCTGGGCCCCTCTGGCTAGCTGATTAAGAGCAAGGCCTTAGGTTCAAACAAGGCCATTTGGTCTCCGGCAGAATTGCCCTCAATGGTTTTACTCAGCTGTGTATCCTGCATACATATACACCAGTCAAACAATATATGCCCCCTAGTATAATAGTGTGAAGTCTATTATGGTGGTAACCAACTATTTTCATTTTATTTTAATTATTTGTGATTTAATTTTGTGTATATATTTGTGAGTCATACATGTGCACATATATATGCAGGTGGTAGCACCAAGACATGTATGCATGGAGGTCAGAGGAGGACATTGAGTGTCCTACTCTATAACTCTCCGTCTTACTACCTTGAAGCAAGATCTCTCGCTGAACTTGAAACTAGGCGGGCAGCCAGCAAGCTACTATGACCCTCCCATTTCAGCTCCCCACAGTGCTTGGGTCACAGGCATGCACCTGTTTATAGGTTTTCACATGGGTTCCAGGGATACAAATTCAGTTCTCCACGATAGTACATCAAATCTTCTTATCCACTGAGTCTTTTCTACAACCACACCAACCACTTTCTGATTGGACTTGAGAACCACTCCACAAGAGGAAATTCATATCAGATACTGTAGACCCAGTCAATGGCCTCATGGTTGAACAGGCCATAGGTCCTAGTGTGGAAGGCATTGCTGTTGTTTTGCTAAATGGGCATGATGTGTCTGACAAACTGTCCTCCAAATAACTATGTTGATGCCTGTACCTTAGTGCTGCTGTCAGCTTTTGCCAGAGAAGCTTCTTTTTGCAGTGGACAACAATAACTGCAGAGGCTCATAATGGTCAAAGTGGTAAGAGTAAGTGATGCTTGAATGTTCAGCCAGAAATGAGACATCTGTATCACCCCCTTCAAGTCTCAGAGAACATTTCAGAAGATGGGCAGAACGAATACAAGAGCCAGAGACAGCTTTCTATCCGTTATCTGTTGCTAGATATTCCTGGATCTCTTGTGACTGCTCATTATACTTAGGAATACTTAATTAAATGGTGTTGGTCTGGGAAAAGAGCAGCTACGTGTGGTTATGTTGAATCAATAGAACCACTCAGCTAAACCCAGGCTAATGGCTGGTCCACAGAAGCATGAATTGTTGCTTGGGAGTCATTTGTTATACAGCATAAGCTAACTGATACACTAAGTGACTGGGCCTCTCAAGAGAGTTGCTATAAACTTTCTTATACATAACTTCTCCATATGTATATGCAGTTTTGTTGACAATAGGTGAAATTTGGCAGGTCTTTCTGCTTCTCAATTTACCAAATAAGTCACATTCAAGCCTCTCATAACTTCTCTTTGTTGCCTTCGCTTGCAGCAAGTGTTATGATACCCCCCATACACACATTTTTTAATGAAAAGACTAGTGGCAAGAAACTGTTTTGTAATGATTTTCCAGAGACAAGTTAGGAGCTCTAACTTCTGATGTAAAGCCAGACATCCCTCCCACAATAACAACACCCTCTTCCCCCCCCCTTTTTTTTTAAAAAATACTTTTTGTTTTGTCTACACAAAGATCTGTTCTTAAACACTTTCACACCCAAGAAAGAAATTACAAAGAACACATAATTGGAATGTAATCTCTCAGACATACGAGAAGACAGGAGCTATTGTGGGTTTTTTTTTCCTTGCTTTTCTTTGAAGCATACTTCAGTGAATAGGACAAAGTTTTGTTGGATTATGAATCAGGACCTTAGGGTAGTACGTGAGTAAGAACTGCTAATTCCTGTGGGTTAGATTAAGACATGTCAGAAAGAAATGAATGGGTTGTTTATGTTATCAATTGGCAAATATTTGATTTGAATTGTTTATAAAGTGCTTAATCCTCCCTCCACTCTGTAGCCCATGCTGGCGTGGAGCTCTGACTCACTGTGGAGCTCAGACTAGCTTCAAACGCACAGCAACCCCCTGCCTTAGACTCCTAAATGCTGGGATTACAGGCTTGAGCTACCTTATCCAATGGAGTGCTACACTTCCCTCTTTTGGACTCTGATGAAAGAGGGGGCTATGAACTCAAGTCTGCGGCTATAGGGTAAGGACTAAGGTCCCCAAAATTTGAAAGTGCCTCCACACAGTTTATGCTTCTATGAGTCTACCATGGTTGTTTTCTTTTAGTATGACTCAGTTACTTTAGCAGATAAAAGCAGAAATATTCTGACATAGGCCACCCTACAGTTAAGAATTTCCTTAATAATGTTATTAAAACCATTTTTTTTCTGTTCTCCTCTTTTTTGAATGGTTTGGACACTGATGGCCACTCACTACATTTTAAAAATAGTCACTCCTTTAGCTTTCAGGAAATAATGCTCATTTCAAATTCCCCCTACCTTTCTGGGCTCTCTGTTTCCTGAGTAATCCGTGCCCTTTCCAAGTTATTAGTTTGTGCTTTCTCAATTCTTTGCTCTCAACTTATCTCCTCTACCTGCTCTCCCTAGCAGAGTCTCATCATACTGTACTGCACACATTTACAGAAAGATGGCACGAAAATTTCTGTCTCCACTATCCATGGCTAGTTTGCAATTTCCTTATGGATGGCTCAAGTATACCAAAACAATCCTAAGCCAAACTCATGAGTGTCTGAAGCAAACCTGGTCCTTCTTCATAGTCTATTTTAATGAATGATACCACCATTCACCCACATACGCAGGACTTAAGCCAAATCGTAGCTCTTGGCATCCTTCACTTCTGTCTTTCACTGAAGCTTAGTGACCAGGAGCTAGTCACACCTTCCGTCATTTCTTCCCATGTCTCTTCTCCACCCTCCATCTTCTCTCCATGCCAACCCCATCATTACTTACCTCAGTTCCTAGCTCCTTCAGTCCATCCTTCACACACAAAAGCAAAATTATTTCCTTGGGTATAAATATGAACATACCAAATCCCCTTTTTAAAGCCTACAGATGTTTTCTCATGGCTTCAGGAACCAGTACAAAATCATTTGACACATCCTGAAAGATCCTGATGATCTAGTCTCAGCCCATTTATGTTCTACCCTAATTTCTGGGCCCATACCACACAGACCTGCTTTCAGTGTTCTCATTTTGAGATGTTCTATTGAATCTCATAATTCAACTTAGCACATGTTGTCTTTTTAAAAGATTTATTTTTATTTATGAGTATGTATGTGTATTGGTGCAAAAGTATGATTCATGTCTGTAGGTATCCATGGAGACCAAAGACAAGAAGTCAAGTCCTCTGGAGCTGGAGTTACAGGTAGGTGTAAGCTCCCCAACATAGGTGCTGGGAACCAAACTAGGGTCCTCTGAAAGAATAATAATCATCTTAGCAGCTGAATCATCTCTCCAGTCCCCGGCACATGTCTTATCACCTAAAATGTCATTTCTTTTTGTGAGTGACAGAATCACAGCCTCCCATCAAAGTTATTCACATCTGAGTGATGTGAATAGAACCAATAATACATTATCTTGAGAGCACTGGTTCTAGCAGGGAAATGCAGCTACTCATGTGCTGTGATTAAAAGGCTGATCTATCTCTATTTGGGAAAGATTGTCCTCTTCAACTGAGCGCAAAGCTTCATGGAGTGGTGAGGGAGAAAGGGGACATCTGCCTAGCCAGCCAGATCAGCCAAATCAACCCTGGTGATTAACCAGTGACAGATGTCACAACCAGATCATTCCCACATCCATAATACACTATTTTATGTGGTAAAAAGAAACTTTGGTAGATTTGGTTCTATTGAGACAAGAATATTCTAGATTGTCTAGTAGGTTTAACTATAATCATGAGCATCTTAACACAGGATATAGAGAGACAGAAGAGTCAGAGTCAGTGAGGGATACATGATGATGTCATCAGAGGTGAGAACTCAGAGAGATTTCAAGATACTATGAAAATGACTTTGAAAATGAAGAAAGGAGCCATGACTGAAATATTTTCCAGAGCTGGAAGAGTCAAAGACATGGATTCTTCCACAGAACTTCAGTCAATGCCATGATTTGAGAGTTTTTGACCTCTGGGACTAAGATCTTAAACCCGTGTGGTATTAAGTAATTAAAATTTGTTATAATTTGTTATGGCAACAGTGAGAAATGTATGCATCTCACTTCCCCATCTAAATGATGGCCACCTTCCTTCCACTCTCAGCTCCTTAGGATGCTCTTCCCTATAGACCTAGGGCAGGCCCTCCCAGACTATGTCTTATACCCAGCTCTCTCACAGTCATGTGTTGATGACTAGCCTAAACCAGCGAAAAACACCATGATATTAAGAACTATATCCATTTTTGCCAATAGCCTTAGCATAGTATTTGGTGTGTGATAACCCTTTATATCACTGTTACAGCTTTCAGAAGCCAAAGTGGCAGAACTGGAGACTAGGAACAGGTGTGAGCTTACAGCAGTATGCAACAGCCCCTTACAGCCAGATCTTCCTACCCAAGCCTTCATTGCTTCTAAAATGAAGAACATTTTTGTTAAAACTGTGTTTTTCCCTATGACATTGTTCAGACCAAAAGCTGGCGCTTATGTATTATTTTATTTAATCCTCAAGGAATCCTGTGATAATGACACATACATATGGAAATGTTAGCATGAATTCCATTTCTTTGTATGCAAGCTCAATAAAAAAAAAGATGAAATGCAATTCAAAAATGAAAAATAAATCTAATGAGGCAGACTCAGCTGAATGGTTTCATTGTTTTATACAAGCAAACTAATGGTCAGAAAAACCATGTGAATTTTCCCACAAACTACACTGGCTAACACATAAAGTAAATCTCAAACTGAGCCCTTTGGGCTCTAAATGCAGCATGACTCCTCTGTATTGTGCTCCACACTATGCTAAACCTCAGTGCATCTAGTAGCTGGCAGGAAGCTTGCCTGTGCCTGTTAAGCAGCACTTAAAAAAAAACAACAACAACCTGCTAAAAGTGTCCTGTTTTTAATCCAGAAGGCATTAAAAATATTCCAGAAGATATCATCATCCCACAGCTCTCCCTTTTACAAAACAAGTTCTTAGATTTGATGTCTCCGATGAACAGAGATTTTGAAAGAAGCAAAGAAACTAGAAATAATTCCAGAGTGTGACTGTGGGGGGGTGTACAGATGAGGTGTAGACAAAGTGACTAGAGGGACTGCCGCAGAGAGGCATTGTATGGAAACCCCCAGGGATCATGACAGGAGTGTCTCTCAGCGACAGTGAGAGAAACAATCTTAGAGGAGGGAGAGTGACATATAATTAGCAGCTGACTAATCCAGAGGTGGAGGTGAGTGTCATACTCCAGTGACCCAAGATTTAAGGTTGAACAGATATGTGGTATACATAGGAGAGAAAAGAATAGAATTAGAAATTAGAAATGTATAGCACTGAAGGTGTTCTTTCACCTACCAGTCAAGGGATATGAGGAGTAAAGGAGAAAAGGTAGCCAGTACCTGAGACAGTAATAGGAAAATCTCTGACCTCTGGGCAAAGTCCAGCTTCTTAGAGCAGATAGATTCTGGTTTCCCTATTCCATCTAATTATAGGAAACCCAATGGTGTAAGTCCCTTCCCATCACATATGTACTCTATTGGTTCTACTTGCTGTGTAGGTTCTCTGAACCAGTACTTTCTTTTGACTGATACATTATGTCTTTCCTAGGACTGTTCCCATTTGAAACTGAGCCATCATGCTGAGAGAGACCAAAGTCATGCAGAGAGGGTGCAGGGAGGGAGAATCCAAAAGTTCTGGTCAATTTCCCCCTCAAGATTACTACCAAATACCTGCAGCAATCACTATCCATGCAAGTATGTCATCTTGGTAAGTCTAGTATATTCAGGCATCTAGGATAACTATTGCCCCAGTGGACACGATAAACAAAGGACTCACCTGACTTAATTCATTCACCCACTGTGAACTGTGACCAATAAAATGGTACTTGGAGCCATTATGGTCTCAGGTGGTTCATGACTGAATAAGAATGCACAAAGTCATATGCAAATGAGGTCGGTAACCAAGAAATGTGTAAAGACCTTTGCATTTCTTCCATAACTTACATCATCATACACAAAGACTTAATGAGTAAACTTTTTCCCAGGATCTGCTAGAAGAACAGAATTGCCTTGGAGGAATGTGCTTTTTCCCTATAGTCTCTGCACTGAGAGACTCTGCCAGAACCTCTGCGTTTCACATTACAATAATGACTTGCTTTCTGCCTCAAAACACATTTGCTACCACTGGGACATGCACGTACTCCTACTTAAGATGCAAAGCTACCCCCAGGATCTGAGGAGGAGGTCTCCTGATGAATTGTGATTTCAGGCTGAACCTTAAAAATCATTTCTACTTTAGAGGTGCCTTCATCTAAAAACCATCACCCTGACTCTTGGGAATTAGAATTCTCCCCCACCCTTCGTGCATGATATTTTTTTCTCCTTGAAGGAGATGCTGTGCATGGCTTTCAGGTTAATATGAAAGAAGCTTGAAGATGCAAATGAATTGAGTAACCATGACAACAAAGAAAGGAAGAAAACAAAACAATTATGCGTATGCAAATTCCTTCCTGAACTAGCAAGGTGAGTGAGAGCATAGCTGTCAGTAATAATACCTAGTGGCCAATGATAAATGCAGAATGAGTTAAGGCCCATGGAGTCTGTTAGGGTAGCTATGATGCCAGAGGGTCTAGGCCTACACAGGTACATAAGCTCTGTCCCTGAACACAGCTTGTGTCTCTGTGTGTGTGTGTGTGTCAGAGTTTGTTGGGCATTTACTTACCAGTTTTTTCAGATATAGTCCATTATATTTTACTGAATTCTCTTTGGCCCGGGCTCTCTCTGGGTCCTCAGAAAATAGCTGTATTATAAAGCCCTAACTCAGAGGGGTACAGCAGGAGGAGGAGGAGGAGGAGGAGGAGGAGGAGGAGGAGGAGGAGGAGGAGGAGGAGGAGGAGGAGGAGGAGGAGGAGAAGGAGGGAAGGAAGGAAGGAAGGAGGGAGGGAAGGAAGGAAGGAAGGAAGGAAGGAAGGAAGGAAGGAAGGAAGGAAGGAAGGAAGGAAGGAAGGAAGGACAGTGAGGGGGGAAGCCCTAGCTCATCAAAATTCTGTGATGTGAAAGTAATTCCCTTGGACAGCAGATTCTGATTCAGTAAGTCTAGAGTGGGCCCAACAGAGCTTCTCCATTTCTAATAGGCTCAACGTGGACCATGCCTTAAAACAGCCAATTATAATGCCGAGACCATGGGATTCTTTATTCATATCACCTGGGTTCACATTCTGACACAATATCAGCCTTGTAACCTTTGCCAAGTTATCTGGCCTTTCTGTACTCTTTATTCTTAAAACAAAGATGATAAAAATAGCAAGGAATAGTGACTACATCTAAGGATTCTCAGGTGACCTAAATAAGCTTATGCATTTAAAATGTTTTTAAGCAGTATCTGGCATGCCATAAAGGGCTCAGTCAGTATTAACCACTGTAATCTTCTTATATCTCACCTGCTACTTGAACATTTTCTGTGTAGTTGCAACTGTGTTATTATGTGCTTAACCTTGATCAGAGATATGAATTCTCACGTGTGGGTCCCCCTCTTAGAGTGAAAAGAAAACAATGAGATTTAGTAATAGTCACAGACCTAGTGAAAGTAGATATCTGATTCCATAGCCCACATCTATGCTGTGAATGTCAAAAGGGGAGAAAATGCAACAAATCAGGACTGTATTCCCAAGGAGCTGGCACATAAACACAAACACATAGTAAGTGTTTAACTTTATTTCATTGAATGACCTATCTAATTAGCATTTTGCCCAGAATTTACAGACAAATGAACTGAACTTCAGAAAGAATTTTTAAGCTAGCTCAATTATACCAAAAATGGAAACGCTGGAATGGAAACCTGGATGCCTCTTGTACAAAGGTTGCTTTTATTATAAAACTGATCTTAACTTTATACTAAGAGTTGATAGTAGGTAGGATGACTGGTAAGCAAACATTTGAAAACCCACAACAGGGGCTGCTTGGGTTTGTTGGGGGCAAGAGACAAAGAGAAACCAAAATTAATGCATTTTTTCACGTGAAACTTATAGGTAACAATCTCCCTCCTCTGTCTAGGGCTCCAAAGAGTTTCCCAAGCATCTCCATGCTTCTTTGCAGGTTCAGCCAGTGGGCTAATGGAGACTTCTTCCGTGGTCCTATTCAGCCTTTGATAGATATCATAGCTTAGGGTTCTCCCCAAAGTTAATGCAAGTAGAGTATTTGGGATAACAAATAGGATAGCCAATGGGTTAACAAATAAAAATAGGAAAGAGAAAATGTGATTCAGAAAAAGAAAGCATCTAATAGGCCATATATTATTGGGCCATCTGCCTACCATAGGGCATTGGGAATTAATCTCATGGTAAAAAACAGGGTATAGTGAGAAACACTCAGATGGTCCAGTTCCACAGATATGGCCATGGAATTAGTAGAGTCTGTTAAAGAGTCTCAACTCTTGTTTTGGTTCCCATGATAACAGCTGACTACGATGGCAATTACATAGATAATTGAAATGGAAAGTTGATTCAGTGATTAAGAGCATTTCTTGCTCTTGCAGAGGAGCTGGGTTCTATTCCTGACAGCCACATGGCAGCTCACATCCAACTGTAATTCCAGTCCCAGGGGATCTCACTCCCTCTTCTGACCTCTGTAGGCACCAGGCACACATATGATACACATACATACATGCAGAAAAAGCACTCATACACAGAAAATAAAAATAAAGAAGTCTAAATTTTTAAAAAAATATTTCCTCCTTGTCCAACTGAGATTGTTAGGACAAGACTTGCAAATACTATGTCTTTGACATTAGGTGCTATGCGGTCATTTCCAAAAGGGGTCTAGGAGGAAAGGAAGCACATCTATTGACTTAGAGTGTAGATAAATGACTGTATATGTTAACCCTGAATTCATTGAAATGGATTACTGAATTCAGTCCTGGGAAAAGAGATAAGAGAATCTGCATTTGGAGGCTGGAGGGGTGGTAGGAAGAAAAGGCTCAAGGGAGGCAGCCTAGATGTGTGATTAGATTTGTACTTAAATCCCAGAAAGGAAAAAAAAATACATGTATTTTTCTGTAATTTCAGTGTGTTTTCCAGAAATCAGTGAGGTCATGGAAACCATAATCTTTGCCATGTGCTTTTGCAGCCACAGTTATGATAATTAAACCAGGGTGGGGGCAAGGGCTCTGCTGAACATTGTGAAATCATATTTGAGTCTGAGAATGGGGAGGTGTGCAAGAGCATGCGAAGGCTTTGGAGGTTAGTTTTGCATTCAAGGCGTAGGTCCAAAGCAAACAGGCCCCTGACCTCCCTTTGATTTTCATCGTTCCTGGGTCTTAGAAGCCCCAGACCCCAGACTGTGTGAGATATGATCCCACTATGAATCTGCTCTATCATCTTCAATGCCCAGAGGAAAGTCATTTTAAGAAGGTTTTAAAATGAGACTTTGTATCTATAGGGCTTCTGGTATTACTATGATTCTTATTCAGATTCTTAAACTAAAGGGCATTGATGCCTTCATGGAATTACATTACCATAATTCCTCAAGAAGCCATAATAGATTTTCATAAGCATTTGGGGCTCTACCTCTACAGGTGAAAGTAAAATATGGAATATGCTTTCAAGTCATAATACAACTTGTATTTCCAAGACATTTAAAGAATTTAGACTCAAAGCAGTCTTGTCTAACCTTTGGCCTCCAAACCACACGTGTGCAGGATAGCTATGAAGGCAGGCCAGCACAAAACCATAAACTTACTTAAAACATTGAGATACTTTTGGTGATTTCTTTTGTAACTTGATTGTGGAGTTCTTGAGTATAGCCACTTCATGTTGTAATGTCAAAAGCTTGGAAACACCTGGTAGAAAAAGTGGATTTGTCCTATATGTCTAGGAATTCCTCAGTCACTGCTTTCTCTGTGTCCCCTTCCTTCCATTCCTGATTCTACATGTAGAATATGTCTTTAAAACATTAGTGGTTCTGTGTATATTTGCATAACAGCAGTCCTTGTTATAAAAATAAATCCTGAATTGATTGCTCTGTTGTATATACATGTGGGCATACATGTCACGTACGCTGATTTATTTTTCCAAGAACAAATGTTTTAATGTTTCTTTTCCTTGAGAAAAATCACTGACTGCCAAAATCTCAAATTCCATGTAGAGCTTTGCAATAACAGAGAAATGATATATAGTGAGGAGTCAGATATTTGTTTCAAATAGCCCCGAGTCTCCAAAGACTTCATAAGCCAACTAGAAGGCTATTCTTGGAATGGCTTTGTCCTCTACAGGAGGAGCACACTCTTTAGGACACCAAACAGTGATTAAGCAACCTATGGTTATCCTTTCAGTGAGCCAAAGAAGGTCTGTGGCCACAGGGCTACTACAGAACTGTGAAGGTCCCAGTGCCATGCATTCAAACCCAAGCTGTGCTCCTTTCTTGAGTACTTTCTAAATGTCTCAGAGTCTGTTTCCTTGTCTAGAACCTGGAACATTCAGTCCTTTCATCCTATCATAGTGAAGGTGGGGTAGACTATGTGTGAAAGTGCTTCATCCAAAATAGGTGTCAAGAACTGAAAAGGCTCTAAGATTATGCCATATCTTAGTTTATGCACATGCCATATCTTAGATATGCATATCATATGCAAACAAACAAGTCAAGTTGTCAGTTTTGCATATAGACCATAGAGTACTGAGACCCTGGATAATAAATGGATGCTAATTTAATACTCACACAAAAACAGTCACAGCCATATTCTTAGCATTTTTTCCATACTTTATTCATCCTAATTTTCAGTGTGATCCAGACAGGGTCAGGAAGAATCCCTGATCTTAGGACAATAGACAGAAATGTTCCAGAAAACTGTTGCTTTTATGAGAGTGAAGAGTTAAGCCAGCTAGTCTTTTGCTCCGGAGACAGGCACTAATGTCTACCTTATCCTTAGAAATGCAGTCTAGAATAAAGGCAGTTAGATGTTTCTGCTAGCAAAGGCCAAGAAATATGAAAGGCTTCTGGAGAATAGCTTTCAATAGTAGTATAGTGGTTTGAATGGAACTGTCTCCCCAGAGGCTCCTTTTGAACATTTGGTTCCCAATTGATGGACTGTTTAGGAAGGATTGGGAGGTATGTCCTTGTTGGAGGAGGGTGTGGGTCTCTCTCTCTCTCTCTCTCTCTCTAAAGGTCAAGATGTAAGCTTTCAGCTACTGCTACAACACCATGCTTGCCTGACTGCTACTATACTCCCTGCCATAATAGTCATGAACTACCCCTCTGAAACATTAAGCAAGCCCTGAATTAAAGGGTTTTTATATAAGTTGTCTTGGTAATGGTGTCACTAACTAATACAAGTAGATTCACAATAAATGGTAGTTGGCAATAGAGATGGAGGAAAAGGAGGCTAAAAAATGATAGCCATCTTCCTGGCTTCTGTACTGACTCCATTTTTTTTTCAGGGCCTCAAGAAATAAAGCTATACAAATATTTCTTATAAATGATACATGAAATGGTGCTGTGGAGGAAAAGGTCTTTAGAGTAAAAGCATTCAGATACTAACTTAGTCGTTCATGATCTGGGCAACTTTAGTTGTTTCTTAACTCTTGCAATTCTCTGTTCCACATCTATAAAAAGGTTACCATAATGCATGCTAATAAGAACTGTATTAGGAACTAATGGGTATAAATGTACACAGCACACAGAGAACCCAATACATAGTAACTATTGCTGTTCTTAGATAAAAAGATGCATTTATTGAATATTTACTGTATGTTCACCATTTATACATTGGGCAATTTATTATTACACACATATGCCAACACTGTGAAAGGCAGTTATGATACAAAGATAAACTTACAGTTAGCATTGACTTTTATGAGTGAAAGCAGCTCAGTTCTTGCAATAGGAGACAAATGACAAGGTAGAAGTCAGAACCAAGTACTTTAGGAACTCAGAAAAATGAAAACTAGCTCCAGAAGAGGCTGAAAAAGCTTCTCCAAAGACAGCTTAGTTTTAACCACTTCAACTTCAGCTCCAACTGAAAGAGATAAAGAGAGATCTTGAGAAGATTTGATGTTCTTATAGCCCTAGATATGCAGTGCTACCGTTCCCATCTGTCAGCTTTTGAGAAAAATGAAGAGGAGTATCATAGTCAATCTTCATTGTCAACCTAGAGACTTGGGTTTATGAGGGTATTTCTAGAAAGCATTGACCAAGAGGAAAAAGCCCTCCTTCAGAGTGGGCAAATACTTTCCAAAGGATGGTTGTTCTAGTTTGTTTTCTGCTGTTGTGATAACTGCTATGACCAAAAGCAACCTGGAGAGGAAAGGGTTTATTTCATCATACAGGTTATAGTCCATAACGTAGGGGAGCTAGGGCAGTAGTTTGAAGCAGAAACCACTGAGGTTTGCTGTTTACTAGCATTTACTTTCTCTCTCCTTCTCCCTTCTCCCTCTTTCACCTTTTACCTTCTGCCCTTCTCCCCTCTTTCCTGATCAGAAAGCTTTCTTATGCAGCCTAGGGATTATGCCACCCCTAGTGGACTGGGCCCTTCTATATCAATTAGCAACTAAGCAAACACCTCACATATACAACTGCAGGCCAATTTGATGTAGCATATTCTTCAGTTGAGGTTCCTTCTTCTCAGATGATTCTGGATTTGTGTCAAGTTGACAACTGAAGCTAACTATGACTGGTTTAGAAATAAGAAGGTGTAACTTTAATTTTTTCAAACCCTATTTTCAATGATGGTTCTTAAATGCTTTCACTTCCCTTCTAGCCCACCACCCACCAGACACGTGAAGGAACGTTTCCTTGAAGCAGACACAGGTGAAAGGCTAAGGCAGACAGACTTGTGAATGAACATTTCACTGAAGCAGACACAAGAAGATTTAAAGAAAAAAGCAGTGGTATCTGCCCACCTTCACTTCTTGCTGGTGAATGCATCCATCCTTACTGCTACCCCCATCTTCCACTGCCATGAGACTCTTTTCAGAACTCCAATGTGGACTAAAACTCAGCAAATTCCAGAATCTTCCCAGCCTTTAATGTCTGACTGGAACTTCTGAGGCATCCAGTTTTGAGGACTAAGCCTCTCAAGCCTGTTGGCCACTGTTGAACAACCAAGCTACGAGTAAATCAATGTAATAAGTCCCCTCTTATCGTATATGTTATCATTATTATATTATACATTATATAGTGTATAATACATACATGTACATTCTTTCAGTTCTGTTCCCTTAGAGAACTCTGCTTACCTAACACAAGAAGTGAGAAAGAAAGAAAAGGAAATAGGGGCAGGAAAGACATACCACTTGGAGTGATTGTGGAGCATGTCAATAGAGGGGGTAATCAATAAGACCCTTTCTTCTCTCTGAGATAGGAATCAAATCAAATCAAATAGCCAGTATATAGACACAACAATATCATCCATCTTACTTGTTACTGATAAAACTGATGTTAGCCATCATCGGGGACCCAAGTTCCTTCAGTTTGTGGCTCGGTCATTCTTTTTTTTTTTTTTTCCAGGTTAGATTTATTTCAAGGAAATTAAAACAGAACCAGTCACTTCCTACTAGCATAAACCAAAAAAATCAGAATTGTTCAAATATTCTAAACATAGTATTTTTCAGCTTTGGCTAAGAGTTACCCAAGAAGCTTTGAAAGAATATTAATGATTAGATCCCACCCTAGATCTTGATGTGTTTAGCCTTGAGTACAGCCTAAGAACTTGAGGTTTTAAAGTCTCCACCAATGACTGTATTGTACACCCAGTGTCAAAAACCTCAGCCTCAGAAAAATATCCTCCACATTGAAATGAGACAGTGCTCCATAAACAAGAACACACAATTTGTTTCTTTGTCTTTAGTTGTTCATGCCTATTGCTATTTAGAGGAACTTAATATTAGGAAGCTGGTAATGGACTCCAAGAGAAAATCTAGTAAAGAAGAAGTAGCAAGCACATTAGCCATAGGCTGAAACCACAGAAGCCAACTCTGCAGCTCAGAGGTGGACATTATGTGGGGATGTTCTAGCAGGAAGCAAAGCTGGCTTCTTTTAAGGGTTTGGTCTTATCTGTATGACTTTAAGAAGAAAAGAAGGTCCTAGGGCTAGAGGCATTGTCTTTAAGGATATGACTCAGAGGATTGAAGGTTTACTCCAATCATATCCCATTGAACCAGACATAATTACGTAAGCCTACTTAGCTGCTATGATGGTTGCAAAATCATGCTGCTGCTGAATAAACATGTAAAAGTGTTAGCAGTCTTCATGGCAGGCTCTCACAGGAAGCAAAGAAAGGAAGGCAGGTTTGATGAGAAGCTTTGGGCATATTGTTCAGCATATCGATGAAAAGGAACAAAGGTTGAGGGGGCTGGGGTAAAAGCTGAATGTCTTTCTCATAAAGGGGAGCTGGTTGCTCTGAAGCTAAGAGAATATGAAGCCAGCTTACAGGTGCCTCAAAAATGAACAAGAGAAACTATCATTGAGAGCACCTGCCTTAAAGTGTTGGAAGAGAAAGAAAAGGAGAGAATCGATAGAAAAGTAGTATTTGGTGGATTTTATTTCATAGTATCCAATGAAAGTGAAAGAACGACTTTTAAAAAGGGAAGCTCCACCATTGATTGATGTGTAGAGTGAAGGTGACATTCATGAAGGCGTCATTAGACTTAGTTCAAAGATGACACTGGCGACTTTTCAAAAAAATTATTGTTTCTTTTATTTTCGCGATTATAATAGAATTACATTATTTCTGCCCTTTCCTTTCCTCCCTCTAAGCCATCCCATATGCTCCTCCTTGCTTTCTTTTAAATTCTTGGCCTCTTTTATTATTACTTGTAGTTACATGAATTTAAGTGCATGCACATACAGATGTATTCATTTATAAATACAACCTGCTGAGAGTGGGAGAAATAGTCTTACCCAGGGACTAGCACACTAATTTATTATCCAATACAAAATGGTCAGACATGGATAACACTTAAGAGCTCTAAGCCTATAGAATTAAGAAGGGCCGTATTTCACAGGGGTAAAGATTGTGGGTAGTGAATATATAAAGGATGCCAGAGTAGGCCCATTTAAAACTAATTAGATGATAAACAGAGAAGAAGAATCCAGACATATTTTTGAAGGCAGGAGACTGCCAGAAAAGTGCTTCAGTGAAGGGAAAATAAAGGAGAAAAACTTCTGAGGTAGAGGTATGTTTCCATACAGAGTAAGAAGGGAGATTCAAGAAAGCCAGAATTTCCTTAGAGCTTGCAGCAGTGGATCTAACTGAGGAGTCTGGGGAAGCAGAACACTCTGAAACAATAGGGAAAAGGAACGAAGGATGACTAAGACCCCATAAAATGAGAGATGGGGGTGGAAATAGATGGCAGGATGTCTGCTCTGGTTAATCTTGATTGTTAAATTGTCAGGGTTCAGTGTGTGCCTGTGAGAGTGCTTCCAGAAAGGTTTAGCTGAAGAGAGAAGTGATACTGTGCATGTGGATGGTGCTGCCTGGTCGGATAGGATTCCAGGCTGAATACAAAGGAGAAAGTGAGCAAAGCACCAGCAGTCATCTCTCTCTGCTTCCTGAACTCAGACACAATGTAAGCAACTGCCTCAAACTCCTGTCGCCATGCTTTTCTCACCACTGTGAAGTAGGGCCTCAAAGGGTGAGCCAAAATAACCACTTGTTTCCTTATGGGGCTTTTATCTAGCAATGTGAAAAAGAAGTAACATAGTGCTTGATGGTTTCTAGTCTTCAACTATCAGACGGACGGTATTTTCCACAAATGGCCTTGGTAGTATTTCTACTCCCACATGCTTTCCCAGGGCCTGGCCTGGCCACTTCCCCACCAGCAGGTAGAGTCCATTTTCCTTCCTGTTGAAACCTAGTGGGGTTTCGTGAATGCCTCAAGCAGCCTGGAGAATAGGAAAGTCCACTCTCTCTCTCTTGCTCTGTGTGTGTATGCATGCATGCACACACGTGTACACACACACACACACACACACACACACACACACGTATGTGAAGGTCAAGACCAAAGTACAGATTCCTCAGGTGTAATACCTCAAGAGCTATCCACCTTGGTTTTTGAGACAAGATTTCTTACTGAGACCTGGAGGGCTTGCTGAGTAGGCTATGCTGGCTGGTCAGTGCACCTCAGGAATCCTCCTCTCTCTGCGTCCCCAGTGTTGGGATTGTAAGCACATGTTTTTAACCTACTGAGCTATCATCCCAGCCACAGTAAAGCTTTCTTAAATAGAACCCTGGTAAACTGACAGGGTACCTCTCATAGAAAAGACAACAATTGCTTTCAGAGTAGTGGGGGCCACCTGAGGGAAGTGTGGCGCATTGTTAGGGGGAATAGATCTGGACTCGAGACTGTAAGAAGCACATGGGCATATCCTTGTGGCAGAAGGAGACACGATCACAGTTTCCTCCAGATCTGAAACTCACTGTCTCAGTAAGCATCAGCACCACCTTCTCCTCCTATCATCTGGGTCCTTCCATTATTTCCTGCCTCAGATTGGCAGCACTAACTAGCTACCCAAGCTGAAATTTTTTTTGCAAAGATTAACTTTTTATTACTAGATTTTCATGTCTTTATAAGTTTGGGAGCATACTCATTATATAGATTTAAAATCTGGCATAATTTGTTAATAAACATTTCTTGATAAATTCGGTGAGCCACCTTTGAGGAGCATGACATTTAGTGGCTGTGAAATGTTCTGTTTCGTTATTTCATCTTCCTGGGTATTGAAGTTGTCATCACAGAGCTCCTATCAGATGTGTTCATTCATTTGTGACTGAGTTACCTCGCTCAGGATGATATTTTCAAGTGCCATCCATTTGCCTGCAAATTTCATTAAGTCATTGTTTTTAATAACTGAGTAGTACTCCATTGTGTAAATGTACCAGATTTTCTGTATCCATTCCTCTGATGAGGGACATCTGGGTTGTTTCCAGCTTCTGGCTATTATAAATATGGCTGCTATGAACATGGTGGAGCATGTATCTTTGTTACATGTTGGAGCATCTTCTGGGTATATGAACAGGAGAGGTATAGCTGGGTCCTCAGGTAGTATTATGTCCATTTTTCTGAGGGTCTGCCAAACTGATTTCCAGAGTGGTTGTACCAGCTTGCAATCCCACCAGCAATGGAGCAGTGTTCCTCTTTCTCCACATCCTCGCCAGCATCTGCTGTCACCTGAGTTTTTGATCTTAGCCATTCTGACTGGTGTGAGGTGGAATCTCAGACTTGTTTTGATTTGCATTTCCCTGATGACTAAGGATGTCGAGCATTTCTTTTTTTTTTTATTTTATTTTTTTATTTACATTTCCGATGATTCCCCTTTTCTTTGGAAACCCCGTGTCCCCTCCCCCTCCCC
>CM052722.1:22689236-22710516 GCA_028551405.1 Uromys caudimaculatus | reverse complement strand
AAAGTTCCAGGTTAGCCTGACCCATAAAATGAAACCCTATCTTAAGGAGGAGGAGGGGGAGGGGCAGGGGGAGGAGGAGGAAGGGAGAGGGGGAGGAGGAAGGGGGAGGGGGGAGGAAGGGGGAGGGGGGAGGAGGAAGGGGGAGGGGGAGGAGGAGAAAGAGAAGGAGAAGAAGAAGAGGAGGAGGAGGAGGAGGAGAAGGAGGAGGAGGAAGAGGAGGAGGAAGAGGAGGAGGAAGAGGAGGAGGAGGAGGAAAAGGAGGAGGAGGAGGAGGAGGAGGAGGAAGAGAAAGAAAAGCTCCAAACTGGAGGGCTGTGGAGATGGCTCAGCTGGTAAACTGTTTTCTGTACAAGAATATGAACCTGACTTTGGATTCTCAACACCCATGTAAAAGCTTAAATGAAATAGCTTACATATATAACCCATGTGCTGGGGCGGGAGTGGGATTGTGATAGGTGGATTCCCAGAGTTCTCTGGCCAGCCAGACTAGCTCAATTGGGTTCAACGAGAGACCCTGTCTCATGAAAAAAGTTGGACATGAAATAAGGTAGACATCTATCTTCCTCTCAACTCCATATACTTGCATACAGATGTGCATGCAATCACACACACACACACACACACACAGAGACATATACACATATGTATACACACACATACATGTACACATACACACATACACACACATCTACACACACACACACCCCAAAAGAAAACAAAACAAAGCCCTGAGCAGAATGCTTGCTCAATAAGGATTAGTTGTGATAGGCATGGAGTGGTACTCTTCAAACCCCCCCTCAAGAAAAGACTCATGGCTACAGCTGTGAAAAACATTGCCAGCAGACAGCATTTGCTGTCAGCCCCCTTGGGCCCAGTATGTTCCTTAGAAGCTCTCTGAAACAGAGCCTACCTTTTTTTTCCTGTCCCTAAGCTGTCTAGCACAACACTGAAAATACAGCAGACTGACTGTAAATGCTTGTTGAAGGTCTGGGTAAATTAGTAACTTACTTCTGAAACATGGAGCAAATCTCAGTGGAGTAGATTTTAAAGCAGCCAAGGTTAGAGGAGAGGAAGCACTTCTTAGAGCCTAATCCAAGTCCCCAGAAGGGATGAGGCTGCTCTTGCCAAAATCACCCGCCATCTTAACAGGGTTCTTTTCCTTATCTTCTTTTAAAGATAGGATGCAGAGCCCAGCTTTTTGGGATCCAATTTAGTCCTTGTCAAAAATCCCTCCACTGTCTCCCCAGGCCTGGACGGGGGGAGAACAGGAGTGCTGTGCTGACCTCTTTTCCAGTCAGGACTACCTATGAAAATGTAGTCTTGGCAGATGTGCCCTTTCGAGGAGATTTTTATCTTACAGAGCTTGACAGATTTTCAGCTTCACTCTTTAATTTGAAGTTTCTCATATTACCCCTTCCCCTGCTGCCATTCCAGCTTGGGTAATTTTTCTCTAAAGCGACAGTTTCTCAGTTGGTGGTTGCATTCCAGAGGAGGTTAATGGGAAAGGCAGAATTGCCACATCTTGAATAACTTAAACCAAAGTGAGAATTGGATATGGGATTGACCAGAATACAGCCCAGTCCCAGCCTTGGAGTAGTACTTTCCAAACACCAGTCCATGGAGCAGGAGCAAGGACCTGTTCCCATGGATACGATCTGGTGAGACAGTGCTAACATGCAATGATGGCCACCAACATTCTGTAACCCCTCCAGGAGTGGGGTGGAGTCTATTTCTGTACCCTTGAACTTCCGCTGGTCTTAGACTTGTTAGACCAAAGGCATTCAGCACAAGTGATGCTTCAATTCCTTGCTTAGAGCCCAAGCTCTTGGAACACAATAGCTACCACGTGACTATGTCTCAGTAAATCTATTAAAGGGTAAGAGAACATGCAGAGAAGGCTCCTGTGAACCAACCCTCTCCACAGAGGCCATTATAAGCCAGCCAGTTTCAACCAGCCTAGGCTGACAGCACAGGTATGCACAGACCTGCCACATCAGTCAAGAATTATTCAGTAGAACCCAGATCAAATAGCCAGCTCACAAAACCATGAACAATTAAATAAGTGATGGTGAGGCCTATAGATTTTAGAGCAGATCATTACATACTAAAAACAAATTCAGGGGAGACTAGGTGATCTAGGAAGGGACACAAAGTAAAGAAGATACCAAACAAATGACCAAGATAAGTTGCACTGTGACATGCTCCATTTGGGAAGCAAACAGAGTAAGGTGATAGACAAGGACTATAGGTGGCAAACTGAGAAAATGGGGAGAACATCTCAGAAGTAGTGATGATTTTGCTGGGATCCAAAGGAAGGGAAGAAGCCAGTTAGGTGAAGACTTGAAAAGACTTGAGAAACTACAAGTGACAGGCTGTAAAAGTAGACATGTTTTAAGAAGACCGAATGAAGGCCAGAGCTCAGTGAGAGAAAAGGACCACAGGGAGACAGGAGTGGGTCAGGTGGAGTAAGAAACCCTAGAGGATTTCATGTGAAGCACAGACCTGTGCAATATCCACCTTTTAAGCTCACTCCAGCTGCAGGAAGGAGGATAGAAGGCCAAATTCTGGAATTATCTTAGAGGAAAAGTCTTTTACAACACATAAGCTGGCCTAAAACCAAATTTTGTTATTTTATCCATGTGTCTAATGAACTTTAGGTCATTGGCATTGCTGACTCTAAAATTTTCATTGAGGACTTTAAAAAGTTTCGTTGTATTTTTAAATGGCAGATTATAATTGTATATTTGGGGTATAGCTGGATGGATGGGGCATAATTGCCTCACGTTTTACAGAGGTTTTATTGGTAACTAATAGGTGGACAAGGTTTTTCTCACAGTCTTAGAAGCAGCTAAAGCATCGGATTGAATGTAGAATAGGGAACTTGAGTCACAATTTGTTTTTTTTTAAGTTTCATTAAATATTTATTGCTCAATAATCAATTTAAATGAATGTGTAGAAGTCTTACATGAATGAGCATTAAAACTTATTCTAAGATTCACTTAAGTGGATACGTTTCTTGGACATTTTATTTTTCTGAATATCTGGTTTCACCACAAACATTTCCAAATAAATATTACTTCTAGTGATTGAGACTATTGGAAATCCTACTTTGCGATTAAAACAAGAGTAAGGGAAAAACTGCTAAAATATATCTGTATTTACTTTGAGACTATTTTTTTTCTTTTAAAAATCTTTTATTATTTAACCGTGTGTGTGCATGTATGTGTATGTGTGACGCACACATGCCACAGCACAGATTGGTGTTCAGAACAACTTTCAGGAGCCAGTTCTGTCCTTGCACTGTGGGCTGTGGGAATGTACTCAAGTCATCAGGCTAGCTTGTGTAGCCTGCGCTTTTGCCTGCTGAGCCTTAAAGTATCAATCAATCAATAAACAAACAAATAAATAAATAAATAAATAAATAAATAAATAAATAAATAAATAAATAAAATAAAAATAAAAATACCTAATGCACTGAGGAAGAAATCAGGGAAACATAACCCTGAATGAATACTTTTTTTATCACATGCATTCTTTTCTAAAAAAAAAAAAAAAAAAACCTCAATTTGTATTTATTATAATTATGTGTATTTGAGGGCGAGTGCATGCTATACCCTTCCCCTGTGGGATCTGGGGATTGAACTCAAGATTGTCAGGTCCATATAGCAAGTGCTTTTACTCACTGAGCCATCTCAGCAGCCCCAGATACATTCTTAACACTAAGTCTGTGTCCTTATAAGGGTCAACACATGATAAGCTGTGATTTATTGTATATAAAGTAAAAGAAGATTAAGAAAAAAAGATTTGCCTAAGGTCCTTCAGTAATAAAGTGGAAGATTCAATAATTTTCTAACATGCTACATCCTTAAATGTTAAAGCAAATAAAATGGTTATTATTTATGTCAGTAACAAATATTCAAAACGTAAGGCTATTTAGAAGTATTATTCAAAATAATTTTTGGGCAGTTTCTTGTATTTCAATATATTCTGCTAATCAAAAACGTTAAAGATAAACATTAAAAACAAAAATGATGAAAAGTAGTAACAGTTGTCAATTTGTAGTCAGCTAAAAACAGAGGGGAAATAAATTCTCCTAGTTTCACTTTTAAACACAATTCGTTTTTTAAAAATACTTTTTGTTGATTCTTTGAGTTTCACATCACGCACCCCAGTCCCATTCATCTCCCTGTTTCTTCATATCTACCCTTTGCCATTGCAACCTCTCCCCCCTAAAGAACCAAACACGCAAACAACAAACAATAAAACAAAGCATAGAAAACATCTCACTGTGGAAGCTGTAGTGTGTCCCAGTGTGTCCCACAGTCTGTCCCTCTGTCCACACATCTTCACTTGCAAATGTTCATTGCAATGAGTCATTGGTCTGTTGCGAGGTCTCTGGCTTCTGTAACATCATCAATATTGGATTCTCGTCAGGACTTCTCCCAGTTACCTTGTTGTTGCCCTGTGTCGTGGAGATTCTGCAGCTTTGAATCAGCAGGACCAGCCCTTTCATGCATCCCAATCATTTGAAGATGATATAGAGTTAGGATGGGCCAATTCAGAGCCCTGAATCTGCATCTGGGTGGTAGCTGAGCCGGTCAGCTCTCTCTTATCTGCACTATGAGGGTGAGCTGGGGCAGGGCCAGTTCTGACAGTCCCTGAGCATCCATGTGATCCCCAGCAGTGGTCCTGACCACAGACATCCCAATGTTCTCTAGGGGTAATATGAGGGGACATTGACACCAACTCCTGCCACTGCATAGCCATAGACTCACATATAGCCCTCAGTGGCAGCTCTGAACCTCACCATGATCCCAGGTGGCGGGGTTGGCCACTCACAGCAGGCTACTCTTCTTCACCCTCGAGTCTCCAGCTCCATCTCTCTTCAAAATGCTCGGGCTGCTCCACTTCTCTTTCTTTCCCATCTGGCCACCGCATACTCACACATTGTGGTGGCCCCTGGGTGATACCCTCCATCCAGGCCGCATGGTATGGCATCAAATGGATATCTATATAGGTCCACCTGTACTGTGCACTGGAAGGCAAGTCTGTGGGTGGCATGCTGGTCCACAGGTCTCTGTCTTCCTTTTCCTAAGCTAGATTTGATTTGATTTTTTATGAGTCCCAGGCATAAGACAGCTTTGGCAACCACTCCAGGCATCAAGCTAGGATGAACAAAGGACTGCCATCTGCTCTGCCTCTGACTGATAAAAGAATACCAACAACAAGGTGTCTTTTTGGCCATTGCCGGGGCAGGGGTGTGATTCACAATTCTTAATCTCACAATTTTGTGAAATTTTCCATAGTACATTTTCTAAAGGCAGATTCTACTTTGAATATCTTTAACTCAAATTTTCATAATAATGTCCCCAGACATCCACATTTGCTTATAAATCATCTACTACCTGATATGATTTTTCTTAGACGTTTATTTGAAAATATTTGTTTGGAAATGATTATCAAGTAGCAGCACAGGGCTGAAATTCCTGCTCAGTAGTAAAGTATTTCCCCTGCATGCATGAAGCCCTGGGCTCTATCCCTAGCAACACAAAAGGAAGAAGGGAGAAAGAAAAGAAGGAAGGAAGGGAGAGATAGAGGGAAGGGGAAAGGGAGAGGGAAGAAAGAGTTGCCACAAGTTCAAGGTCAATCTGAGTTGGTGAGAATTAAAAAAAAATGAGTATGACCCTGCCTTGAAAAAATTCATTTAAGAGCTGTTGACATGGCTCAGGCAGTAAAAGATTCTGCTGCCAAGCCTGACAAACTCAGTTTGATCCCCAAGACTCACATGATAGAAAGGGATGACCTACTCCCACAAGGTGTCCTCTGTCCTCCACACCCATATACTGTGGCATGTACACACACATACACACACATAAACACAAAAAATAATCATATATAAAAAATAATATGAGCAAATACCCACGTCTTAGATCGTAGTCTGCTAGGTCTAAGTCACACGCTAATCTGATATTGAGGTGGAAAATGGCCTGTTGCTTCCTAGGTTGTGTCCTAGTGACTTGTCTGGATGAAATTAGATAGGGGACAGGGCTGAAGTCTTTTGGTTGCCTTAATCTTTCACAGGTCTTGTATCCCAGCTGGGAAGATATGAACAGCTCCAGACAAGTAACCAGGGCTCCTTGGTATCACCATATTTTCTTCCATGGGATGTCCCCAAATGGCAGCCATGGAGTAGCCAAACTTCTTATATGACAGTAACAAAACCTGTCCTTGTGATGGGGATACAAGCACTCTCCAAACCAAAGGTACTCCTATCACCAACTAAAGCTAAATAGTAGTCAAAACTAATATTGAACATTAATAAGACTGTCACATAGGCTAACCCAGTGTTCTCAAGGAAACAAGGTAAACACCTTTCAGTGAGGCAGTGGTTAAGTTCTGAAGGAGCACGTGGAATTATAAATGACATAGTCACTTTTTTGAAAAATATGCTTAGCTATAAATGGAAAGAACCAGTTCGGGCCCAGTGTGAAATGAGCTGGTGGTCAGGGAGATGTTGAATGAAAAAAAAAAAGAAGAGGAGACTTGGTTTAATTTGTAGCTTTTCCAAATGGAGATTATATATATATAGTTTAATATAGAGTTTGTGGTTGCAAGGCAAGGGAAAGAGGAAGAGAGAAACTCACATATGCTAGGCACCAATTATGCCCGTATACTTTATACAAAGCAACCGTCATATCAGTAACTATTGGGCACCTGATTCATGGGGATGGCAATCTGTCTTGGATTCAGCTCTCTAGTATTTTCTGATGCTCATCCAGTTCAACTGAGTGGTAGGTTTGTTCATGCACCAGTAGTAGCCAATCAGAGAGAGGCTAGCTTGCAGTCCACTGAGACAACTCGATTCTCTTCCCCTTCTTTCCCCATCTGCCAGCATGTTAGCCCAAGCTTCATAGAATGAAGGGATACTAGAGCACCAAGTCTCCTCTATGTACACACTTCTCTTGACTCATCTTAAATCATGATTACCATTGTCCCACTTGCTGAGTTAAGTCACATATGTGGCCAGATCAGATACACAAACATTGCAAGAGTGTAAACAGAAGGAACAGAGGTAACTTTGACTATAGTTCAACCTACCATAGCATAAGCTGTCAAATTTTGACTAACCAACTCATCCACAAGAATTTCTTAGAGTCCCAATAGGAGACAACCATACTGAAGACTGAAGACTCCTTATTTACCCCTGTAGTGTAGCAATATACAGGAGTGGGAGGGTCTTGGTGCCTTCTAATCATACCATGGCAGGCTGTGTGCTACAAAAGCAGCAAGAGAGGCCTAGGAATCACGTCCAGCCTTAAATGAAGTCAGGAGAGTCTGAGGCAAGAAAAATTGAATGGAAGTTCAATCGTTCAACTAAATAGTATGCGGCAGATCTAGCATTCAAATCTTCATCTGTCAAACTCTGAGTTCCATGCCCTTTCTGTAGGGAGCAAGTGAGGCCCTAAGTGAATATATATCGTTGACCTGGGCATAACCATGGCCATGTTAAGAACCCCAATGACTTAGCCCCATGAGAGTAGCAAAGCCTTCCCTGAGTGAGGCTCAGAGAGATGGTAAAATCTTCCTAGGGTCCAAGTGTGCATGCTGACAGTGTGGGCAAAAAATGTTCACCATAGTTTGCCCCACCCCAACCCCCACTATGTTTATGGGTTAAAGCCTTCTCCCCTATAGAAACTACTCCTGCTGAGATCAGTTCATACTGCCTCCTTGTTCAGCTTGTGTATAATGGCCCCTCCTCCTTGTTTATCTGTCTGCAGTACCCTGCCTCCCTATTCAACCTTATATAATAAAACATGCTGAGCTTCCAGATTGCAGCAACTTCTCCCTATGAGAGCCCTGCTCACCCATTCCAGCTTTTGTCCATGTGTTTGTCTTTTCTTCATTCCCTCAACAGGCCAATCAGGTCAGTCCCTGGAGTTGTAAGGACACAGCACCATTCTTTCTTCAATTTAGTAAGATTTTCCTTTCCTCTATGCATTGATTTTATTTCAAAGATATGTTCACTGTACCAAGTGAAACCACCCAAATATGTTCAAACTTGCTATTTTCACCCAAGAGCCTCCTTTATGAGACTACTGTGAGCTTGACCTGTATCTATCCCACCACCATCTTGCTAAGTCATCCAGTGTCATCTGCATGGAGTCTATCTTCCCACATAACTCCCCAGGCTCTTATAAACATGCACACACAAGTATAGAGGGGCTGATTAATGTTCTTTATTTTAAAAATGGCTCACATTATAAATTACTTGGCAACTCATTTTTTTCTACTTTAACAGTAAATCATAAACCTCTTTCAAGGTAATTAATATACTTCTAGTTGATACAGCTAAAGGCACAAAGCCATCTTTGTAATATACTTACATATATACCAGTGATTTTATTCCTATAGAGGAGCGAGCGGTTCTCAACCTGCGGGTTGCAATCCCTTTGGGGGTTGAATGACCTTTTCACAGGGGTCACCTAAGACTATTGGAAAACACAGGCGTTTACATTACAATTCAGTATAAAGTAGCAAAATCACACTTATGAAGTAGCAACAAAAAATAATTTTATGGTTGCAGGTCACCACAACCTGAGGAATCGTATTAAAGGGTTGCAGCATTAGGAAGGTTGAGAACCAGTGCTCTAGAACATATTCTGGAATGTGGGACTCTTGAGTATTATTATTATTATTATTATTATTATTATTATTATCATTATGAGCTAAAACACAACTTAGTAACTTTTTAAGAACAATAGCTTATTGTTGTCCCCAAGTCTCCAATTCAAGGAATCAGCTCAGATGATTCTTAGTAGGGTCACTTGTGGCAGCTCCACCCAGGGCTTAACATTTTACCTCCAAGATGCTCTACTCACATGGTTAATGTCAGCTGATGCCTGAGAGCTAAGCAGGACTCGTGCTCCAGTAGTCTTCGTTCCTCTTTGTTTGGGCTCTTCTAAAGGGCTACTAGAGCTTCCTCACAGCATGGAGCTAGAACTTCTTGGCAAATATTGCAAAAGAACCAAGCAGAAGTTGCCTGGTCTCATTATCAGCTGACTTCAGAAGCCATTTAGTATTACTTTCTCCCCCATTCTACTTACAGAAATAGTCACAAATACACCCAGTCAGATCCAAGAAGAGGAGATGTATATTCTACCTTCTGATAGTAGAGGGAAGGTTCTGGAAGAATATGTAGAATGAAAGAAACTATTGTAACTACCTTTGGAAAATATAGTCTTGCTATGGTAAAGGTCATGTAGCTAGTAAGCAATAAATCTACGTCTCAGTTTTTTGGTCTGTTGTTCATTTCATAATGAAATGCTATGTTATTAGTATGTGAGTGGAGTCATTTTCAGAGGGTATTTGGCTTTGGAGTATCCAAGCCAACTCAAAGAAAGACTGAACAGGAAGCCAACTGTGTACTAGACCATATGGAAATCAACATATCAGGCAGGGAATTTCTGGCCTTAAGGGCAAAGGGGACTGAAGAGTCACTGGAACTTTTAATGACCTTGGCAACCAATCCCCTTCCAGATAAAGTCCATCTGACTCTTCAGTCCCCTTCATCCTCTACCCCCAAAAGAGCCATTATTTAGCATCATCCCATTTACATTGTCACAGTGGAGAGCAATGCCTTTTGATCCATGCTTTTCTTCTTTTTGTCTTTTTGTTTTAACAGAGTGGAACCTTTCAGTCAGGAGCCTGGAAGAATGAAAGGTTATCTAGGAAGGAAAGTCGTCTATCATATAAATAAGCAAGGGTTATATAGTTAGACAAAGCCTCAGAGTTAAGTATATAACTGTGAAAAATGGGTCCATCCGCCATTTCAGAATATTACATTTTTAGAATTTGTCCTTGGGTTTTTTTGTTGCTTAGTTTTCCCCACTTAGAGCAGAGGTTCTCAACTTTCTTAATGTTGTGACTCTTTAATACAGTTCCTCATGTTGTGCTGATACCCAACCATAAAATTTTTTTCGTTACTACATCATAACTAAATTTGCTACTCTTATGAATTGTGATTTAAATATTTTTGGAGATAGCAGTTTGTCAAAGAGTCATGACCCACAGGCTGAGAATTGCTGACTTAGATGCTTCGCGTATCTATCAACTGTTAGCACTCTGTCTAAGCTCTGCCCCACAGTTACCTGGCAACAACCAGGTAGGGCTGACTCACTATAAAAGGGGCTGCTTGCCCCTCCTCCTTCTCTTGCTCCTCTCTTGCTCTGTCCCCTCACCCCTTCCCCCTCTTTCTCCATTCCCTTCCCCCTCCCTCTTATGTGCTCATGGCTGGCCTCTACTCCTCTACTTCTTTACTCTCTCTCCCTTTCTCTGCCTCTACTACCCTCTTGACTCCCCACCCCATGCTCTAAATAAACTCTATTGTATACTATACCATCCTCTGGCTGGTCACTTGGGGGAAAGGGGTGCCCCCTCCCCCACACCTCACCACACCTCCATAGCACATTATCCCCCTCTCTTTTTCATCTTTTTATAAACACAATACAAATTGGAGCCATGACGTTTCTCTATGGATGTACCTATTTCAAGGGGCTTTAGTACTTATCTAAGGTGTATACAACCTGTCTCTGCAGAATGATTCCAATCTCCAACTCCTATCCTGAAGTCCTCCTAGACCCCACAGCGGGCAGTGCACTCCTGAGTGAACATCCAAGCACCCATTCCTCATCATCCAACAAAATTATGCTCATGGAGCCAGGGAGAAGGAATTATGTCTAAGGAGAAGAAAAGCCCTGCCCTTTTTGCCTGAGAATTTATGGACGGGAAAAGAAGAGGATGAGCTGAAGAAGCAATAGTATTCATGTGCCCCTTCTCCCCTTTCTAGGCTGAATGCAAGCCACATGGAGAAACGAGGAACTCCAATAAACCTGAACCAATCAGCTTGAACTCAACTGAGAGGTGCAGTAGAACCAAGCAGAGCAGTCTCTGGCCTTTCCGAGCTGCCTTTAGTCCCTTCAGGAACATATGGGTTAAGGGCCAGAGGACTTACTACCAGCCCACCTCAGGATGACATTGTTACTTTCAGTAGGCCCCAAAAAACACCACAAGGTTTCAGACACATTAGGAGCCCAAGAATGATGTGAGCATACTGAGATGGTCACAAAGACCTTATCCAGAGGCAGAGAGAACAACCTCATCCCCAGTGACACCAGCCAAATATATGAACACGGCATCCACAGAAGGCTAGGAACCCAGGAAGTGCTGAAAGACAAGTGCTCATCAAACAAGAGTCTGAATATCTTCTAAGAGATTCCTTTGCACCATCACAAAGGATTCCATTTTAAAATCAGAATGCAAATTTCATTTTACTCTAGCAATAAACAGGGAGGGGCTTAGCAGGCTCATTAGCAGCACTATCAGATGTGAAAACTCTCAATGTCTGTCACTACAAAACCCATCTCCCTGGGGCCTGAACCAGAACTGATGAAACAGAAAATGCACTGAGGGGGACAGACTGCAGACAAAACAGCTTGGTCTTTCTGCAAGACACAGACATTCGTCATCATTAGCCAAATGAAGAGCCAGGCCAAAGGTCAGTCACCTTTCCATTATCAACTCCCTGTTTTGAAGGGCTGGCATAAGATAAGAGAGGCCCACAACGTATGACTCCAGTGCCACTAGAGTGGAAGATGGCTCCATGAGAATGCCCAGGTATGCCAGGTGCTCCTGTCACAGTCATGACACAATAAATGGAAATTTAGTAGATCACTGTTAATCAGAGAACAGAAACAAAGCACAAAGTAGCTTTCTGGAAAGGATGTGGTTAGGGTCAAGAAGGTGAAGCCTCAGAAATGAAGAGACTTCATAAGCATGTATGGTTGTGGGTACAACTAATATAAGCTCACCAAAATTCATTTTTGTCTTCCTTTGCCCATAGTTTTCAGCCTGCCTTATCATAGGTGTTCATATCACTGAGATGTGCTTACTGAGATCTGGATAGAAGGGACGGTATAGGCTGTGAAACCTCCTCTGAAATCCTAGAAGGTAGCATGTTGGACTTCACAGTCGGTGCCAGTGCTTGAGATCGCGGTCTCACAGTGCGATCTGGGAGCGGTGCTTTTATTGCTGCTCCCCTTTGGCTGCCCAGGCTGGGCCTGGGTCTGTGGCTGTCTCCATGGTGATGGCCCTCGGCACTGTGGGGGTGGGGTGGGCGGCGGGGCCTGAGGCAGCCTGTCCAAGGGCCCTGGGTTGCAAGCACTGCGCTGGCACCGGGAGGAGAGAGCTCTGGATTCCTCTTTAGAGTCGCCCCTGCTCCACAGGGGACGCTGAGAGTCAAAGGGGAACGCCTCCCTGGCACACAGATGGGGAGTGCCCGCAGCCTGGGGCAGTGTTCTCCCCCTCCCACTGTCCCAAGGGCAAGAGGGTAGGGTCCCAGGAAGTGGTAGTCTTGGGCCCCATTTTGACCCTGGTTTGGACTTTGAGGACAAACCGGAGCCTGGCTCAAGTTCTGAGACCTGCTCAGTCACTTCTGTATAGGAGTGACTCAGCAAGACCTGTTTGGCCCTCCCTCCACCCTGCCACTGCTGATGTGGAACTTTGCTATTGGCCCTGTCAGTTACCCCTTCCTCTTCCCCTTCCCCACCTCTTACATCATCTCTCCCCATAACTAAGTGCCCACCCCCTTTGCCTTCTCTATATAAGCGAGGGGTTGATACACTAATGTTGAGTTCCTGCTTCGACAAGACTCCCAGCCTGGTGTATTTCTTTTGGCCACCAACACTTGCCATCCTGCTCAGCCCCGGATATATTCTGCTGGACCAGGTTCTCTCCTCTCACCTGGACCTGCCGGCAAGGAGCCGAAGTTGGCACCTTGGGTAGAAAGAACCCAGGCCTCTGCACGATGAAACCCTCGTCCTTATATAGCTACACAGACTTTGTGTAACCAAGAAATAAATGTCTGTTGTGTTAGACTTCTGAGAGTAGGAGGGGTCTGTTATAGCCTTAATATTACTGAATTAATTCAGTAGGAGGAAGATGGGCCATTAGAAAAAGCAACCCTCAATGTTTCATAATTGTGCCAAAGACAGACCATGATGGTAACAATCCTCATGAAAAGAAAGGGGCCTAACAGAAAATTAGTTACTGGGATCAGACTTTCCCTTCCCAATTTAAGAAGCAGGAATGTTGCACAAAGACCAAATACTTTGCAGGCTGATGGCCAAGCCACCTTTCTGGTTTTGCTGTTTGCTGGGTGGGTATGTGACCTCACAAGGACCCTGTCTCAATGTCCTCATCCGTAAAGAGATAATGAGCACATGTAATTACTGTGCTGGTGTTATGCTCAGATTCAGTGAGAGTATACACGGACACATGGAGCATGAAGCCAACATTTGGTGCATTTCTTCCTTGCCTTTGCTAAGATCTTCTCTACATCACCATTTTCCTCATAATCACTCAACAGTGTCTGACCTATAGGTAGTGTCTGAGCTCAGGAAAATGGCAAACAAACATACTTATCACAGAATACCAGATGCAATGGAAAGACTGAAGTTGATGTTGGCTTTTTCAGTCATGCTGGGGGAACTTGACTGACACTTTCATTCCATTGATTGATCACGTTCATTTTGAGCTGCATTTAGCTGTCTAGAAAAATTCATCCCCAGCCGTCATGATGAACTGGAAGGCTGGACTGGCCCCAAAGACACTTCAGCAAATCTGTTACCCAGCTCCAGTGGCAGGCAGCCAGGTGTCTGGTTCCTCAGCCTCAGTGGTGAAGCTGACCGACAGGCAGCAGGATACTGAAGCTCTGATGTGAGGAAAACAAGCAGCAGCAGCAGCAGCAGCAGCAGCAGCAGCAGCAGCAGCAGCAACAACAACAACAACAACAGGACTGCTTTCCAAAGGGACCCATTGCTGCTGCTGCCACCACTGCTGCTCCTGCCGCTGCCCAGGGACCCACACAGGAGGGCAAAACAGCAGGTAATTTACGATTTTCAAAACTAACTTTGCATGTTGTCAACTTATTAGTTGACTCTGGAGTTGAAGGCAGGGGTTTGACTTTAGCCTGAGCCTAGCATGCCACTTCCCGACAGCTCAGAGCAGACAGCAACAACTAAATGTCTGCTTCCTCAGCTCTATGTGCAAATAATCCCTCACACATGTGGGCAGTTCTGGTTGCAGGGCTCTCTTGGACTAGGCATTAGACTCCCCGTGGGAGCTCTAAATGTTTCTGATGCCCAATCCCACAGCACAAAGCAATTATATCACAAATATCCAGAGCTAGGATCCAGGCATCTCTTATCTCAGAAGCTTCCAAAATGATTCTATTGCACAGCCAATCACTGCTGTGCAGAGTCACTGCTCTACCATTTCTAAGGACTAACTCATTGATGTGAGCAAAGTGGTGGAAGAGAAGACAGGAAGTAAACTCAGACAGGAACCACAACTTGCTGATAGTCATTCGCTTGATGAGAGGAAGGGCTAGTCCCTGACCCGGATGTTCCTGTTCACTTTGAACATCTTCCTCCTTACCCTCTGGCCTCAATTTCTATAAACTGAAAAGAGTGTTTGCAGTTACCTCACATTAGAAGGATAAAACAACTGACTTGAATTTTAATTTTTATTTTACACATATGTTTTGCCTGTAGGTATTTCTATATACTGTGTGTGTGCCTGGTGCCCAAGGAAGCCAGAAGAGGGCATCATATTTGCTGGGACTGAAGTTACAGACAATTGTGGGCTGCCACATGGATGATGGAACCAAACCTGGTCCTCTGCAAGAGCTCTGAACCACCAAGGCTCTCTCTGGCTCCCAACTTACTTTTATTTTCACTCATTTTACCTACTATATATATTATATAATATTATATGTAATAGTCATGTATTATTTATATTTATAGAAATAAAATAAATGTATATTAATATAATATGTAATATATTATATATCCTTCAAGCACTTGGCAAATATTAACTAATTTTAATTGATAAATAAATTAACTGAAATTAAAACACTTCCTGTGTCCCATATACCAGTGCTGCTACTTGCCTTTAAAATGCCTGAAGTTTTTGGCTCAACAACTGTTTCTTATCTCCATGAAAGTGAAGTACTCCAGGGCCTGTGAGAAGATTAAATGAGAAGAGTGGCAGCTATGGTCTAAATGTTGAATGTCCAACACATGCCCATGTGACTGTAAAGGCCTCATCCCTAGGGCTTCAGCAGCCCACTGCTTGTTGGTCAGGTTCATCCCTGAGGGACCAGACACCCAGCACTGTTGGCAGGTGGTGAAATCTTTGGGAAGTGGGGCTTAGTCGAACTTCTTAAGTTACTATTGAGCTCACTTGAAAGGGATTGTGTGATTCTAACCCCTTCCTCTCTTTCTGTTTCCTGGCCATGAAGTACATAGTTTTGCTCTTACAGAAGTTCCTGCCTTACCACAGGCCTAGACCAACAGGGCCAACTGATCATGGGCAAGAGTCTGAAAGGTGAACCAAAATAAAGTTTAATATTTACAAGATATTTCTTAAGTATTTTATCATATCAGCAAAAAGCTTACTAGTACAGTGATCATTGCTATTTCATTAATAAATACAAAAACATGGAAAGACAAAGGATATTTTGTTCAAATACAAGGGATTCATTAGAGACGTAATAACATGATTTTTAAATCCAAAATAGCATATTTCAGTTTTAAATAGTATGTACAAAACAGATCTTAGAGTTACCCTATGTTCCTGCCTGAATAATAATTTCCTTTTCTTAAGTGGGAGTGGGACCTGAGCAGAGAATTAAGATAAATTGTTCCTAAACCCTCCTGACCTGTGGAAACTGTGAGATAATGAATGTGTGTTATTTTAAACCACTGGTTTTTTTTATTAATTTGCTACACTGAAATAGAAAACTAACAGACATCATGAAAGGGTATGCGTTTAAATGAAAGTCATTTATTTAAAAATTAAATGGAAATCTCAGATTATAAGGCAATATGACATACACACAAACATACACAATGAGACTATGGGAATTCAATAATGACTAGAACTGGAAATGACATTTATCTTTGTTTTCATTTTCTGTGCTTTCTAAAATCATTTTTATTGTTAATGAAATGTTTGATGTTAAAAGTACTAAATAAAATATGTACATTTTTTACAGTGGTTATCCCTGGGTAGTAAAATTATGGTTGAATTTGTATTGTAGGTTATTTCAATTGTTCTTCTTTGAAGAATTGACACAGACTGCTATAATTAAAAGAATAAATAAATAGATTCCAGTGGCATTTTTCAATTATCAAAGAAAATTCTGCCATCATTTTTCCCATATGAATTAAGGCAGAGGGAGGAACCTCTGTCTTCCACACACTGAGATAGAACCTGATAACGTAGATTGAACGGTACTCATGCATGCTCTGGATTCTAAAGCTGTCTATCCGATTGTTGTACTTTCTCAAATTTAAAAAATTTTTTCACCTTTGTAACTGTTTCCTCACATATAAAATGGGCAAAAGTATGATGGTGACTCAATAAGCTAGTGCTTCATTTCTTTTTAAATGAGCCCAAGCATGTAAGAGGTACTCACTAATATTCTTTACTGTTAGTATCATCATCGCTAGCGTTACCACCACCATCATTATCAACTACGTTGCCATTATAAGAGTAGTCAATATTTCAGTCTTGATTGATTTAGATATTAGAAGGAATCTCACCTCCCTTGGAAGACCTCAAGTGAATGCTGTGGGATACCGAAGACACAGGTCTCCCTTTTACATGCTAGGAAGATGCATCTTAAAATTAACACTATCCTTGCTAGTTGCTTGATTGGAACTGGCCCTTTAAGAATCTGAGTCAAGCTGGTTTGAGGTTTATTGCATGCTATAATGAGCTTGTTAGTTATGGTGTGAGGTGAGCCAGGTCTAGGTCAAAGCTCTCTCTCTCTCTCTCTCTCTCTCTCTCTCTCTCTCTCTCTCTCTCTCTCTCTCTCTCTCCATTCCAGGGCCTCCAGGAGCTGGGTGGGAGATGGAAGCAGTCCAAGGCCACCATGAAGCATGGCTGAAGAAGTACAGCTGCCCATAATCTGGGCGTCAGGGTCAAGGGCACTTGGAAAAACAGGCTGGAGCAAGGGAGGAGCCAATACTAGAGGAGCTGTTGGCTGAGTGTTTGCTGGTGTGAGCACAGGCTATGATCAAAGACCCAGATAGGCAGACCGCTGGGCTCAGGGGGTAGCAGAAAGCTGTTACAGTCTGAGATTGAAATACTCTTAAAGAATCTGGAACCGTGGTTGGAAGAGACATGGCCAAGATAATTAATGATACAAAGAAACCAAGCTACTGGTAGCAGTGTCACAACTGTGAGACGCCACGGATGGCTCATTGCCCTGAGGAGCAATTCTAAGCATGTCCCATTCAAACCACTATCATAGACACCTTTAGAATCACTCCCAAAGTAAAAAGGAGTCAAATCTACCTAAACCTTCCCCCAAGAAAACTTCCTAAAAGATCTTCCTGGTTTCCTTGGAAGGACCTATGTCCACACAAAGAGAATGAATCAGTGGGGTGACAGCGTCTCTTTTGTTTCTGTTAGGCTCTCAGTGGCGCATGAGAGAAAGAAAGAAGTGCCAAATTCAGAGCAAAGAGTCAATATCTCATGGGTCAGACATCGTCGTCATCGTCGTTGTCGTCGTCGTCATCATCATTGTTGTTATACCATCATCATTATTGTCCACTAAAAATCAAATGAGTTTGGGAGCTGATGAGACAACCCAGCAAGTGAAAGCACTTGCTACCAAGCCTGCTGACTTGAGTTTAATCTTCAAGTCCTACATGGTAGAAAGAGGGAACGATTCCTGAAAGTTGCACCAAGCATGTGTTTACTTGCATGTATCCATTTGTACACGCAATTAAATAAGCACAACCATATTTTAAAAAGAAGTCGTTTTTGAAAATGTGCTTGAAGAACCAAGCAGGTTTTTAAGATTCAAGTACTGATGGGGGCAAGAGGGTAGAAGAAAGAAGACTAAGAGAGGAAATAACCAAAGTAAGAACAATGAAGAAGGGTCATTAAATGCCACAAGTTTATAAGCCAATTAAAAACACAATTAAGGCCAGGTGGTGGCGCCAACAGGCCTTTAATCCCAGCACTTGGGAGGCAGAGGCAGGCAGATCTCTTGAGTTTGCAGCCAGCCTGGTCTACAGAGCTAGTTCCAGGACAGCCAGGGCTACACAAGGAGTCCATGTCTCAAACAAAGCAAAACAAAACAACAACAAAAAACCCTCACAATTAAAAGAAATCATGGGCTATTAAACAAAAATCTGTGTCTGGCACAAGATACCTTCCTACAAATTACTGGTTAGGGAGGCCCCAGAAGCACCAAAAACAATACAGATTATAGCTGTTGGTTTCTCACTACAGATAACACACAGACACACACACACACAGACACACACACACACCCCAGTTACATAATGCACCCTTGCACTGACCAGGAAACTCTATCTCTGCTAGCTAGCTTTCAGAGTGTCATAAAGTGCTTTGAAGACTGATAAGGGAGAAAAGCCATCAATAGCCATACCCAGCACTGCAGCTTGCATGGTGCAATAGCGACCAATGGCATGACATGCCTATTAGGAAAATAATGGCAGTTTCTGAGGGGACCCAACAACTCTCTTCATTATATTTGAGGTCCAATCCACAGGAGGGAATCCATGCCTGGTACTGTAAACGTTGTCAAAACTCAAGACTGAGGAAGTCCCAGGCACAAGGGGAGAACTCATTGACACTGATTTACTGAGTTATTATGTTGTCAAACTGCTTCCTAATGTTTATGCTTTGGGGGTTTTTTGTTTGTTTGTTTGTTTTGGGTTTTTTGAGAGAAGGTTTTTCTGAGTAGCCCTGGCTATCCTGGAACCCTCTCAGTATACCAGGCTGGGCTCGAACTCAGAGATTCCCCCCTGTCTCTGCCTCCCACGTGCTGGGATTAAGGGCATGGACCACCACAGTCCAGCTAATGATTATGCTTATGTTCACAGATGGGTGCTTGTCTTGATCAAAGAAGCTACTTACCACAATGGGTAGAGATTAATGTGGAGATTCACTACTGTCCAAAGTGTTAAGTTACTGAGAGTGTTCGGCTATAGATTGGACATCTACATCAACTCTCTCCTCCCTCAAGGCTCATGGAACATTAAAGAAGATTGGGCTTAAAGAATGTAAGAGCAAAGGCTGAGGAGTGCTGGGAAGTGCTGTCCTCTGGACACGACATGGCTGTTGCATACATGAACTCAAAACAGCTGTGGTTACTTAGATATGTATAAAATCAAGCCATTAAAATTCTAGCATGGGACATGGAACTGATGGGATTGGAAAGCCACATACTTCCATCTGTTGGTCTGGAGATCCCAATCATGGTATACCAGAAGTCTCTGAGATTGGTGTGATTTAAAGACAGTGAAGATGTTCTCATGTTTTACTCTGCCTTCTAATCTGTAGTTGACAATGGGGAAAAATCATGCAACATGTTTTGTTTTGTTCTGTTCTGTTCTGTTTTGCTTTGTTTTCAGATTAAATGTGTCTGTTGGTTAACCTGGACTCCTAGGGGCTCACAGAGACTGAACCAACAACCAGGGAGACTTCATGGGACTGACCTAGGCCCTCTGCATATATGTTACAGTTGTGTAGCTTGGTCTTCTTGTGGGACTCCTAACAGTGGGAGCAGGGGCTGTCTCTGACTGTGTTGCCTACTTTTGAGACTCTTTTCCTCATGCTGGGTTGCCTTGCCTAGCCTTAATAAAAGAGGAGGTGCCTAGTCTTACTGCAACTTGATATGCCGCGTTTGGTTGATATCCACTGGAGACCTGCTCTTTTCTGAAGGGAAATGGATGAGGAATGATGGGGGTGGGCACAGGGGAGGTGGGGAGAGGGACTTACTTGGAGGAGAGAATGGAGGAAAAACAATAGTGGTCAGGATGTATAACAATAACAATAATAATAATAATAATAATAATAATAATAATAATAATAATACCAAAGCAAAAAATATGTCTGTTGGCACATTTGCTGCCTTAAAAATGGATTGTCAGAAGAGAAAGGACTGTTGATCAATCATGATTCAGAGATAATCAACATCATTTTCAAGAAAATAATCAAATTTGTATAAAAATTGTGCTACAGCAATGGTGAACATTGTAATAACTGCACAAAACTTAAATGTCCTTGAAATAGGGTCTAGACACTGTGTTCAACATTTTATCATATTAAATCAAACTTAAAGTCAATGGTAGGGTTTTCTTTCTCATGGTTCCTTTCCCTGGTTGATCATTTCTAATGGTTTATCACAATTCTCTTTTCTGGAGTTTTAGAAATGTAATCTGAATACTCTTGTGGCTTTTTGGAAGACCAACACTGCTGAGTCAATGATAACTATTCCCCGTATACTCTAATGTGAAACCCATCATTAGGGAATTTTACTTTTGCTTTTTCATTTCATTAGCAATTTGGAAGAAAGAGAAATAAGAACACAGGTAGCCCTTGCTTTGAATAACGCTATATTAGCTTAGCACTGTGATTTTGCAACTATGCTCTTCCTGTTTCATGACAGACATCTACATGTGTTTCAGTTAAGCCAGCACTAGCACTAATCGAACTCAGTACACCTTGTTCTTTTCTCTTCAAACATCATGTTTGCACCACAAACCTTGATCTCTTTCTCCCCTTTTACCTTCTAGTTTCTGTTTATATTTTTTTTTGATACTTTATTTACATTTCCAATGTTTCTCCCTTTCCAGATCTCCTCTTTGGAAACCCCCTATCCCCTCCACTTCCCCCACTACTATGAGGGTATTCCCCCACCCACTCACCCGCCCACCCACTCCTGTCTTCCCACCTTGACATTCTCCTTTACTGGGGCCTCTAACGCCCTCAGGCTCAAGAGCCTCTCCTCCCCCTGATGGCCAACAAGGCCCTCCTCTGCCACATATGTGGTCTAAGTCATGGGTCCCTCAATATGTATTCTTTGGTTGGTGGTCCAGCCTCCACTCCAGGAGCACCCGGGGGGGGGGGGGGAGGTGTCTCAGGCAAGTTGACACTGCTTGAGGTCAGGAATGCTGATTCCCCCAGAAGTTCTTTTGTTGTTGAGAATAGCTTTTGCTATCCTGGGTTTTTTGTTGTTCCAAATGAATTTGAGAATTGCTCGTTCTAAATCTATGAAGAATTGAGTTGGAATTTTGATGGGGATTGCATTGAATCTGTAGATTGCTTTTGGCAGGATGGCCATTTTTACTATATTAATCCTTCCAATCCATGAGCATGGCAGATCTTTCCACCTTCT
>CM052722.1:22650690-22688736 GCA_028551405.1 Uromys caudimaculatus | reverse complement strand
ATTTCATGGATGTTTTAGGTTAGGAGCTTTTTGCATTTTGCGTTTTCTTTTACTGTTGTGTCAGTGTTATCTATGGTATCTTCTGCTCCTGAGATTCTCTCTTCTATCTCTTGTATTCTGTTGGTGATGCTTGCATCAATGACTCCTGATCTCTTTCCTAGGTTTTTCTAACTCCAGGGTTGTCTCCCTTTGTGGTTTCTTTATTGTTTCTATTTCTATTTTTAGCTCCTGGATAGTTTTGTTCATTTCCTTTGTCTGTTTGATTATGTTTTCCTGTAATTCTGTCTGTTTGATTGTGTTTTCCTGTAATTCTTTAATGGATATTTGTGTTTCTTCTTTAAGGGCTTCTACTTGTTTACTTCTGTTCTCTTGTATTTCTTTAAGGGCGTTATTTCTTTCTTTCTTAAAGTCTTCTATCATCATCATGAGAAATGATTTTAAATCTGAGTCTTACTTTTCTGGTGTGTTGGGGTATCCAGGGCTTGCTGTGGTGGGAGAGCTGGGTTCTGATGAAGCCAAGTAGCCTTGGTTTCTGTTCCTTATGTTCTTGCCCTTGCCTTTTGCCATCTTGTTAATGCTGATGTTAGCTGGGCTTACTCTGGCTGTGGCTTGCCCCTCCTGCAGGACTCTGTATCAATACTCCTTGAAGACCAGCTCTCTCTGAGAGGTATTTGGGTTTGGAGAGCTGTGGCACAAGATCAGCTCTGGGGTGCAGACAGAAACCAGAAGGGTCTTGTCCCCAGCTGTCCCCTGGTTCCTATGTCCTGATGGCTCTGCAAGGGACCCTCTTGATCTAGTGAGTTTGAACAGAAGTGGTGGTTTTGCTTATGCTCGAAGGTGTGTCAGCACTCCTGGGATACCAGCTCTCTCTTGGAGCCCTGTGACCCAGGCTGAGGTCCCCAGGTCCCGGTGAGCAGCTGTGCTCATCTTAACCCCACTCACGGCTTTTCCACGCTCCTGGGAGGGTAGCTTTCTCCTGGCACTACTTGGCTATGGAACCCTGGTGGCCCAGGCAGAAGTCTCCTCCCACAGATGGAAACCGGAAGGTTTCTGTTCCTTACTTTTCCTCCTCAGTCTCTGTGTCCTGAGGGCCTGGGAGGCTAGCTTTCTCACAGAACTAATTGGCTATGGAGCCCTGTGGCACAAGCTGAGGTTCCCAGCCACAGATGGAAACCAAAAGTTTCCTGTCCCCAACTTTTCCTCAGTCTCTGTGTCCCGCGGGTTCCAGTCGGGTCCCGGTGAGCAGCGGTGCTTGTCTTATCCACACTCACAGCTTTTCCACACTCCTGGGAGGGTAGCTTTCTCCCAGTGCTACTTGGCTATGGAACCCTGGTGGCCCAGGTAGAGGTCTCCCGTCACAGATGGAAACCCTTGTGTTTATATTTTATGACTGATTTGATCATCTTACTTGATGGCACAATATTTCCTTGTTATTGGTATTATTACCATCATTGATCAGTGTGCCATGCCTATTGTTGTGTTGAGACTAAGAGTCAAAATAAATATACTAAACATTTAAAAATAGCATAGGGAGGGGAGGGTTCTTGAAACCACAGCTCTAATAAACTTTTGGAAGTAGATGACTTCAGGGAGAGGAAGAGCAAATTTTCTAGTGGTGGACAATTGTAAATTGTCCATGCCCCACTGGATGACTCCACACTTATGGGCATATGGACAACAGGACTGGACTCGAGGTTATTTTTTAAAAGAGGACATGAAGTTGGGAGGGAGATCTGTTAGGAGGGCCCAAGAGAGTTGGAAAGGGGGAGTAGGGAGTGTATATGATTAACATACTTGTATACATATATGAAATTCTCAAAGAATAGAAAACTCCTCAAATCTTGAAAGTTTGGGAGCAGTTATTTAAATTACAATCAAACAGATGTAAGCAAATAAACTCAGGAATAAACATGGCCTTTATTAAGTCAGTATGTAAATCAAGGAGATTCAATGTGACATTTTTCATACATATTTGTCATTATACTTTGCTCTTATTAGTCTCCACCCTGTCTGCCTTAGTTAGGGTGTCTATTAATGTGATTAAATAGCATGACCAAAACAAATTGGGGAGGAAAGGGTTTTTTGGCTTACATGCCCACATCATAGTTCATCATCAAAGGAACTTAGGACAGGAAGTGAAAGCAGGGCAGGAACCTGGAAGCAGGAGCTAATGAAGAGGCCATGAGGGGTGCTGCTTACTGGCTTGCTCCTCATGACTTGCTCAGCCTGCTTTCTTATAGAACACAGGACCACCAGCCCAGGAATGGCACCACCCACAATGGTCTGGTCCCTCATCCATTACTCACCATTTAAGAAAAAGCCCTACAGGCCTGCCTACAGCCTAATCTTATGAGGCATTTTCTTAATTGAGGTTCCCTCCTATCAGATGACTACCTTGTGTCAACTTGACATAAATCTAGCCAGTACACTGCCTCCTCTTTCAGGCCATCTTCCCTCTCAAACAGCAGCCTTTCTACTTCTCTTTCCCTTTCTCTCTGTGTCTCTGTCTCTGTCTCTGTCTCTCTGTCTGTCTGTCTGTCTCTCTCTCTCACACACACACACAGAGAGAGAGAGAGAAAGAGAGAGAGAGAGAGAGAGAGAGAGAGAGAGAGAGAGAGAGAAGAGAGAGAGAGAGAGAGAGAGAGAGAGAGAGAGAGAGAGAGAGAAAGAGAGAAGGGGGACATATCACTGATGTCACTGATGTCCTGGACAGGACTACCTACTTTGGTGCTTTCTTTGTCTGTCATTGCCAAAGCTCTATCCAGATCATTGCCTCTTTAATTAAGTTTCCTGTTATCTAACTTTCTGAGTAGAAACACAGAAAACCAAGTTGTATCCAACTTGATGCTCTCCCATCCTGAGTGTTCTTGGTTGCCAGGCAAGTATGGATCTACTAGTAGGGGCAGAGGAAAAGAATGGAAAATTCAGCCAATGATATAACTTCATTGTTCTTCATGACTGAAAAAAGTTCCATTGTGTATATGCACCACATTTTTTAAATCTGTTTTTCTGACGTTGGCTACCTACATTCCTCTGTGCCTGTGGACAAAGCCTAGTTTGACTATCTTCAAATTCATATTGGGTTCTGCCTTCATTTAGTTTATCACAAAAACAGAGCCTAAATACTTGAGTAAAGAGCTAAGTGCTGGCTAAAGAGTGTGAAACAACAATCAAGGAAAAGCCAATATAAAAGAGTTTTCCTAAGATAATTGTTGTAGACAATGAAAGACTAAACCATGGGTATCTCAAAGAAGCTAGAGGATAGCCTTCAGAACTGTAAATCCATCAAAAAATTGTAGGCTAGAGTTCTGAGCCACCAGTTCTCACTTCCAATGCTTGGCAGTTGTTCAAGAGGGCAGTATGCTCTCCACACTTCCAGACTGCTGCTTCATGTGAATTAAGTTACTTCCCACAGCTGTAGAGAAAGTTCTGAGGTAGAAAGACACATGTGACTTGAGGTGGGATTTTGGAACTATCCACCACTGCTGGATCTGAAATCAGGAGACTAAAGAATGTTTTGTGAAGTACCAAAAATGTCAGCTATAATTTCCCTGATTTGTTATTAGAAGCAAATTCTTCCTCCTCAGGAATCCTAGGCTCTGGAGTTTCCATCACTCTTATGAAACCCATAATACAATTTTTCCTTGCAGACATTCATATATGTGTATAACCTACCTCCCCAATCCCCACCTCCACAACCAAACTAAAAGTTCTTGGAGGACAACAGCCACACTGACCAAACTTTTAGACCTTTTTTCTTGGACTCTAAATGAAAAGCCTAATCAGATTTATTGGCTAAATAAGGCAATAAATTTCTAAAGCCAAGACATTAAAAATATAACCTTTTACTCATTCACTCCATAAAGAAATAACTATAACTATCTATAATGTGCAGTCATAACAGTTGTGTCTTAGTTAGGGTTTCCATTGCTGTGAAGAGGCACCACAAGCAAGGCAACTCTTATAAAGAAAGCATGTAGTTGGGGGCTTGCTTACAGTTTCAAAGGATTAGTCTATTATCATGGTGGGAAGCATAATAGCAGACAGGCAGGCATGGTGCTAGAGTGGTAGCTGAGAGCTTTACATCCTAATCCTCAAGCAGTAGACAGAGAACAAAAGCTTCTTTCTTCCTTGCCCTTTATAGAGGCTGCCATCAGGAGATTAAGGATGAGTATGGTGACCTCAAATGATACTGATTTAAGGTGGGTTCAAATACATGAGCCTATAGGGGCCATTCTTATTCAAACTACCACAATTTGTTTAAAACAAACAATAAAAAGCAGAATACCCATACTTCCCAATCTTGAGAAGCTTTTATATATTTTGTATATATGGCGCATACACACACTTAAGCACATAATGTTTAAGAGACCCAATGCAACAAGTAAGCACATTGAAAGTAGTTTCATGGGAATGGACAGAGGCATCAGTAGTCAAGTAGAGAACAGTTCATGGAGATGCCATGTTGATCTGATTACCATAATAGGCCTACCTTAAGAAGGAGACAATGTTGAGGGCTGGGAGCATGGCTTACGTCTTAGTTTTATTTCTGTTGCTATGACAAAATATCATTGGAAAAATCAATTTGGGAGATAAACAGTTTCTTTTAGCTTACAATTCTAGGATACAATCTACTATAGCAGGGAAATAAAAATAGCAGGAATTTAAAAACTTGAATGGCTAGTCACATCACACCCACAGTTAAGAACAGAGAGAAATGAATACCTAGATAATTCTCAGCTCAGTTTTTCTACTCAGTACTCAAGCTCAGGGAACAATATCACCCACTGGGTTTTCTCATATCAATTAAGATGATCAAGATAATTCCTCATAGGCATGTGTCTTAGTCAGGGTTTCTATTCCTGCACAAACATCATGACCAAGAAGCAAGTTGGGGAGGAAAGGGTTTATTCAGCTTATACTTCCACATTGCTGGTCATCACTAAAGGAAGTCAGGACTGGAACTCAAGCAGGTCAGGAAGCAGGAGCTAAGGAAGAGGCCATGGAGGGATGTTACTTACTGGCTTCCTTCCCCTGGCTTGCTCAGCTTGCTTTTTTTTTTTTTTTTTTTTTTTTTTGAGCCAGGGTTTCTCTGTGTAGCCCTGGCTGTCCTGGAACTCACTCTGTAAATCAGGCTGGCTTCAAACTCAGAAATCCACCTGCCTCTGCCTCCCAAGTGCTGGGATTAAAGGCGTGCGCCACCACTGCCCGGCTAGCTTGCTCTCTTATATAACCCAAGACTACCAGCCCAGGGATGGTACCACCCACAATGGTACCATCCCTCTTGATCACTAATTGAGAAAATGCCTTACAACTGGATCTCATGGAGGCATTTTCCCAAGGGAGGGTCCTTTCTCTGTGATAACTCCAACTTGTTTCAAATTGACACACAAAACCAGCCAGTACAGCATGCCAACAGAACATTAATCTAGACCAGTGGTTCTCAATCTTCCCAATGCTGTGACCCTTTAATACAGTTCTTCATGTTGTAGTGACCCCCAACCATAGAATTATTTTCATTTGCTACTTAATAGCTGTTATGAATCATAATGAAAATATCTGATATTTCTGATGGTCTTAGGTGACCCCTGTGAAAGGGTAATTCAGCACCCAAAGGGGTCATGACCCACAGGTTGAGAATCACTGATCTAGACAATTAGTTATTTAAACTTTCTTCCCAGGTGATTCTAGATTGCATAAAACTGATGGTTAACACCAATGATCATAACTCAGTAGATAAAAGCACTTGCTGTGCAAAGGTGAGGACTTGAGTTCAAATCCCCAGAACTCATGTAAAGCCAGGTGCAGCAGTGTGTATCTGTAATTGTAAAATTCCCCCAGAGAACTGGGAGATAGAAACAGGAGAATTCCCAGAAGCCCATGGGCCAGGTACCCTGGCATATATAGCAGCAAAACAATAAGAGACCCTGCCTCAAACAAGGTACAAGGCAAGAACTAACACCCAAAACTGTCTTACAACCTCCACACATACACATGCCTACACTCACACACAAACATGAACATATGCACACCATACACACACACATACACACACATAGAGACAGAGACAGAGACAGAGACAGAGAGACAGAAAGATTTTAAAAGAGGTAACAATGCGCTAAAAAGATTGGCCCATATTTTGCCATAAAGTTCAATATTTTATATTATTTAGATCATAAATATGATACACATGAATGCATTATAGAAGATTTAGATGATGCTAAAGAGAGCTTAGAATAAAGCCATAATTCTACCACTCAAAGGTAAACCCTGCAAACATTTTGATCTAATTCCTTCTTGCCTTTTTCCTAAATGTGTCTGTTGCATGATGGAGGTTATACTGGATATTGATTTTATCTGGCATGAGAGCTAGATGAGACAGAAAATTAAAGGCACTTCTTCATTGTAAAAATGAGAACCGTATCTCCTAAAGAAAGTAAATAGTATCTAAGAACCTCAGAGCTGAGACCACAATGGAGGTACCCTACTCATAATCCAGTCTACGATGCTGCTGCTTCGATTTACTTTACTTACATCTCGTCTTACTTGATGGATAATTGTGAACCCAGACTTTAGAAACTTGTGTTTGGTGCTTAAAACTTCCCACTTGAGTAGGCACACCTGAGCCTGTCTATCTATCTGTGGTTGTTTGAATGCAAATTTCCCCACAGGCTCCTATGTGTGAATACTTGGTCCCTAGTTGGTGGAACCATTTTAGGAAGGACTAGAAGGTATGGCTTGGTTGAATAAGGTGTGTCATTGGGGGTGGGCTTTAAGGTTTTGAAACGCCAAACTGAAGTCTTGCTTTTGCCTCCAACTTTGGGATCAGACGTAAGCTCCCAGCTTTGGCTACAATGCCGTGCCTGCCTGCCTGCTGCCGTGCTCCCACAATGATGGTCATGGACTCACTCTCTGAAACAGTAAGCAGGCCCCCAAATAAATGCTTTTTTTGTAAGTTGCCTTGTTCGTGATGTCCTTCAGAGCCACAGAACAGTAACTAAGATACTATCTATGTCGCTAATGACTACCAGTGGCTAGTAGCCACTGAGAGTTTAAAAAGGGAAATAAAGATGAGAAAGTCCCCAGCATACAGCGGAGGATCCCTACATCTCACCAGGGTTCACATTTGTGTGTGCAGAAGGTTGAAGAAGAAATCTTAGCATGGCTTCCTCTATATGTCCTTGAGTATAGGCATAGCAACTCATAACTCATAACTCAAATAAACCAACAAACTTCTTAGCCCGAAAGGTGGTTCTGCTAGGTTGCCTTTGTGTCTGTGCGGGTTCATTTTTTCTATAAACTTTATGGTCCTTTGCAAAGAATGACTACAAGTGCTGCAGATGTTGCAGGCTCCTAGAAGCAGATGTTCATGACTGTAAAAATCTCAGAGAAATGATACCTCAGCCTTTTAAGTCAATGAGCTAAAACCTAACATAACATTCTGGGCTCATTTATTATTTTCACCTATTCCTGCAGGCTGTGGATTAATAGAAACGAAGCAACTGTGCATCCTGGGAAACAGGCTGTGGCCCCTAGAGTAACAGATGCATCCAACCCCTCCCTGTGTTAACCGCGATGATGAGATTTCTTCTAGGCTTAACTGACAACACAACTCCCCTACTGCCAGAAAAGAGATGTCTTCAAGGACTTCAGGGTTTCTGTGGGTAGCAATAAAAGCAACATTTCCCCCATCTTCTTCCAACAGCGACTTCCAATCCCTCTACCACCCATGCCAGGAGCAAGAGAATCAGAGCATCAAAAGAGAGGCTCAAATTATTTAATCTCTCTTTTGTGTTAAAACCCAAGAATGTTTTGTACTAGGTATAGTAGCCATTAAGCCTTAAAAGAATGTCAGAAATAAAGCTTTTGAACGAACCACAACTTGCTTCTCTTTCCCCACTTTCTTTTCACCCTTTCTTTTCTCCTTTTCCTTTCTTAGCACTCCCTCCCTCCTTTCACTCTCTTTCTTCTCTCTCCCTCACTCTAGTTCCCTCTCCCCATTTCTTCTTTCCTCAACTCTTCTCTCTTACTTCTTCCCTCTCTTCAGTAAATGCAAGAACATCTCTTATGTTCACATATATCTCAGCAGCTAACACAATTGGGGGGGGGGGAAATCAGGTTATTTGTATACACACATGTTTTGTGTGAGATATATATATAATTACTCTTCAAGAATAAAGACAGGGGGATAGGGAGATGGATCAGTGGCTAAAGTGCTTCCCACAAAGGCATGAGAACCTGAGTTTGGATCTACAGTTACTATGTAAAAGCCAGGTGTCTGAAATCCCACCATAAGGGTACAGAGACGGGGCACTCCTAGGACTTACTGGCCAGCCACTATAGCTAAAATGGCAAGTCCAACCTTCAGTGAGAATCCTTGTCTTAAAAACATACAGTGGAATGATAGAGGAAGACATCTAATCTTGATTTCTGACCTCCCAGCATGTGTATGCACATGCATACAGAGAAGGGGGGAGGAGCAGAGGAGGGGCAGAGAGAAGAGAAGGGGAAGGAAGGGAAGGGAAGGGGGAGAGGGAGAGAATATGAAGATATGAAGACAGGACCTAATGATTACTATGGGATGACTAGCATGTCAATTTTCTTGTCCCTCCCTCAATCTCTCCTCCCTTAATGAGTCTCATATGTCTTATGCAAAGAAATAAGCGAGTAATGAATAACAACTTCCTTGAGATGGTCCTTCAACATTAGGCCAGGCCATTCCAAAAGTCAGACTCCACATCACTTTCTTTTTCTTTCTTGTTTTTTTTTAAACAATTCTTTTTTAAAAACTATTTATTTTATGTATATGAGTACACTGTAGTTGTCTTCAGACACACCAAAAGAGGGCACCTGATCGCTTTACATATTATGGTTGTGAGCCACCATGTGGTTGCTGGGAATTGAACTCAGGACCTCTAGAAGACCAGTCAGTGTTCCTAACCGCTGAGCCATCTCTCCAGCCCTCCATGTCACTTTCAAGTGCAGTCTGTTCAACAACACCCTGGTCCTACCTCAGACAGCTAACTGAAATGTAGACTGCTTCATAATCAGATTTCTCACAAGTGTCACCTAAAACAGAACCAAGTGGACACCACATGAAAATGCTTAATCTGGGGTACCTGGAGATCTGGGAACAGAAAGGAAATGGGGAAAGTAATATAATTCTATTTTAATTAAAAATGTATATTAAGTGAAAAAACACTGGATCCAGTTTAAATGTCCAAGGAAAGAACAAAGTTCTGGGAAAATCAGGCATTGAGATAAATCTCTTACCAGCCAACAAATAGGTACTTTGTCACAAAGTGCATGCTAAGAAATGCCAGAAGGTATCCTAGTTCTGTTGTTGGTGATGGGAAAAGGTCCAGATTCTTTTACTGTATCCAAAAAGGTTTGCCCATCACTCACTCAACTGTGCAATTTGTTTCCAAAACTTATATCTCACAATCTCACTCCTCAGGTTCATGAGATGAACTGGGACTGTTTGGTAAGTGTGGTGGCCTGAGGTTGAAGAAATTCCTGTATGATCAGTTCTGCTTTCTCTATTACGATGACAAGTCCATTTCCTATAAATTCAGAGCAGAGAGGGTGCGCTCTCTCTCCTCTCTCTCTCTCTCTCTCTGTGTGTGTGTGTGTGGGGGGGCTCATATTGATATACACATCTGTGCATAGGAAAAAGTAAGGAGCAAAGTTAAAGAGAATAGAGGTTAGAAATACCTCCCCATCCAGAAAATTGGAGAAAGCAAGCTAAGGATGTAAAAACTTTTAAAACACACCCCAGAAGTGGCTCAATAAAGGTTGGTCAATTCTTTTTGAATCTTGTCTAAGATTTCAAGACCTAAGATGCTGATTTCATTGACATTTGTTTGTTTTCTACTTCCTTAACTACCATTCTAGTCTTTACATTTTTGCTATTGTCCTAGCTCCTTTTATCTTGCTGTACTTAGCTTGGAGGTTTGTTTTTTTATACATTGTGACTTTTTATTTTTAATGTTTTTCATTGAAACAGAATTACATCACGCCCCTCCTCCCTTTCTTCCCTTCAGTCCTCTCCAGCTACCCTTCCTTTAATCCTTCCCATGCTCTGCTCCATTCTCAAGTTGACAACCTCTTTTTCTTTATTATCGTTACATACATGAGTATGCACAGACATATATAGACATAACTTGCTGAGTCTGTTTTGTTGTTTGTGTGCTTATGGTTTCAAGGCTGACCACTCTGCATAGGACAACCAATATGGGGACTCATCCCTAGGGGAGGCTAATTCTCCTTCCCAAGCTGTCATTAATTGCCTGTAGTTTGTTGATTATGGGTGGAACTCCTCTAAAGTTTCCCCCTTCCTATTAATGTTTCCATTAATCTTACCATTGTTCTGTTGTTACTATTATATAGCCATTTCTCTCTTTTTTAAATTTATTTTTACTGGTTATTTTATTTATTTACATTTCAAATGTTATCCCTTTTCCTGGTTTCCCCTCCACAAACCCCCTATCCCACTCCTCCCCCTGCTTCTATGAGGGTGCTCACCCACCCGCCCACTCCTGCCTCACCACCCTCGCATTCTCCTATGCTGGGGCATCGAGCCTTTACAGGACCAAGGGCCTCGCCTCTCACTGATGATAGATAAGGCTATCCTCTGCTACATATGCAGCTGAAGCCATGGGTCCTTCATGTGTATTCTTTGGTTGGTGGTTTAGTCCCTTGGAGCTCTAGGGGATCTGGTTGGTTGATATTGTTGTTCTTCCTATGGGGTTGCAAACCCCTTCAGCTCCTTCAGTCCTTCCCCTAACTCCTCCACTGGGGACCCTGTGCTCAGGCCAATGGTTGGCTGCAGGCATTCAGGCTCTGGCACACGCTCTCAGGAGACAGCTTTATCAGACTCCTGTCAGCAAGCTTTTCTTGGCATCAGCAATAGTGTCTGGGTTTAGTGTCTGCAGATAGGATGGATCCCCAGGTGGGGCAGTCTCTGGATGGTCTTTCCTTCAGTCTCTGCTCTACTCTTTGTCCCTGTACTACCTTTAGACAAGAGCAATTCTGGGTTAAAATTTGAGAAGAGTGGGTGACCCCATCCTCAACCTGGGGCCGTGCCTAACCTCTGGATATGGTCTCTACAGGTTCTCTCTCCCCTTTGTTGGGTATTTCAGCTAATGTCATCCATGTTGGGTCCTGGGAGCCTCTTGCTTTCCTGGCCTCTGGGACTCTGTGTTGGCTACTCCCATTTCCTATCCCCAATTGCTACACACCTCTGTTCAATTTCCTGACCCTCTGTACATCTCCCCATCTCCTCCCACACCTGATTCTGCCCCCTTTTTTCCTCTCCCCTCCTCTCTTCCTCCCAAGTCCCTCCTACCCTCTACCTCCTGTGATTATTTTGTTCCCCCTTCTAAGTAGGACTGAAGCAGCCACATTTTGGTTTTCCTTCTTCTTGAGCTCCATACAGTCTGTATTCTGAGCTTTTTTCCTAATATCCGCTTATCAGTGAGTACATACCATGTTCGTTCTTTTGTGACTGAGTTACCTCGCTCAGGATGATATTTTCAAGTTCCATCCATTTGCCTGTGAATTTCATGAAGTCATTGTTTTTAATAGCTGAGTAGTACTCCATTGTGTAAATGTACCACATTTTCCGTATCCATTCCTCTGTTGAGGGACATCTGGGTTGTTTCCAGCTTCTGGCTATTATAAATAAGGCTATAGATCAATGGAATAGAATTGAAGACCCAGAAATGAATTCACACACCTATGGTCACTTGATCTTTGACAAAGAAGCTAAAACCATCCAGTGGAAAAAAGACAGCATTTTCAACAAATGGTGCTGGTTCAACTGGATGCCAACATGTAGAAGAATGCAAATTGATCCATTCTTATCTTCTTGTACAAAGCTCAAGTCCAAGTGGATCAATGACCTCCACATAAAACCAGATACACTAAATCTAATAGAAGAGAAGGTGGGGAAAAGTCTCGAACACATCAGCACATGGGAAATTTTCCTGAATAGAATACCAATGGTTTATGCTCTAAGATCAAGAATTGATGAATGGGACCTCATAAAATTGCAAAGCTTCTGTAAGGCAAAGGACACTGTCAATAGGACAAAATGGCAACCAACAGATTGGGGAAAGATCTTTACCAATCCTACATCCAATAGATGGCTAATATCCAATATATACAAAGAACTCAAGAAGTTAGACTCCAGAGAACCATATAACTCTATTAAAAATGGGGTACAGAGCTAAATAAAGAATTCTCAATTGAGGAATCTTGAATGGCCAAGAAGCACCTAAAGAAATGTTCAACATTCTTAGTCATCAGGGAAATGCAAATCAAAACAACCCTGAGATTCCACCTCACACCAGTCAGAATGGCTAAGATCAAAAACTCAGGTGACTACATTGTCTGACTTAGTTCTCTGCTGACCCTGGCCATTGTCCCCATGCAAATAGTACATATGATGCTGTACTTCTTAATAAATTTGCTTGTCATAAGTGCTCAGTTTAAAAAAAAAAAAACTCAGGTGACAGCAGATGCTGGCCAGGATGTGGAGAAAGAGGAACACTTCTCCATTGCTTGTGGGATTGCAAGCTGGTACAACCACTCTGGAAATCAGTCTGGCAGTTCCTCAAAAAATTGGACATAGTACTTGAGGACCCAGATATACCACTCCTGGGCATATACCCAAAATATTCTCCAAAATATAACAAGGACACATGGTCTACTATGATTATACAGCCATTTCTAAGAAAGGCAGTTTTGTAGCAGACTACCTTGTATTCTTGATCTTACAATCTTTCCAGCCCTTCTTCTGTGATCCTCCCTGGACCATAGATGCAGTATCTGTGGTATAGATATATCCATTGTGGCTGAGCTTCCCACGATCTGATGATCTCTGTACTGTATCCAGTTGTGGCTTTCTGTAATGGTCTCCATTTGCTATAATGAGAAGCTTCTTTGATGCAGGGTGGTAGCTACACTTACCTGTGGGAATCAGGATGAAATTTAGAATGCAGTTAGGAATTATGCTGTGCCAGCAGCATAGTGGTAGTAGATTCTAATGGCCATGGCCGCATGAGCCTCTGAAAGCTGCCTAGGTTTCCAGTACCAGGCATGGTTTCCATCCTGTTGAGTGGCCCTTAAGCCCATTGGACAGCTGATGGTCACCACCACCATGTGAGTGCCACTTACTGCACCTTATGCATGTCCTGCCGTGCTGGCCACTGCTGTGGCTCCTGGGCATTGCAGCGGGATAGGACTGTGGAACAGCTTCCCTCCCTTGGCAGCTTACAGAGTGTTTTCTAGCACCATGGAAACTAGACCACAGGAAGGAGGCTTTCAAGTCAGATCCAGATCGGATAATTCCTGTATTGTAACTGTGTAGTGTCTTCAACAGTAAGGACCCGCCTTTAAACCTTTAAACCAAGGGCTGCATCCGTAATCTAGATTGTTTAGGGAGTCACCTGAACAACCATTTGGAAGGAGGTTTCTCATGTTTGGTATGGGGGTCTTGTTAGTCTATGGCTCTATGGGAAGCATTGTCAGCCCAAGGCGGGGGGGGGAGAGAGAGAGAGAGAGAGAGAGAGAGAGAGAGAGAGAGAGAGAGAGAGAGAGAGAGAGAGAGAGAGAGAGAGGTATATAGTTTTAGAGTATCAGACAACCTTGGTGGTATCTGTCTCTTGTCCTTCCTGCTCCTTCTGTATTGACCTCTCTCTCCCTCCGGTGGAGCCCCCTCCCTACCACTCCATTTGCCTCTTCATTTCATCTGTATCCTGCCATTCCCCCTCCCAAGACACAACCCCCATGGTCCCTGTTATGTTTTTCTGTTAACTGACAACAAATGCTGGCATGGTTGTGGAGAAAGAGAAACCCTCGGTGAGGCTACTCTGGAAATCAGTATGGAGAATCAAAAAAAAAAAAAAACTAAAAATAAATCTACCATACAACCCAGCTATACCATTCCTTGGCATTTACCCAAAGGAGTTGGCAGCCTACTCCACAGACACTTTCCCAGCAGTGTTCATGGCTGCCCTAGTCACAATTTCCAGGAAATGGGAACAGCCTAAGTGTCCTTCAACAGATGAATATATAATTTAAATATGGCCCATATACACTAGGGAATACTATTCAGCTCTAATGAAAAGTGAAATCATGAAATTTGCAGGTAAGTGGATGAACCTAGAAAAGATAATATTGAGCGAAGTGACCCAGACCCAGAAAGACAAACACTGCATGTTCTCTCTCATCTGTGGGTCCTAGTTCTGAATCCTCAGATATGGTGGTACAACATGGAATAACTACAGAATACAGGTAGGACTTTTTGTTGTTGTTCTGGCTTAGTTTTTGTGGTTTGTTGTTCCTGTTGTTGTTGTTATTGTTGTTGTTGTTGTTGTTGTTGTTGTTGTTGTTGTTTAATACAAGGTTTCCCTATGTATCACAGGCTGTCCTCAAACTCTTGATTCTCCCACTTTACCCTCCAGGGTACTGAGACTTCAGATGTATGTCACCATACCTGACTCTTACTTCCTAACTTCTTGCTGTAAGTTAGCTTCCTTTTGCTTTCTTAAGTTTATGAAGGTGGAAATTTAGCTATGAATGAGAAAGCTTTGTTCTTTGTTTTTGTTTCTGTCTTCTTTCTTATTTTTTCTGCACAGAGTTTTTCTCTGTAACCCTGGCTGTCCTGAAATTCACTCTTGTAGCCCAGACTACCCCCAAACTCAGAGATTAACCCACCCCGCCTTCTAAATGCCAGGATTAAAACTGTGTGCCAACACCGCCAGCAGCTTTATAATGAGGGGACTTGCAGCTGTAATCTTCTCTGTAAGCACTACTTTAAGTAGTACTATCAATTTTACCCGTGTCTTCCTTCAATTCTGTCAGCCTTTGCTTTATATATTTTTGAATTATTTTGTTAAATGACTGTAGTATATGGTTATATTTCCCTATGGAAATGGTTGTTTCAACATTGTAAAATCCCCTTTTGTCTCTAGTAACAATTTCTCTCTTAAGAGTCTATATTGTCAAATATTATTAGCATAGTAACACTCAAATTCTTTGTGTGTGTGTGTGTGTGTGTGTGTGTGCGCACGTGCACACACACACACACGCGCGCGCACACGCATGTTATATGTGCACATGTGTGTATGTGTGTGTGGGAGGCCAGAGAAGGGTGTCAAGTTTCCTCTATTACTCTCCTCTAATTTCTTTGAGACAAGGTCTCTGCAAGGATCTGGAGGTCATGTTTGTTTTTTCTTTTTCTCCAGCTAGGCTGAATACCAACAAACCCTAGTAATTCTCTTGTCTCTGCTCCTTACCTCAGTGCTGGGGTTACAGATGGATGAGAGATGCTCAGCTTGCTGTGTAGGTACTGGGATCAGAACTCCATTCCTTAGTCTGTCTGTCTTTCTTCCTTCCCCTCCCTCATTCATTCATTCATTCATTCATTCATTCATTCTCTTTTACTTTTTTGAGATAGGTTCTCACAAGGCATCCCAATCTGTCCTCAAACTCTCATTTCTTCTTCTTTATTTGATGATACATATTCTCCTTTGGTTTTAATGACATGGTTTCCTTTAGCTGTTTGCATGTATGTGAAATAGCTGATTTAAATTATTTGTCCAGTAAGTTCAACCTCTTGGCTCCCTTGAGAACTGTTTATTTGTCACTTTTACTCTTGTATATGTGTATTTGTAGCTTTGCATGGTTTGTATATTTTCTTTTATACTACACATTCTATGGTCCTGGGATTGAACCTAAGCCTCCTGGATCCCAGAAAAGTGCTCTGCCACTGAGCTACACTCATCAGCCCTTGAACTGAACACTTTATGTAACACACTTACAAGTCTGGAAACCAGGTTCCTCCTCAGGGATTTTTTTTTTTTTTTTTTTTTTTTTTTTTGCTTTTGTTATTGTTGCTCATTGCTTAGTGACATTCTCAAACTAATTAGGTAAAGTTAAGTATTCTTTGTAGCCACTGAAGTCTCTACTCAGTAACATTAGTAGTTAGTTAATGATTTAACAGAAATTTCCTTTTATGACCTGAAGCAGTAAACCCCTGAGGCTTGCTGAGGGCCCCCATGTGCATGTTGGAACATTCAGTCAATCTGAAGCATCTCACTGTTTTTCATCTATATTCAGCCATTTCTCTCAAGTTGTTATAAACCATTGGTTAATTTACAGAACAAATTTAGAACTCTGCCTCAGTCTCCCCTTTATGCTTGTGTAGCCACCTAACACTGGCCAGAATGAGCTTAGGACGTTCTTGGTTCTTTTTGAGCCTGTATGCACTCCTGACCATGAACTCAGACCTGTATAGTGGGATAGCCTTTTAGAACTCTAAGAATATGCCACATGCTTTTCAGTGCTCCTATGAACAACTCATACTCTCACCCCCTCCAAATTTTGTGCTTAGCTTGTTTGTTTGTTTGTTTGTTTGTTTGTCGTAGCCTTTACCAATGCCTTAGGCATCTGTGGTATTAAACAATTGCTCCTGATTGTTTTTGACAAATGCCCTTGAGTTCTGAGTCAAGTCAAATAAAGACAAGTCTGTGAGTGGGACTTTCTAAGGAACTGTAAAATGGGTCAAATAATGAGAGTTCTGTGAGAATGAGGTTGGTAAGGAACCCCAACTCTCTTCTAACCCATCTGCAGCCATTAGATTGTTGATGTCTCAGTAACAGCAAGAAGTTTTCAAGGTTACCACAGAGTTGAAAAGAAAAAGATGGGAATGAGGGAAGATAAAAGGCTTGAAAAGGCTGTTGTTATTGATATTTAGTCATTAAAAAAAGTTCCTCCAGATTGCTGTAAGCTCTTGGTTGATCTCTAGAGCTCTAAAAGTTTGTTTAGACCATGGTTGCTATGTCCTTTTCCATTTTCTGGAAAAGAGGATTTCCAGCATTCCCAACGGCTTTATTCTCACACAGTTTGTGCCTCATCTTGGGCAGGAATAAGATGGATTCGCTACTGGTGTGCAGGCATACGGCATTTGCTTCACAGTAGGCATTGAACTATTGTTTCCAATGAATCACTCATCCTTTTGTCTTGTGGCATCAGAGTTCTTCCACACAGAAGTGAAGTGGACACCTTCCCTAGTCCACTGGAGACATCTCTTGGCCAAGTGACTTTCTTTGACAAGGATAGTGTGGAAAAATGAGTGTGTAAGTTCTGAACTCAGACCTTAAAGCAGTTGGTATTTCTGCAATTCTCCTTTGTCGTTATGCCATTGACATGAGAACATATTAGCTAGTCTACAGTTTCAAAAGAGAAGAAGAGAGTCATAAGGGGCCTATCTAGTCCCAACCTGCAGTTTACAGCCAAGTTTAGCTAACATCAAGTTGTATCATCCAAGTGTGGATGTGTGTGGAAGGTGTATAAAAAGGATTTAAGCAACTGGATTTTGAGATTATTTCTCACAGGACATTACTGTGGTGATAGATGAATGATACAACACACGGTATTTGATTACTCTTACAGAGTCTGTCTTTTCTAAGTCCCAACCCTCAAATGATTGTACCAGGCATTTGTGTTATACCTACTACCTTCTATCCCTCTTAACAAATGAAAGATTTGATTTCTCTTTCTCTGGACTTTAGAATGTCACTTTAAAATTTCATCAGTAATAGAATGAATAACCAATATACAAAGTAACAAACTACACTATCAAATTGAATACATTCAAGCCAGTATCTCCCTTTTGAGTTTCTAGTACATCATAATTAAGACAGCAGAAATCCAAGGTCAAAAGACCTGGTGTTTTTTCTTCAAAAGACAAATGATCAATCTCCTGGATAAAACAGTTTACAACATGGAAGGCTGTGATTTTTTTCCTCCAGAAGACCAAGGGTTTCTTTCCAAGCGATTTGAGATCACACTCTTCTGGTTTTATGACTTTATTTGTAGGGAACATTTATGCCTCAATACCTTTCTGGTCAAAATTCTCTCAAAGGTTTGTAGGTTCTTGGAATTGAAAATGGGAGAGAATGAGTAAGCTATTTGAGAGAGCAGATGTGGAGAGTAGATGAGAGCCAAAGTTATGGTTTAAGTTTTAGTTACTGTGCCTAAGAGATCCATGAAACAAAAGGGCCTCTAACCTGCAAGCCTCTTGCCCAGGGACAGATACTTTCTGAAATTTTGGAGATGATTGTTTTATGGGAGAAAACAAGCCATGTGTTCTTACTCCTCTAAACAAGGTTGTTTGACTCAACTGCACCAACATGGTTGATCATATGTAGGCAGGATGTAGGTAAGCAGGAAATAGGTCAGTATATATGTGTGTCCCTGATTGGATCTGATGGGAAATACGGTGGCCGTATGGTTGTGCCTTTATATGCCTCAGCAAAAAGTGGCTCATCACTATTTTCCAGGAACCCTGGAATGGTCGTGGCCATAGCCCATCCTCATGGCCAGTATTTAATTAAAACTTGCTTCAAATTTGGCTCAAAATCATGGTAGTGGTCTTATCCTCAACCAGTGGGAGTAACAGTTACTTGGTAATGTTTGTGGATGTTTTAAAGTATTTGTAGCTCTTGTTGCCCATGTGAGCATGTCCATACCTCAGCCCCAACTCCTGAGGCTTAGAAGTACACCAAGACTTTGGACCCACCCTAAATTGCTCTACAAGGCCAGGGAGTCAGCTAAGAACCTAGCCCCACACCCAGTCCCCATGGCTCCTCTCTACAACTCTTCCTTGTTTATATAATACCCAACGTCAAGTAACAGGCCAACTCCATCTCTAATGGCTCAAGTCTCCTTTCCCCCTCTTATCTCCATATCCTATCATTCTTCTACCTCTTCAAAAGAACACAGGCTGCGCTGGTTTACAGTCTCTATGACTCACCCTCCTGAAAGAAGAGACTGTTCTATATTATCTGTGTGTGCTTTACCCATCTTTTCAATCCATCATTTACTTAAATAATCATATGCCTCCCCATACCTCCTTCTATGTATTTCCCCCTCCTCTACTTCTTGTCTAGGAACCTAATACTAATTCCTAATTTTCTCCACTCATATGTACAATAACTAATATACTACCACATACAATCATATTACTGTTCCTTTACCCCCCACACACAAAAACAATTGGTTTTTAAGTTATGGCTATTTTGTAGTCAATATTCTATATTCCCAGTGAGTTTACTGCTGGTTGAAGACAGTATTTCATTTGCAGTGGAGGCCTGAATAGAAGCTGATGCCCTGACAACAGTCAAAAAGAGGAAAACATCACTTCAACCATACTGCAACCTAGTCTTTCCTGAACACTACAGACATTTCCACTAAAAGCAGAAAGTGACCTAAATTCTAAAACTACAAAAAACTCTACCAACGATCTAATCCCAACTGAATGGTTCCCAGTGCAAAACCACCAAGAGCATGAAAAACAAAGACAATGTATCTCCTTCTAAAATTGCCAATTCCACAGTAATAGCCCCCAATGGAAATTACCTAAACAAAATTCCAGGCACACAACTCAAAAGAATAATTATAAATATGCTTAAACTACTCAAAGAGGGCACAAATATATTTATTAGAAGAGAGTAGAAACAGCTGGAGGAAAAAAGGAACAGAATTTAAAATATGAAAATAAAATTCAATGAGAAGAAATACTGAAGAAAAATCCAAATGGAATGATGATGTTAATGAGAAATATAATGAGTCAAATAAAAAGATTCCATGAAAAGCCTCACCGAAAGGATGGATTATGTGGAAGGGGTGTCATTTTCTTCAGTAGTGTAGGCTCTGATGAGCTGCCCTTGCTTCAGTTAAAGGAATTCTAGTTGAACTTACTAGGCCACAAACCAAAAGAAGACATGAAAGCATGAGAGGAATTGATTGAGGAGAAGGTTTCCAGTAGAAAATGGAGGGGCATGACAGGGAAAACTTGGAGGTGAAGACATGAAAAGTCACAATGGTTACTCTGACCAGTGGGGAATGGGGGCTTATCAGTTCTGGGCTAGCACTCGTGGATCTCTTGTGGTAGCTGAGGTGGGATGCAAACCTGCAGAGTTTCTAAATCCGAGTCACCGCACCATATGATGTGTTTATAAAGAGATAAAGAGAGAAGGGAGGATATGTTCTATGGAGGTGAGGTGAGGTATGGGGGAGGGGGTGTCTCAGCAGGCCCATGCCGAGGCATCCCTTCCCCCTGAGGGACCAGCCACACGAAGGTATAGTATAGAATAGTTTATTCAGGGCATGGGGAGGGGAGTTTAGAGGGTAGTAGAGGCAGAGAAAGGCGGGGGGGGGGGAGAGAGAATAGAGAAGTACAGGCCAGTCACGAGCACATAGAGAGAGGGGGGGAAGGGAATGGGGGAGGGAGGAGGGGAAAAGAAGAGCCCAAGAGGTCAAGAGAGAAGCAAGAGGGAAGCAAGAGAAGGAGGAGGGGGCAAGCAGCCCCTTTCATAGTGGGTCAGGCCTACCTGGCTGTTGCCAGGTCACTGTGGGGTAGAGTTTAGACAATGCTAACAGTCACTCTATGAATATATGAAACTGGCAAAATGTTTTTTAACTGTACTTTATCTGCTGACTATGGTTTTACTAGATTAACTGTAATTTACTTACTGGTGAAGTTAATCATGCTTTATGACCATGGACTGAAGTCAGCATTCTAGATTATTTCATTCTTTTCTAGGCATAAGAGTTGTGCTGGGGGTAGCTGAAGAAATGTGCATGTGTAAAGAAAGCACAAACCTGCACCTTCCCTGTTTGATGCCTGGGTCCTCAATCTTGAAACATATGTTACTTATATGGATCTCTTCAAACGAGGCTTATGCTCATCAAAGAGTTGCTGATTCTCTAGTGAAAGAGAAGCATACCTTGTTGAGTACTAAAGAGTAAAGCAAGCACAAATGTTTGCTTGGTAAACAAAATTAGATGTCATATTCACATTTTTTTAGCATGTAATGCCCACTGCTTTTGTTGTTGTTTTTATTTTGTTGGTGGTGTTGTTTATTACAGGTTCCATTAAACTCCCATTAATATAATATAACCTCAATTTTATTCAATATAACAATGTTCTAGTCTAAAGATGACCAAAGTGGTTTGAATAAGACACATCCTATATTGGCCACCATATATGAATATTCAGTCCCCAGTTGATGGTCCTGTTTGGCTAGGTTTATGGTACCTTTAAGAAATGGAGCCTTACCCCTGGCAATGGGCAAACAAACACCTTCTTGGTGGTATTCTTATATCAGTCAGGGGCAGAGGTGATGGCAGTTCTATGTTCATCCTAGTTTGATGCCTGGTTTGGTGAACAAAACTACTTTATGTCTAGGACTCATAAACATCCAATCAAGTCAAATAGAATCCAGCACAGGAGGAAGAAAACAGATAGAGACCTGCTGACCACCATGTCACCCACAGATCTGTCTTCCAGTGCATATGGCACAGGCAGGCCATAAAAACCTGCTTGCTGCCACACCTCCCAGCTAGATGGAGGATGTCACCCAGGGGCCTTCCAGCCATGTGGCCAGCCTGCAGTGGGAGCCACCACAATGTGTGAGTGTGTGGTGGTCAGAAGGGACAGAAAGAGAGTGGAGCAGCTTGAGCATTATGAAGAGAGATGGAACTGGAGACTCTGTGCAGAGGAGTTGTAAGCAGCCAGCCCTGCCTCTTGGGGCCATGATGAAGTACCAGTCCTAGCTGCCATTAAGGGCCATGTCTGAGTCCATGGTTGTGCAATGGCAAAGGTAGGTGTTGATGTCCATGGCTCATATTACCACTAGAGAACATGGGAACTCCCTGGTTGGGGGAGCTACTGGAGACCACATGGATGTCCAGGGGCTGTGCATAGCTGACCCTGCCCGTCACTGGATGCAGCGCTGTGGAAAGCTGGTCCCATCTCTCACCACTAGCAGCACTCCAGAGAGCTGGCCCTGCACCTCACCCATGCAGCAAAGTGGAGCTGGCCCTGGTGGCAGGGATATAGGTGAGCCAGCCCCAGGGCATGAGTGTGGGAGAGCTGACCCACCACTTGTTTACCATGGAATGGCACAAGTACAGAGGTGACTCCCCACCCCTTGAATCATGAGCTTGGGAGACCTAACCCTGAGGCAGTCAGGAGAGCTGACCCCAGGGTCATGAGGGTGGGTGAGCTGTCTCTGGCCCTCACTGGCTACAGCACTTGGGAGATTTGGCCCTGTACCTCTCCTGGGCAGCACAGTAGGAAAAACTGTTCTCAGACCTATAGTTAAGGTATCAGTACACAGTCAAGGGAACTATAGCAGCTTTTGTCTGTAGCCTTTCCTTATACCCCACTATGTCCACTTTAGGTGCCAGCTCTACTTCCCTCAGATGCCAACTGGATTTGCCTAAGAGATTTCTTTAATTGCTAAAGCCCATGGTGCCCATCCATTTTTCAGGCAACAAGTACTAAAGGACTGGTGTACTGGCTAGTTTTGTGTGTCAACTTGACACAAGCTGGAGTTATCACAGAGAAAGGAGCTTCCCTTGAGAAAATGCCTCCATGAGATCCAGGTGTAAGGCATTTTCTTAGTTAGTGATCAAGGGGGGGAGGGCCCCTTGTGAGTGGTACCATCTGTGGGCTGGTAGTCTTGGGTTCTATAAGAAAGCAGGCTGAGCAAGCCAGGGGAAGCTAGCAAGCCAGTAAGTTACATCCCTCCATGGCCTCTGCATCAGCTCCTGCTTCCTGACCTGCTTGAGTTCCAGTCCTGACTTCCTTTGATGATGAACAACAACATGGAAGTGTAAACTCAATAAACCCTTTCCTCCCCAAATTGCATCTTGGTCTTGATGTTTGTGCAGGAATAGAAATGCTGACTAAGATAAATGATGTCTCTAGAAGAATTGCTATCAACATGAGATGCTGGCAGTTGACTGGTGAATAAATATCCCAGGTTCTTACCACCTTTGTTCGAGTAACTATGAAACACATACTCTATACTCTTTCCAACAGGATTGTGTGTCCTCTGAGCTAATGAGACTGAGAATGTGTTTATTGCTGGTTGATCTAGCACCCTCTTATCTCAGTTTCACTGGTATTTCTATTTCTTTAAAATACACTGCTTGCACTTGACTCATTGGCTCAGAGTTGGCTTCTGGGGAACCCTAAGACAGATAAATAGTGGGCAATTTTGGTGAAAAAAAATGAACATCTTTTAGAAAATGTACTGTTAAGAAGCACAGTCTCCTCACATAGAAAATGACCAAGAATAGAAATAACCTAATCATCTGTCTCTTAACCCTCTATTCTTTAACACTGCTGTATACAAAACCAGTAGCACATAAAAGTATGTACGAGGGGCTGGACAGAGTACTCAGTGGTTATGAGTGCTTCCTTCTCTTGCAGGTAACCTTGGTTTGGTTGCCAGCACTCACAACTACCTGTAACTACAGATGTAAGGGGTCTGGTATGCTTTCTGGCCTATGTGGGCACCTGCATACACCTGGTGTACCCCTACACATAAATAAAAATAAATATGGTCTGAAGAATATGGCTCAGCAGTTAAAAGCACTTGCTTCTTGCAGAGGACCTGGGTTTGGTTCCTAACACCCACATGATGGTTCATAGCATCAGTAACTCCAGTTCCAGGCGATCTAATGCTTTCTGACCTCTGTGGGCACCAAGAACACAACTGGTATATAGACATACATGCAGACCAAACACTCATACACATAAAATTTTAAAATCTAAAACAATGCAAACATAAATAAGTAGGCAACAATCTATGCAACTGACTTGGAAATGACATTTCTGATGGGTAATTCAGGCAAGCTCTGACCTGACTCAGTTTACTCTCACTCTAACAGTATGTGTCTGTCTGTCAGTGTTCAGCAACTTCCCATCCTTGGGGTTTTGGTTTTTGCTACCCCTTCTTTGTTTTCATACCTGAAAAGAAAGGAGAATTGCAAGTTCACTGCACAAAACTGTAGCTTTGCTAGGTAATTATTTGTTCTAATGAGAGGATGCTGAGCTCAAGACTTGAATACAGTAAGTTGACAATGAATGATTTATGTCACATAAACATGGCAATTCAAAGCTATAGGAAATCGAGATATTGGGAATGAAATGGCTCTGAAAATAGCATCGGTTGACATGGACACTTATCACCTCTGTGAAAGGTGTTAGTGTGGTAGATTGCAAAAACTGCCCCAATTCTTTACTCCTCCCTGTAATCACAACTCACTTACCAGGTAACTTTTCAGCATCCTTCTGCCACCCTGGGCTCGTCCATGTGGCTTGTTTTAGGACCAAGACCAACAGAAAATAACAAACATAGGTGTTTCTGTGATTACACCGGATCACTCTCACCTTCTACCCTCCTCATAAAAAACAGATTTAGGGGGGTCGGATGGAGGAAATGAGACTTATGAAGCAGAACCAAGTCACCCCACTTATTGTAGCCAACGATATCCTGGATCAGCTGACATGGCTAGGCAACCACCAGATGTGTGAATGAGCCTGGGAGAGTGGGGCAGATTACTGTCCAGCTGGGCTCAGCTTAAATCATCACCGCCCAGACACATTAGCTAAATTTACACTTACTATCTTAAGCCACTGAGTGTTGCAGTTGTTGGCTGCACAACATTCTGGTGGAGTCAAATAAAATCAGGAATAGAATAGAACATTGCTATAGATAGGGGTTGGACCTCGAGAAATTACAGAAGCTGGTAAATGCAGTAGTTTAATCTTGGTTTATTTGTTTCTTCAGTGTCCTGAGGTCTGATAGGCATGAAGCTGATTAAAACAAGGGACAACTGGAACCCCGTACAAGTTGGAACTTGAGTTGTCTTCCCATCTTCCAGCTTCCAACTCTGCTGCTTTGGAAGATTTGCAAGAGATGACACTTTTGTCCACATTCATACTTAGTCTAGAATCTGGAGGCAAAGAAATAAATCTTGCATGAACTCAAACTGTAAGCCTTTCTGGTGATCTACCAAAAAGAATTGCCAGTGGACCCATAAAATGTGTACATGATATAACGAGAGCAGACCTACCCTGATCTCTTCGGAGTGATCCAACTCTCCACTGCTTTACTCCTAACTCAATCTCCTGCCATCTCTCCTGTGACCAATCCAACTAGAAGAGAGGGACAGGATCTGTGGGAACTGTACCAGCTGAAACATTACAAGCCACTTTGTCTTGGCGTTTATTTATACTAACAAAAAAGTTAGATGGGAATTGGAAAGTAGCTCTCATGTACTAAACTTTAAATTTCTGAATGAAAACTTACTGAGATGGCAGTGCCAAAAGTCACCTACATTCTAGATAGGTTGGCAAACCATTTCGTTAAATTGAATATAGGCCATTCTTCTTTATAAGTTTCTTTTTGTTAAGGATTGATCCCAAGGCCTTGCGCACCCTAAGCAACCTCCTCTACCATTGAGCTATCCCACTTCCAGCCATGTTTCATTTGTGGGATAGTAAAAGTCTTATTAGGAAGAATTAGAGAAAGATGGTTTTCCAAAGGCTTTTCTATTTTCTCTTTTATTTATATTTACTTCTTGGACGTTTCTGGTCTTCTACAAATTTCTCTCAATAATTCCAGATAGTCTTCTAAAAATGTTCAGATACCATAGCCTTTAACGGTACTTCTACCAATCAGAAGGGATGGACGACACCAGGAGAAAACACCACTGAATCAACTAAGTAAGGCTCACATGGGCTCATAGAGACTGAAACAACAAGCGCCGGGCCTGAAGGGGTCTGCACCAGGTCCTCTGTGTATATGTTATGGCTGTTAGCTTGGTGTTTTTATGGGACTCTTAACAGTGGGAGCAAGTGTGTCTCTGACTCTTTTGCCTGCTCTTGAGACTCTTTCACTCCTACTGAGTTGCCTTGTCCAGCCTCAATATGAGGCGTTTGCCTTGTCTTATTTATTTTGTTTTGTCCTGTTTGTCCTTTCTTGGAGGCCTGTTCTTTTCTAAAGGGAAATGGAAGGAGAATGGATCTGGGGGAGAGAGGGGCAGTGGGAGGAGCTTGGAGGAGTGGAAAGGGAAGACTGTGCTTGGGATGTATTATATAAGAGAACAATCTATTTTCAATTAAAAATTGCAACAAAATTAAAATAAATAAAAATTAAAATACAAAAACCAATAACAATAACAACAAAAAACAGTCCTACCCACTTGGCAGAGACCAGACAAGTTCCACTCCCAGTGTTATATTCTAGGTCTTCCATAATGAACAGGAGAAGAAAGAGCTATATTCTCTCCATATCTTATCTATGATACATGTTTGAGATTCCACAATCAAAAGAGACCTGACTCTCAGTGGAATGGAACACTGTAATTAGTTTTAATCTTTTTTCTATATGTTATTGGAAGTCTTTTCCCATTCTACCATCACATGTAGGCATATGAAGATGTGCACTTACACACATGCACATGTACACGTGTACACCTTGTAACACGTTCTTAAACAGCCTGGTTTTTTTTTAATGGTAAAAATCATTCAGAAGTCCTAATGCCCTAAATTATTCAACACAATTGTACCTCAGCCTTCTTTGATACATCCCAAGAAAACTATCTTCATGGCTATCAGAAGGAGGCAGAAAAGCAGCTTGCCACATTCAGCTATGACAGTTATAAAAATCCTTGGGAACATTTGATTCATAGTTGAGAGCCAGGAATCCCATGTGAGCAGCCATACCTGCTGTCCGGGAGCCAAGACAAGGTCTCCTCTTGGCATTCTCAGACGTATTTTGAATACAAATTCAGACAATATTGCCTGGTTTAAGTTGTATTAGGCATAACAAAGTCCAGCTATGAGTTAAATGACTCTGCACAGTCAACAAGATGCCTCCATGTATAGCCTGTTATTGAACTAGAGCTGCAATTCCTCAATGTGGATCTTCTCCTTCACCACCTTTAATGATAAAATGTCAAGGCGAAGTTAAGAGGAACAATGTTCCCAGAGCCACAGCTTAGACAGCAGCACCCAGGACTGGCATTCAGGCCTTCTCAGCTCAGATCACTTGCTCTTATCTTTCTGTTCTGTTGCAGCCATCTGGGACGCAGCTGGCAGCACTTAGCCGCCATGCTCCTCCTCTACAGGACCCTCCACTCCACCCCCACACTCACAGTCCAAACTGTCTCTCTCATTTTCGTAACCTCATCGCTATAGCATCTCTCTGTAACTGTTCTACAAAGGTTGCTTTCATGACCAGACTCATAAACTGGGAAAGAAATAATTGCTTTCCAGGATGGATATAGCAAAGAACAGAACTGCCTCTACAAACCCACCAGAAACACTCACTGTACCTCATTGACTTTTCTTTTCATTTTTCCAAAAGACAATCTTTCATGAAAACTATGAATGCTCAGAGAGGTCAGAAGAGAGGTCTTGTATCCTTTGGTCTTTCCCCCACCCCTTCCTACTCCAGCCCCAGCAAACTCTCAGTAGACAAAATCTTGGAAACTGAAACCAAAATTTCTATAAGTTGATTAGTTTTCTATTGCTGTTGTAACAAACTATCAAAACAGGGAGACTTTAAAAATAGAAATTTACTGTCTTAATGGTTTCACGTGTGAAACGTGGCTCAAGTGAGTCTCTTCTTCAGGGTTTCTCAATACAAACAAACAAGCAAGCAAACAAAAACAAAAAACCAAGATGTTGACAAGAACACAACCCTTTCTGGAGGCTTTGGGATGAACCTACTGCCATGCAGTCAACAATCAAGTGATTGAAAGAACTCAGTTCTTTGTGGCTATGGGGCTCGCATCTCCTTTCCTTTCTGTCAGCTAGGATATTCTCTCAGTTCTTTATGGCTGCCAAGCACTCCTCCTCACATTGGAGCCCATCTTCTCAGGCTTCCATCCTTCCCACCTCTCTTCCTCAAGGGCTCGTGTGATTATACTCAGAACCCAGGATAATCTCCAATTTTAAGGTTAACTGAGAATTACTTCAATTACTTCTGTGAAGTCCCTTTGCCATAGAACAGGTAACTCTAAGAGTGGAGATTGGAGAGCACAAATTCTGCTTGCCACAGTCTATCCTCTGGTACACCCTATGATTCCAATCCATTCCATATGTAAAACATATTTACCCCATCCTATGGTACTTAGAGACCTCATCTCCTTATACCAAAAAACCCAGAAGTCTCTTCTGAATCTTCACTAGCTCAGAAGTCCCACATCGTATCATTTGTATCATCTAAATCAGACACAGACACATCTCAACTTCGGGACATAATCTCTTTCCATCTGTGAATCTGGAGAACTAAAGAAGCACATCCATCCCCTGTTTTCAATACATGATGGAAGTACAGGCAAAGCATAAAATCTGCGGACAATTATGCTTCAATAATAGATAAGTGAATGAGAAAAAGCAAAGCATCGTTCCAAAACATTTTCAAATCCAGCCAAATTCCATTACGTTTCAAGGATTTGAAGGAGGCCTCTGCTGGCTTTCAACTTCCCTCCCAGGCTTCTAGCCTTGCTCTCTGAACTCTTCTTATGTCATCCTTCCTTTTTCATGAACACTGGTCCGTGTTTATGCTTAAGCATCAGCTTGCTTCCTGCCTGTGGAATTTGAAGAATCTAACAGCCTTTTTCCTTTCAGTGTTTCTACTGATGTAAAATAAAACCATCAAGAACTTTATGAAATTTCCTGGGAATGTCATGGGTCACACTCTTAGAAGCCAGGTCTGCAACTGTATTTTCTTTTATCTAGTCTTTTCCATTTTCAGCTTCTGCTAAATGGCTGAGAAAGTGCCCTTCTTCATTCTGAAAGGTCCCTGGGAATCACAGCTTTCATCTCTTTAGAGTCTTTTAGTGAAGGTACTGACCTCTGTGGTCTAGAAGGGCTAAGAATTTCCCATGACATCAGGTCCTTTTTTGTTTAACGATTCTTTCCTCAATTTCTACCTGTGCTCTCATGTTTTATTATTAAATAGGAAGAAATCAAGTTCAATATTGTATTTGGAAATCTCCCCCTCAACTACATATCGAAGCATACCTGTGGGTATCAGGAACTGGCTTTACAGTTCCAGGCTGCATCCAAATCCAGCAATGATGATGAGGTCACACATAGGCAACAGGAACCTGCACAACTATTGCCATGGCAATCACCATACATTCCCAGCATCCACCTGGTTTACTTCCCACCTTTACCTGCCAGCAGTTATGTCACAGCCTAAATAAAAGGCAGACCCACTTGACCTTAGCTCTCTCTTCTCTCTCTTTTCCCCCTTTGTCTCTATCACCCCCTTTGCCCCTTTCCCCCACAATAAACCTCTCTCATGTGGAACTGTACTGGCTTGGTGTGGTCTGTCCAGACATGAGCTGCATTCCTAACACAACAGTACCTTTCAGAAGTCCTGCTTTCCATGTCATTCCAGGATGGTCCTTCCAAGGCTGTCCCTGTCATCCCGGGATAGCCCTTCCAGGCTGCCCACACCATCCCGGGATAGTCCTTCCAGGCTGCCCATGCCATCCCAGGATAGTCCTTCCAGGCTGCCCACACCATCCTGGGATGGTCCTTCCAAGGCTGTCCCTATCATCCCAGGATAGTCCTTCCAGGCTGTCCCTGCCATCCCGGGATGGTCCTTCCAGGCTGTCCGCGCCATCCCAGGATAGTCCTTCCAGGCTGTCCCTGCCATCCCGGGATGGTCCTTCCAAGGCTGTCCCTGCCATCCTGGGATAGTCCTTCCAGGCTGTCTATCACCACTGCAGCCCCCTTTACTCACTTCTAAAAATGGGTTTCACGGTTTCTTGCAGCAATTCCCAAGAATAGATCTCTACTGCTTCTTTGTGGAATTCAGACTTTCTCTGAGGTGATTTATAATTCTCCTAGATTACCAAAGTTTTTAATGACTTTTTTTTTTTTATCCTGTCATGCCGTGAGTAAATTAGTTCACTTCTTGAGGCTCAAGCTTTCTCATCTACACTGTAATTCTAGCTTCAACTTTTAAGAGAATACATCCCACTCCCCAAATGACCTTAATCTTCTGAGTGGTTTTGGATTTTAGCCATGACCATGGTCCATAAGAAGAATGCCATCCAAATGAATGGAACTTGAAAATATCATCCTGAGCGAGGTAACTCAGTCACAAAAGAACGAACACGGTATGTACTCATTGATATGCGGATATTAGCCCAAACGGTCAGAACACCTATGATTCAATTCACAGCAACTGTTGGACTGAGCATGGGGTCCCAGATGGAGAAGCTGGAGAAGAGGGAGTTTGCAGCCCCATGGAGGGAGCAACAGTGTCAACTGGCCTGACCCCCCCCTCGGTCCTTATGGAGGCTGGACCACCAACCAAAGAATACACATGGAGGGACCCATAGTTCGGACCACATATGTGGCAGAGGAGGGCCTTGTTGGCCATCAGGGGGAGGAGAGGCCCTTGGGCCTGAGAGTGTTAGATGCCAAGGGGAATGTCAAGGGGAATGTCAAGGAGGGAAGACGAGAGTGAGTGGGTGGGTGGGTGAATACCCTCATAGAGGCAGGGGAAGCGGGGAGGGGATAGGGGGTTTCCAAAGTAGAGACCTGGAAAGGGGGAAACATTTGAAATGTAAATAAAGTATAAAAAAAGTAAAAGAAGAAGAAGAAGAAGAAGAAGAAGAAGAAGAAGAAGAAGAAGAAGAAGAAGAAGAAGAAGAAGAAGAAGAATGATGCCATCAAAAGAGCCAGCAGCCCCATGTTGGCCAGTTTAAGGAAAAAGGAGAGTTATTTTGGTAAAGTTCTTTGCCTTTCTTGAAATCAAGAGTGGGCTGGTGGTCTCTGGAACAATGGCCCCTTTGTATTCTGCTTCCCAAGGCTTGGCACAATAACAAGACCTGACAGACAACCAGCCAACAGTCAATTTTCACTTTAGTGAACATGTTTAGCAATTGCTTGGCACCATTGCAACTGATACACATACACTATTATTAGTGACTTATAGATGAGGGGTTGAGGCAGAGGGAAGAAAAGAATTTGCCCAAGACTGCAAAACAGTATAGGCAGGCTTTAAATCCATTGGGGGGGGGGGAGTGTCTAACTCAATCTCCTATACTTTTAACTAATATGCAAGGTACACCATCCACTAGGCCACCTCCTCTTATTCAATGGTGTTGGAAGATGATGACAAGGGGAAATCATCCCCCACCTCACTAACCTTTAACTATAATAGAATTAAGAAAGAGTAATTCTATTACTGCTGAAAAAAAGGAAAGGGGGGAATGAAAATTATGATTTGGAATGTATAAAATAAAGAACTTGGACATTAATAGGCTCAGAATGCTCCAAGTTTAACGTCATCTACTGCATCTTTTCTGTCTCACTGAAGCATGAAGCTGACTTTCCAGGTCTGTAGACTATCATGTATGGATGCTAAGCATTCTAGAGCCTGAGAAGGTAAGGAGACAGAGAAATCTGCTTTAATCCCCACAGTGCTAATGAAAACAATGAGTTGATTAAGTGATGGTTTTGTTTTTAATCTCTATGTCTATCAGCAGAAAGGTGCCATTAGCTTAAAACTGAAACTTACTACCTATAACAGCTATTCTGCCATCCAATGGGAAATGCGTGCTGCTGAGAACTTGATGCCCTTGAGGGGCTGCTCAGGGAAAGCATAAAAAAAACCCCATGGAAATGTTAAAGCAGCTTCATTCTCCAGGAAAGCTCAAGGTGAGGCTGCAAACTGGCCATGTATGGCTAGAGCTGCCTGGGAGGCTTGCTTTGTTTGGCCTGCATGTCAGTCTCACAGAGCTTTCTCTTCCCTCAATGTTTTAAATAAGAAATAGTTGCCAAAGTTGCCAACACACACACACACACACACACACACACACACACAGAGCGCAAGTATCCTTTGACAGATGTATTGTGAAGAAGTTCCATACAATATTGAATTAAATTCACAATATTGACTTAAATTGTGATCATGGCACAGTGTCTGCATGGATCTGCACTAGGTCCTCTGAATATATCATATGGCTTCCAGTTTAGTGTTTTTATGGGAATCCTAAGTGTGTGAATGAGAGGGTCTCTGATTCTTGTGCCTTCTCTTGGATCTTTTCCTTCTGTTTGTCTTGTCAAATATGATACAGTAGTTTTTCTTTTATTTTAATATATTTATTTTGTTATAATTTTTAAAAATGTATAAAATGAATGAAAGCCTAGCCACCAGGGCAAAGGTTAACAACTGAACTGTCATTGATGCCTGCTGGGAGAGGGAAAATCAGCTTTCTCCAGTGGAGCGACACTGAGTATATCAACCAGGGCAGGCCTCATGCTCAGGCCTAGTAGACCAACACTTAATGGATTCCATGAGTTTTTGTGGGCTTTTATTTAGTTATAATTTGGTAGGATTGTTTGTTTGTTTGGGGGTATGTGTGTTTTGGTTTGGTTTCTTGGTTAGAGGGGATTGTTGTTGTACTGGGCTTTTATTTTTTGACAAAGAACTCAAAGTTGAGTGGGTAAGGAGGGGTGAGGGTCTGGAAGGGCTTGGGGAGGGAAAAAGGATTATCAAAATATGTTTAAAGTTTAAACACTGCTTTCAATAATAAAAAAATAAATTGTGTTCATGGTAGAGATTCCAGGTTTATTTTGTTTTCATGTGGCTATTCAATTGTTACACCACCATTTATTGAAAAGACAATCTTTTCCATCACTGAATTATGATGGCTTTTAAAGGAACTGTATTATGTGGAGGTCTGTATTCTTGTCATTAATCTGCTCATCATTTCCACGTGTGTGTGCCAGTACCTTTCTTGGTGTAGTTTATAGTAAATATTAAAGTCAGATAATCTAAGTCCCACAGAAGTCAGGTTCCTCTGATTCATTGGGTTGAACACTTAAAATGTCTGCATGTAAGTTACAAGTCATCAAGAACGTAAACAACAGAAAAGGACTTGCTAGGGGATGAAGGAGATGAGACATTGAGTCTCTGGGAATCAGAAATGTAGTGACATGGCAACCTGTATGGCCGCCGTCCCCACCACTTCCTCTTGTTTCATATCACCAAAACAGATGGACCAGTGCTGCTGTTCATTTTATCCAATTCACTTCACTCGTTTACATTTGAATTAATGAGCTAATTTAACAAAGCTTTTCAGTGTAGCCTTGGCTATTTGAGGAAGTCTCCGTGGCAGTGGTGAGAATGGGGGTGATTTGCTATAGGTAATAGAGGAAAATGGAGAGCTGCTCAATGGGCTCCTCTAAATAGAATTTCTTAATTTGCTGATATTTTGGGGCCAGATCACTTTTTGTTTTCAGAGGACTATCCTGTACATTGTAGGATGTTTAACAAATCCCCACCCCATATCCACTATATACCAGTAGCATCTCTTGGTTATGACAACCAAAACCATCTCTAAACATTGCCAAATGTCTCCTGGGGGAGCCAGAGGCAGAATTAAACCCAGCTAAGAACTATTAGACTAAACCCAATGTAGACAAGGTGGTGAAGGATGGTAGAGAGGCGCTGGGTTCCAAGTGCTGGCAGGATCACAAAAGTTCCCACCTCCCCACCTTCCCTCAGGCAAGAGTATCAGAACAGTAGATCCATATGAAGGGGAAACGGATATATTTTGGTAAGGTGAAGTGTGAACAGAACAGCACAGAGGTATAGAGAAGCCCACTATATCTAAAGGGTATCTTTCATACAGACTACAAGAACAATGTCTTCTGGAGTTGTACAATGTGATCAGCCTGTACATAAACTACTCCAAAGTTCTTATTAGCCTAAATATTCTATAAGTACTGCCTTTTTGCTATTTTACCTCATCCTCCACATATACAAAAATGCCTAGTGTTTATAAACTGTGAGGAGGAGGTAGATAATCTATAAAACTAATTCCTGGGATTCCTCTTAGAGACAGAAGCAACAGGGACAAAAATAGTAATCTCTCCACCATCACCTGTGTCTGAGAGTGAGGTCCCAGATGGAAGAGTTGGAGAAGGGACTGAAGGAGCTGAGGGAGTCCGCAGCCCCATGGAGGGAGCAACAGCGTCAACTGGCCTGACCCTCCCCCCCCCAGTGCTCCTGGAGGCTGGACCACCAACCCAAGAATACACATGGAGGGACCCATGGTTCGAACCACATACGTGGCAGAGGAGGGCCTTGTTGGCCATCATGGGGAGGAGAGGCCCCAGTAAAGGGGAATGTCAAGGTGGGAATATGGGAGTGGGCAGGCAGGTGGGTGGGAGGTGGAATTCCCTCATAGAGGTGGGGGAGGGGGAGGGGATAGGTGGTTTCCAAAGAGGAGATCTAGAAAGGGGGAAACATTGGAAATGTAAATAAAGTATCAAAAAATAAAAATAAAATAAAATAAAACAACACCACTACAAAACAAATACACAAATAAAAAAAATTTAAAAAAAAATAGTAATCTCTCTACCATCACCTGTGTCACAGAAACTCCAGGGAGACCAGGATACAGGCTTTCAACACACGTGGGTTGAAGTTCAAGCCAATTTCATTTGAATATCAAAGAGCCTGCATCACAGTTCTCTGTGTCTGCATTTAATTTGTTTGCTTGCTTTTATTCCATTCCACAAGCATTATCTTTCTTCCCCTTGGCTTTCCTTCAGCCTTGTAGTTTTGATTAAGTCCAATACAAGAGTGAAGGCATGCAGTCTGTTCTATACTGCTGTACCAAAGATGGAAGTAGTCATCTCAAGATATAGGAATAGGAGGTCCATTCTCTTTAGAAAACTTAAAAGCAACAATACAGACTAAAAGCCAGCTGTTCTTATCAAAGTGAAATCTTCCATGATTCCAAACACCAATGATCACATTCCCCAATTTCCAAACCATTCTTGCCCAGCTATGCTGGAAACAACTACTCTGTTTGTTTCTGTCGTGTGTGTGTGTGTGTGTGTGTGTGTGTGTGTGTACACTCGACTGATGATGCCATAGAATCCTCATAGCTGAATTTTCAAAATTTCCAGTGTCTGTGCCAATCCCTTCTACCCAATCTGCTAAGAGAACTTCAGGAAAAGCAAAGGAAGGTCTGTGTGGGGTACAATCTAATACCTTTCCTTCTGTGTTTAAAAGGAAAATGCTACAAAGGAAACACTCCCACAGATGCCTGTAAATACCACTACCACTGTCCATAATCCTAGAACACATCACCATTGAAAAACAATACAACAGGGCTCTTGGACCATGGAGACATTCTACATGGAGCATTTTCTGGGACAGGCTTGGAGATTTCTTCAAATTGTTAAATAAAACTACTATGTACTCTTATTCACAAGTAACAATATTTCCCAACACTTCATTTCTGCACTTTGATAATCTTCATGACAAAAAAAAGAACAGAGCTCTACAACTGTCAATCATCATAGGGTCCCTAATACAACCACCTTTGTAAGGGGACTGAGGATGGAACAAAACACACTTTTACATTGTCCCATACAGCATCTGCTTACAAAAGGTTTATTCTCTTGTGGTGGTAATTTGAATGAAAATGGCCCCCTTAGACCCATAAGGAGTGACACTATTAGGATGTGTGGCCTTGTTGGAATAGGTGTGGTCTTGTTGGAGGAAGTGTCACTGTGGGGTTGGGCTTTGAGATTTCAGATGCTCAAGTCAGGCTCACTGTGTCACTGTCTCTTCCTGTTGCCTACCGATTCAGATATAGAACTCTCAGCTACCTCACCAGCACCATGTCTGCTTGCGTACCACCCTGCTTTCTGCCATGATGATAATGGACTAAACTTCTGAATTGTAAGCCAACCCTAATTCAATGTTTTCCTGGTGTTTCTTCACATCAGTAAATCCCTAAACTAAGATATAAGTGTCTTAGATTCTGGTACATTGCCTGAACACATACTAGAATATATATAATGAATTAAGCTGGCAGGTTTAGATCATGTTAAAAACACTAGTTTGCAGTCTTTGAGTAAAATAATTTCTTTATAGAGGGTAGAAAATGGGGAAATCACAAAGCACTATGAATAATTACATATATTTTCTCTTAAATATTGAAAATAGCTTCAATCCCAATTCAAGGTAGTATATGTCTTCACAGTATCTACAATTAGCCTACCCTAATACAACATATTCCACTCTGTCTCATCTAGAGTTCTCCATCCTAATGAACTGTGAGCTTCTTGAAGCAACATCTTGCTCCCATTCCCAGCTCCTGAGCCAGCCCTTGACTGTGGAGTACATAATCTATAGCCAGCCGGTCAACACACAGAACAAACTCATGGACAATGTAGGAGACTCTCATAACTGTGGCAAAATGCCTTACATAAACAGAGGATATATTTTTGATTCATGGTTGATTGAAAAAAAATTTAATAGAAAAGGACCTGACTGCTCCTAGGTATGGTAGAGGAGAAAGTTTATTGTAGATAAGAGGAGGAGCATAGTCAGGGGCAGAAACATATGGGAGAGTCCAGAGTGAATATAACCCTGAGCCGGGCTATGTGAGGGAGAGGAGGAGAGAGGAGGGGAGAGGAGGGGAGAGGAACTGATGACAAAGAGGGACAGCCTTGGCCAAGAGACTGACAGCCTAAATGGCTGAATTATACAGGGGCCAGAGGAACTGGGGGAAGTGAAGCCTAGTCAATACCTGGGCTGGTGAGTTCAGGGTAGGGGACAGGGTATGCTAGCCAGAAAGACCCTATAACAGGTAAAGACTAAGAGATGCTGAGAGAACCTTGTGGCCAAGTCTGCTTTGATATGTAAATGAAACCTTGGTTAGCCATTTGTCTGGTGTTTGAGACCTAATAATGGTTACAGATATTTCAGTGCTTCGTGGAAAAGAACTGCTCACATTACAGCAAGCAAAACAGGGAAACAGAGAGGGGCTTGGTACAAGTTACAGTCCTCAAGGATGTGGTCCTTCCTAAAGTCCTCAGAATCTTCCAAAATAATACCAATGGCTGAGGATCAAGTCTTTGATCCATATCCAAACCATAATAAATGGACACTCTAGCATGGCAGAAAGTCCAGACTATAGGAGACTTGTGCTTTGAAGGTAAGAAGTTGCAACTGAGAAGCAAGAGTAATTGGTCAGGATTTGGGGACAATTGTTCCTCATTATCCTTTATCACTCCTGTGATGGTTAGTATTGTTGACAGAACCTAGAATTACCTGGGCATGCCTGTAGGGAATTATCTTGATTATGTTAATTGCAGTAGGAAAAGCCATCTCTGTGGATGGCCCTGTTCCTTGGATGGGATCCTGAACTGTATACGTGGAGAAAGGGAACTGAACAGCAGCGTGCACTCACCTATGGATGCAATGGAACCAATAGCTCCAAGCTCCTGCCACCCTGATTTCTAGGCTATGATGGATTGTGAGCTGGAATAAACCCTTTCTCAGTTAAGCTGCTTCTGTCAAGGTATTTTATGACACCAAAAAAGTAACTAAGACAATCCCTTTCCATCTAAGGATGCTATGATGTGTGTCATTGTTTTATTGTTTGGGTTTTGAGACATGGCTTCACTATATAGCCTAACTTTTGATCCCCCTGCCTCAGCCTCTAAAGTGGTGGGATTACAGAAATATACACAGTTTAGGAATATTCACAAGTCAAAAGAACACTGAGGAAATAAAACAAGTAATCTGGCCCCACATTAAGTCCAGTTTCAAGTCAGTAGTTCTTTAACATGAGTCTGCTCTCATGTCCCATGACTGATAGTGTTTACTGTTTACAGATATTGAAGAACCTGTCTTGCCAGGAGATAAATTAACCAAACTTCAAATTTTGATTTTAATGGAATAGACCCTCCAAATCCTTTCACAATGCCTGATTTAAGATCAAATAGAAACTAGAAAATACTAACACCAGGACACCATAAAATCCATGAGTTATCATACGTTTATTTTTGACATAGCACCCCAGTTTCACATCATGTACATTTTTCCAAGTTGGAAATCCTTAACTTACTATGTTCTTCACAGATTTTTCAACAAGTGTGAAAAAGAGGCAGTAAAGTTAGCATGAGTCTACAAATCACCATCCAAATATAGGACGCTCTCGGGAATTTATTTATGTTTAAGGTAAATACACAGAATGTTCTCAATGCTTAGCAAATGAGTGAGACTCTGGTTAAGTTGAATATTAGCACAGCTTGTTAGCACAATATCACGAAAAGACAGAAAGCATCAAATATATACTTTGCTGTTACATGTTTTACTGTTACATGTACCT
>CM052722.1:22631399-22650190 GCA_028551405.1 Uromys caudimaculatus | reverse complement strand
GGGAATTTATTTATGTTTAAGGTAAATACACAGAATGTTCTCAATGCTTAGCAAATGAGTGAGACTCTGGTTAAGTTGAATATTAGCACAGCTTGTTAGCACAATATCACGAAAAGACAGAAAGCATCAAATATATACTTTGCTGTTACATGTTTTACTGTTACATGTACCTGTAGTGAAAAAATATAATATACATTTTTTACCTTCGAGTTTAAAATAGACAGTCAGCTCATTATCTCTCTTAGCAGATAACTATGAAGACTAAAATGGCTCTTTTTGTCTCTGGCTCACTTGAATACCTTACTTGTGCTGACGATGAAAATCATGGCAGCTCTAGTTCTAAAGAGGAGGGTATCCCTGCTTCCCAAGATAGGTGCAGTGGAAGTTATCACATAAGCTGACTTGAAACAAAAACTACAACTTAGTTGGTCAAAGTGGCATATGATGGATATACTGTGTTCAGTCTCATGACAGCTCCCTGAAAGAACTTTAGGATCTAGTCCTATCATCCCAGACTGCTCTGAACCTGGTACCTGAGGATTTCCTTATTGTAGTCCTCAAATCCCAATTTAAGCCCTCTTAAAGCCTGCTGTCCTCTGGTCTTCAGAGTCATAAACTTAGTAACTTCCCCATAAACTTTGCTAACTTCCCACAGCCACAAAATTAGCTAGGAGCAAGACAGGAGAAATCACAAGACAAGCAAACTAAGCATTCTCCAATAGTTACCAGCAAAGCAAGGCTTTTGCAGACACAATGGGTACTGTCAACTATAATCTGCAGTGCTTTCAATGTGTTCTTTACCACCATGTGTGTTTAGAGAAACTAGAAGTAATCCTACAAGCCTACAACTAACTATAGCTGGGCTGCCCAGCTCATATTTACACAATGGCTGCTTCGAGGCAGCTTTTAAAGTCTCCTTGTCTATAATTCTTCAGAGGTTCATATAATTAGATATATTTCTTTTCACAAACAGGCAAAGCAAAATGGTCCACAGAATTATTTATTAAAATGGCCATCAGTGACCAACCTGTCTATGTTGGTGGGATGTCTCCATCAGCCATGCTGAAAGGGGAGTAAGGTGTACAGGCTTAGGACTTAGATTTCTGCTTCTGACTCGGAACTTGAACCACACTGAATCACGACACAAAAGACTGTAACACCCATAACTAGAGTAGAAATTCAACTGATGTGTTGAAGTCTGAGTTTTAAGGGAACACCTGAAATAGAATGAATCAGCTGGCAAAGAAAGCCACTAGTGTTGTATTTAGTGAGGGGAGAAGATTTCTTTAGCCACTACTTCATTTTCTTCACACCCTCGATGTTCAAACCACAACCCAATGAGCCTCCTTATCAATCACACGGGGCAATCTGCTTGTGAGAGATGGTAGATTCTTGCTTTTACATTTGTAAATCCATATTCTTTTGATAATATCTAGTCAGAGGTGTGATAGCAGTTTGTGTTGAACAGATGTTTTGGCTTTAAGGTGTTAATACTACAGTTGAGATCTTTCTAACTACTGCTTAGAAAAAGACATTTGCAAGTGTCTGTCTTGACTGCAAGAATCACATCAATTTCAGATATTGTCTAAGTGATCTTCTAATTATGTATCTATTATGGCCACAGTTATGAGACACCAAGGACACGGAGAAATATTTAAAAATACTATACAATCAAAACACAGCTAAAGAAACATGCTATTTTACAATAGTTCAGACACTAGTGGGAAGTCAAAAGAAAAGTTCATGTTTTTGATTACTTAGCCCTAAAATGTGTTAAAATGAACCATTTGTGAGTGACCAACAATATACTGGAGAAAACTATAGGCTACTACATATTGAGTTCATTTTTATCACAGTAGACTATTTGAGAAAGCAAGTTCCCATGGGAGTATGGGAGTGGAATCTATTGAAAGCAGTACCTTTCGAACGTTCTGCCAAGATTTAAATGAACGCTCTGCATCATCAAAGGTGAAGCATTAGAAGAATAGTTTAACATTGTTTCCCCTCAAATTTTATTTTTTTACTTAAATCTGAGAGAAATATCTAGATCTAAAACTCCTTAGAAGATGCTTTCATATCTAAAGACCAATTAAGTCAATAAAATTCAACATGATAAATAGAAAAGGCTTTTTAATCTACTTTTAGGATTGACAGAGGACTACCTTGGAATCTATAAAATCAGGCTACATCCAACTCTACCACTAGCTATCTATTATTGTGAATTCCTGGGCCAAGAGTCCACAATTCTTAGGGACGGGAATTTCCCATGCTAGCTATGAAAGAGGAACGCTGGTCCTGCCTAGTTCTAATATTCACATACTGACTCGTTTCTCAGTTAGTCCCAAACACTTGTCTGATGCCTATAAAGTGCTTAGATCTTTCCAAGTAGAGCAAATACCTGCCTTGATTGTCACATTACACATCCACTCTTGCTGTTTATCATGTAGGCTCTGCTTTAGGTCTATGAATAGAAAGCCAGCCAAAGCTGTACGCTACTTACTAGAGATGCTAAAAGCCCCAATAAGCTCATGATCATTTCCTACTAGGCTTTCATCTGGAGGACTAGAGGATCCCCATGCAGGAAGACCATTGAGCAACAGGGCAATTAAACCCCCGTGATGGAGACAAGATTAACTTTCATGCTGTAGAATTCTGCAAAGCAAGCAAATCTTCATCTCTCACCCTTCATCAAAGAAGCTTCTTTTTTGTGGTAAACAGAGATAAATTCCAAAGTAGTTCTACAAGTGATCTCAATGTGTTTGCCTTCCTATATCATATTAAAGGCTCTCAAAAAATATTATCAGGCACTGTAACCCTAAAAGTGTACATCCTAAGAAAACACAGAAGGATAAATACTAGTCACACAACATGTATTTAGTAGTGTATATTTAATAGAAACACAAATATTTCAAGAATCTATTTATAAGCAACTAATAAACTGATCAAAAGTCCAGCTAAAAAGTGTGTGTGTGTGTGTGTGTGTGTGTGTGTGTGTGTGGTTTGATACAAATATTGATTAAAATATTGGTGATGGGCTGAAGGTATGGCCCAGCATTGGCCTAGAATGAATGTTGTCCTGTGTTTGATCACAGCACCACAAGAAATATATTGGTGAGGCTGTGAAACTCAGAGGGCCTTGATTGTCCAATGCAAGTTTTATCCTTTAAGGAAAAAAAATCCCAACTAAATAAAATTCCAATCTCTTCACCCAGGTCCCTGTGTCATTTACTTCATGAGGGAAACAATATGTCAGTGTTTTTAAATGCTCAGTATACTAATATTCCTTAGGTTGTGTCTGGTTGGTGGATATGAAGTGCTATCCCACGCGAGTGCATATGCACTGGAAGATTTTGAGATAAAGTGCATATGTTAGTCTTTCCTGTATTGAATGTACAAAATGCCAAACATGCTGTGAAACATCTGCAATCATAACACTGTTGAAAATTTGTCACGGGCCCCATATCCCAGCATATGGAAAAAAGAAGTCACCTAGGAATTTGCACTGACCCAACCATAATCTTAGGAGTTAAACTCATTCCTGAGCCCTCCCCACAAGAACAACAACAAAAAAGCAGCCAAAGGGAAAAAATGCAGAAATAGTTCAAGTTTCATGACTTTCCAAATCAAATCAGATTCAAATCCCTAAATATGCATGGAAGAGAGTTAATAATTTGTTTTTCTTTGGAAAAATATCATCTGTTTGAACTCTTCTCTTCTGTTGTTAAGTTACTGATAAAGCTTGCCAAAGGAACAGGGAAGTATTAAATAAATGCCTATTTTTACTAAACACTCTCAACTCTATTGAAATCAACAGCTTCATCTTACATATTGTAAATCTATCCAAAACCATTTCAAAAGTACCCTGTGCACACTAATGCTAACATTACAATGCGCTGTTAAAGATCAGTGATTCAGGGACCCTGTAAGCTACAGGTCAGTCATTTCCTACTTTCAATTGGGGTGTACTAAATTTCTACAGGATACTTGCTTCTGCAATTTAAGCTTGCTTTATATCACTTCCACTAGAGTTAGCTGAGCTCCCCTGAACTGTATGTAAAGTTAATACTTCCCAAGAATACACTTTACAGAGAACAAGTAGTCATGTAGCTGGTGGGAAGATTGCATTCTTTCATTGTGTCTTCAGAAGCAACATATTTGAAATCCAGGCTAAAATAAGACAACAATGACAACATCCAAGGATTGTTGCAGAGTTAGTGGCTATTTCTCTTCCCTTCTCAGCCTGGATACCTGGATTCAACAACAAATAGGTAGCTATCCAGCTACTAATATTTGTTGGGTAGTTTCCAAGCTCATATATTTACAAAGATGTTATCCCATGCAGGATAAAAGCAGAGATCTGGCAACTATTTATTTAATTTGATCAGGCAAGGCAGTTAAAGTAGATTGTGCTTGCGCAAAGATTTACATGAAAAGGACTAAATTATCTAGGTTGATGGCCTAGATTGGCCAAGTTAAACAGTTCATTGCCAAGATCTCTACTTCACGGAGGTGTAAAGACCCAGTAAGGTTCTGATATTTAAGAGAAAACAATAGTCATGTATTATGTATAACTGATATAATATCAAAATGGTACTTCAGAAGCAGCTTTTGGCATATAGTGGTAGAGGGCACAGTGCCAGTGTAAATCTGATTCTTTAATTGTATTCCAGCTTATGTTTTTAGTATCATCATGCCGGAGACTACCCAGCTGGAAGGCACCATTCAGGAAGCCACCGTACTGTATATAGCATGCAGGGAAGAAAGTGAGCATGGGTGTCCTGGTAGTACATCATTAATAGGTTCTGTAAAATTATAACTTCTTTAAATAAATAATGTTCTGAATTATCTGCTAAAAGACTAACTTAGATAAGGAGCAGTATCTAAAAGTGGTTAAAATGGGAGATAAAGTCCAATGATAAGTATGGTTCTTAAATGGGACTTAGCATTAAACTGAGGCTTCCTGTAGATCAGGCAAGCACTTTCCCACTGAGCTATATACATACCTCTCTTTTTAATTTTTATTTGAGACAGTGTCTCAACAAGCTTCTCAAAATGGCCTTGAGCTTGTGACCTTCCTGTTTTATCCTCCCAAGTAGCTGGTAATTAATATTTTTAGTGCAATAATCAGTTGAAGACATATTTTACCACCACTGTAAAATACACAAGTGAAGTGTAAAAGAGAAAATCATATAGATTATGTTGTGCTGCTCACAGCTTTTGACATTCAGACATATATGACAAGTAGTTGGGTTCAAACACTCAAAAGAAAGATCTTGGCAGACAAGGCCACCTGCTGTCACTCAAGCCTTGAGGATGTCACAACACTGTGACTGGGCGAAGTTGTTCCAATTGGTTTTCCAATGCAATCCGTTCTTGATGAACCTCCTAAATTATACAAAACAGGGAAGAAAAAGAAGAAAAGGCATCATTTTGTGGATTCATTTCTATTTCTTTACACATTCAAAGGAAATACAGAGCCGACCTTCAAACACTTGGAGACAAGTAGCCCAAAAGGCATTGATTTCAATGCTGGTGATTAGACAAAGGGGGATTCCCAGTCACTAACCTCAGGTGTGGCTTCATGAGTGCCTCGCAGCCACTGTACTACTCTGCACTGATATGCGTTAACATAGAGTGGTAGCCTTGAAATAGCCATCTCAGACACAGGAATGGGCAGCTAAGTTCCAGCACGATCACAAGGCACTTTGAACATGGTACAACTAATCTAATTTATAGCACACCTGGTAAAATTTTCTTTTCAACCCTGCCTTAGCCTCAGTCTGCTTTGATGGGCTCAGAAGACAGTAGAGAATAACATTAAATATTAAAAAGCCAACAGGGGAGAACTAAAAGAAAAAGCAGACACCCAATACAGAACTATGAGTCACCTCAACTTAATTTCTAGTTGCAATCTCTGGCTTCTTTTCTGGCACAATACTTAGCTGTGGATGAAGGATAAAAAGATAGACTGGTTATCCTTCTACCAAAGTCTCTTGTCCAGGCTCTTGAACATAATTTAATATAATATAATTTCTGGGTGTCTTTGTTCAGGCTTTATTGAGGTGAAGAGACACCATGACCAAGGCAACTCTTATAAAGGAAAATATTTAATTGTGGCTGGCTTACAATTTCCGAGGTTTAGTTTATTATTGCCATGGTGGGAAGCATGGCAGCATCCAGGCAGATATGGGTCTAGAGGAACCAAGAGTTCTATATTTTGATCTGCAGGCAGCAGAAGGAGACTGTGTGCCATACTGGGCATAACTTGAGCATAGGAGACCTCAAAGTCAACCCCCACACAGTGACACACTTCTTCCAACAAGGCCACATCTACTCCAATAAGGCCACACCTCCTAATAGTGCCACTCCCTATGGTCAAGCATTCAAACATATGAATCTATGTGGGCCAAACTTATTCAAACCACCACGCCGAGTGAAAAGCAGAAGAGAGCAACAGCAATATGCTATTTGGAAATTGAAACATTCAGTCTTAAAACAGAGTTTTGCAGAGACAAAAAGGACACATAAAGGCACTCTTAAGTAGAATTGTTCAATGTGGGAAATAATTCTTATGTAAAGGCTCAATTCTGAGATGTTCCAGAGACCCAACATACATTAAAAACCAATATCTAGAATCAACTGTTCGTTCATACATTAATCATTCTGATATCAGCCTGAGCTACATGAGAACTTGTCTCAATAAAACAAAACTGAAAAGAAACAAAAAGAACAATGAATAAAGCTAATCTACCCAAAAACAAAAGGAGAGTAGAGAAGATAAAGCCAAATTAAATGTAAAAAGAGAAGTAAAAATGAGATAAAAAATAGATATCACTTCAAAAGATTACTGAATGACTTCCCAGGGTGAGGGTATCATTTTGCAGTCCCACCACCAATGAGGTTCCACTTGCTGTCCATTGACAGTGCCATTTTTGGTTTCAGCAGTTTTAATAAGTGTATAGTTGTATGTAATGCTTGTTAAATTGTCATTTCCTAAGTGGCTAATGATATAGAATATCATCTCATGTGCATATGTCATCCTCATATCCTCTTTGGTGAACTATCTGTTCCAGTCATTTGCCAATTTTTAAATTGTGATATTTGGTTTTTAAAAGTTTTTAATCTTTTTTTTAAATTTATTTACATTTTTCATTCAACACATTTTGATCATATATTTTACACTCCAACTGGTTCCAGGTCCTCCCTATTTCCCTACTCATCCAACATCATGTTCTCAGTCTCTCAAACAGGGAAATGAAAAATCAAAATCAAAATAGACAAATAAGCTGAAAGAATGAAAGAAAATCAATAAAACAAAAACGTCGAAACAAATTTTAAAAGTTCACACACTGAATTCACTTTGTGTTGGGCAACTACTCCTGGTCATGGGGCCTTCCCTGAAGTGTGGTCAATATACTTAGTGAGGCTCCATTGGAAAGAGCTGATTTTCCCTTTCCCAGAAGGTATCAATTGCAAATAGCTTCTTAATTAGGGGTGGGATTTGTGTCCACTTCCCCTTCTGCATGCTAGGATTTTGTCAGGCTTGGACACGTACAGGCCCTGTGCATACTGCCACAATCTCTGTGAGTTCATGTGTGTATCAGTCTTGTGTCTGGAAGGTGCTGTTTCTTTGGAGTCATTCTCCACCTCTAGCTCTTATACTCTTTCCACTTCCTCTTCCATATAGATCCCTGAGCCCTGGAAGGTAGGATTTTGATGAAAATATCTGTTTAGGATTGAGTGTTCCCATTCTCTTTTTTTCTATATTGTCTAGTTGTGAGTCTCTGTGTTAGTTCCCATCTAGTGCAAAAAGAAGCTTCTCTAAGGAGGACTGAGTGAAACATTGATCTATGGCTATAGTGATGTGTCACCAGGAGTCATTTTATTGTTGTGTTCAGTTAGCATGCTGATAGTAGTAGGTCTTCCCAAAGACTTATTTTTGAGTTTTAAAATAACATTTTAATCAGAACAAAAGTTCTCTGTCAAATATGCAGTTTGAAAATATTTTCTCCCCATCTGTAACTGTCTTGTAATTTTCTAGTGTCTTTGGCAGAGCAAAGGTGTTTTATTTTAATGAAGGCCAATAAACTAAGTTACAGTCTTATAGATTATGCTTTTAGCCATTTCTTTATACTGGGTTCATGTCTAACCTCAAATCATGAACATTTTTTCTCTTTATTTTCTCCTAAAAGTTTTATAGCTTTATGTTTTCCATTTCTATGGACAAGCCTTTTTAAGTTAATCTTTGTACATGGGGTGGGACTTAGATCAAGATTCCCTGTTTGTTACATATGAATGACCAATTGCTAAACATGTTGTTGGAAGACTCGCTTTTTTTGAGTTGGTTTAACATCATTGTCTTTTTATCAAATGGCTTCATTTATGTGATCTCTTTCAGGATTCTGATCTATGCCCCATTCTCAGAACTCTACTGTCTTGATTACTGCAGCTTGACAGTGATTTCTTCATCTGTTCTACTTTTCACATTAGAGTTTTGCAATTCTAAGTTCCTTAGCCCTCACATATAAATTTTTGGATAGGCTTATTTGTATTCATTTTAAAAATCCTGCTGGGATCTTAACTGGTACTGTCATGAATCTAAAGATCACTGGGGAGAAAAATGACATCTCTATTCTATTGAATCTTCCAAATATATAAGAAAATATATGTGTTCCTTTAAGTCTCCCTGGATTTGTCTCGGAAGCATTTTTAGTTTCCAGTGTACAAATTTTAGGTGTATTCTGATAGATTTGTACCAAAGTACTTCATTTGGGGAAGGAGCCCAGCTCCTGCCAAATGGTACTTTTTTAAAAATTCCATTGCCAATTTTTTATGACTTATATACAAGAATATGACTGATTATTTTGTGTATTGATCCTATATCCTGGAACTTTCACAAATTCATCTGAACAACAGAATTGTTTTTTAAATCTAATTTGCAATAGTATCACAAAGATTTTGGACAAAATTTCAAAAGATTATATACTCAAATCTCAGAACCCCTCGGGGGAATTTTAGATGGCTGAAATAGTTATAGAAACTTCTCTGCTTTCAGATTAGCAAGATCAATGTTGTTTACATGTCAATTCTTCTTAAACTAGTTGGTAGATTCAATGCAAATCTATCCATAATCCTAACAGTTCTTATTTTGTGGCATTTTCCTACCAATACTCAAATTTACATGAGAGAAACAGCTTACCATATCCAATGGAATCATGAAAAAGAACATGTTAAAAATTTTATATTACCACATTTCAAGACAAAATAAGGCATCAACAATCAAGACTGTAACACAAAGATCCATAGGAAGACTAATGGAACAGATTAAAAAGTCAGAACTGAACCCATAATCACAGGTCTTTAGATTTATGATAATGGCACCAAAGTAATCGATCCAAGGGAGGAAAGTCTTGAATGGTGCTGAATTAAGGAAATACTAAAATGGGGAGAAATGAACTTTGACCCTAATGTCACATCATGTACAAATTTAACATAAAAATGTAAAAGAAAAACAAAGCTGTTAGGAGAAAATATATTAAAATTACTTTATAATCTTTAGATATACAATTTCCTTACATTGAAAGTAATAAACTTATAAAAAATGACAAAGTTGGATTCTATCAAATTTTGAAGTATCTGTTCATAAAAGTATATAGTTATCAAATAAATAGGTGATACAAACACTAGAAGGAAATATTAACAAACAGTGGTGGGCCTGCTTGCGAAGGATTGCGAGGTGTGGCCTTGTTGGAGAAGATGTATCATTTGGGGTAGGCGCTGTTGGAGCTTTCAAAAGTCCACCCAGACCAAATCCCTCTCTCTGTCTGCAACTTACAGATAATATGTAAGTTCTCAGCTACTGCTCAACTGCCAAACCAGTCTGCATGTGGCCATGCTCCCCACCGTGATGATCACAGATTCACCCTCTGAAACTGCAAGTAAGCCCATAATTAAATGCTGCCTTTTATAAGTTTCCTTGGTCCTGGTGTCTCTTCACAGCAATAGAAAAGTAACTAAGATACATACAGGTGTGTGTGTGTGTGTGTGTGTGTGTGTGTGTGTGTGTGTGTGTGTGTGTGTGTGAATGTCAATTTTTGAGACAGTGTTTTTTCTCCATGTAGTCCTGGCTGTCCTAGAACTCACTTTGTAGACCAGGCTAGCCTCAAACTCACAGATATCTGCCTGCCTCTACCTCCGAAGTCCTGAGATTGCCACACCTGCCTGACATTTAACCAATTATCAATGAATCCTGGTTATTTAGGTAATCTAGGTCCTCTAGAATAAATGAGAATATACTTCCAAACAAAAACATGTCTAAAGTTTCTGTGGAGTACTCTGTCATAAACGGAACATCTATCTCATCCCTCCCTGCAAGGTTCGTGGACCATTTTTAGAGAGCAGGCAAAAAGAATATAATAGCCACAGGCTATAAAGAGGACTAGGGCAAAGCAGCGTTTTCTGAACATGGCCGAACCACCACACTCATGAACTCACTGAAGCCATAACTCCTGCACAAGATCAAGCCCGTGAACATTCCAGCATGGGTGGGGAGGGCCCAGAAGCCTCACCTGTAGGCACAGGAACTATTGGCAGTTGATGGATGCTACCTGAGGGAGAGTCAGTTTTCTTTAGGGGTGTAGTCCCTCATAAATTGACCAGCTAGCTAGCTACCTCATATCTATACATGTAGGAGCAGCACAAGTTAGACTCAGTGGGTTATTGTAAAAAAACATGAGGTGAAGAAAGGGGTGAATATGATCAAAATACATTGCATAACATTCTCAAAGACTGAGTAAGAACATGATGTTAAAACATGTTCAATGATGCAGTTTTACTTGCTATGTTCTAAAACTGTAAACAGCTCAAGTTTTCATCCATAGACCTGATAATGAACCCGCAGCATATTCACTCAGTACGGTATTAGGTAGCAGTGAAAGGGGTGAATTCCTTATGCACGCAACAAAATAAATTAATCTCAAAAACTTTATACAAAAGTCTCTGTTATAGGATACCATCACATACAGTTACAGAACAGGCAAATCTATGGCATGAAAACATCAGAAGAGTGGTTGCCCTGTGGGTGGGTAGAAGTAGAATGGGAAGGAAAATGAGAAATCCTCTTTTGTGGATGGCAACAATCTCTAAATCCATAGAACTTGGGCTCTATAAGCATAGCCAATTTGTTACAAGATCAGCAAGAATACAGTTATGATTTATATGTGCTAAATTTTACATCATAACAAAAACCTGTAAAAAAAAAAAAGAACTCTATGAGGCTAGACTGTTCTGCATACATAGTGAGTTCCAAGACAACGGTGTTATGTCTCAAATAAAAAACTGAACTCTGTCTAACAATACATAGATTTTCATTTTTTAAAGAACTGAAAATAATTTTAGAGAAGATGGTCATTTATATAGATTCTTCTAAAAGATAGATAGATAGATAGATAGATAGATAGATAGATAGATAGATAGATAGGTAGATAGATGAAGCAAATCCCGTAAGAGGAATGTGAGAAAGACAGTGAATGAGACTAATCCCTAAGATTACTAATGCCAGAGTATGTTTACAAGTGGGTTGAGAATAACCCAGTAAAATCATATCCCAACAAAATATGTTCAAGTGCTAACTCCCAAGACCTGTAAAGATGATTTTTATATACAAAGAAAATCATATGAGGATGACATCATGCTAGATTAAGTTGGTCCCTAATCCAATGACTGGTGTCCTTAATCAGAAAGGTACAATAAGAACACATTACAGACAAGACACAGAAGAATGTTACATTACAGTGGAGACAGAGATTGGACCTTTATGTACAGATCAAGGAATGGCAAGGATTACAAGAAAATACTTGGAGTTGGGAAGCAGTAAACGACATATCATCTCTGAAGCTTTCAAAGACAGCAAGGCTCTGATGACACATTGGCTTCAAACTCCAGAGCCAGGACAGAATAGCTTACTATTGTATGATATCAGCACGTTTGTGCTATGTGCCTAGAGCAGCCTGACAAACTGATGCAGGGGAGAAAAGATGGAGAGAAACAGGTGAGAAAAGCAGGGTTGATGTCCTTGAAAGAGTGAGAGGGAACCATTTCCAAGGTACCAGAAAAGGAGTTTGCGCAGGGTGCTGCCTACTTCCACAAAAGTGAGCACCGTTCATAAATGATCTACATACTTATGAACTTACCCAGAAGCTTTGAACAACAAAGAATACAGAGTTTGTAAGCAGCTTTGTTTCCTTTTAACTCATACATGGTATGTAGCCTTTACATTGAGGTTACTAGTCTTAGTCTAAGCATTCAAGAACCAACCCTTGAAACGCAAATACACTTGTTCTTCAGCAGCCAAAAGAGCTTTGAGAACAAAGGCAGGTCTTAGTGAAAGAAACGGGGAGCTGATGGTCAAAACAAATCAGAACACAAAGCCAGGGGAAAGTGAGGGGCTCCAAATGTGAGGCGTCCTCCTTACCTTCAGCTGCTGCTGAAGCTCACTGTTCAAGCGGGCCAGCACTGCATTGGCCTCCTTATTTTTGCGAATGGCAGTCTGAATAGCCTTCTTCTGCTTGGAAGACTGCCTGTAAAATAGTACAAACATGTCTATGAAAAGAAACTCAGAGGTCTGGACCCTTTCTTGCAAGTCAGAACTCAAAATTCATGAGAGGAGCTAAACTGACAAAGGTTAACATCCCAGAGCTCCAAAAATAACATCTCGTGTTCTCAGGCCAGCAAGCCAGCAGGCAGGCAGGCCCATGCCAAAATGAAACAAATTTGTCAGGATGAATTATTTGTACCTGAAGCCATTCCCCATTTTACAACTTGAATAGAGACTGTGAATTGAGCCTTTTCAAACATTTGTGTTCCAGTTATTCCAAGACATTTTAATAAGCATTTTTCTGATAAGTCTTATTAGCCAAATGACCCTTTTCATATAGGCAGTAATGGAATCTACTTCAGTGGACAAGACTGGTGGAAAAGAGCGGAATATTGTGTTAAGCAGAAATTTAGCAAGACTGCCTAATTCTCCTTTATTTTTTTTATGAGAGAGAGTATGTGAATTTTATTATATACTGGATTATATCAGAAGCACGTGAAGAAAATGAAGAATGGTTTTGTACCAGCACACCTTAGCTAAGTCAGTAGTAAATTTAAAGAACAGGTAAAACGAGGGAGATTATGTGTTCCACTTGGGCCTATTAAAGTATTCGCTTATATGTTTGGCCATAAGTCTTCTTAGGACCATCTTGATCTTTTAAAACTGTCCATTGGGGGAAGGATAAATCAACATGGTCACCACAAGTATAACTTATAAACTCTTATTCCCATAGCAAGAAACACAACAAAAAGGTGATTTGTTCTCCAAGAAAAACAGCCATATTTTTAACCACTGGGCAATTGGTCCTAGCACTGATCTGCCCCACAGATAGGGTGACTATTTGCTGAGGGGATACACTACACTAGGCGCCCTGCTGAGCTGTAGATTGGCTTCTTTGGCGGAAAGTTTAAAGGTTAATTGTTTCAGCCTCATAGAGGCAGGGAAGAAGCTTCAGAAGTCTGCTTTCCTTATAAAGCAGAGGCTAGATTTCCAGTTGGGTTCTGGGATTTAAATGTAGTTCCTCATGCTTGTACAGCCAGTGCTTTGCCCACTGAGCCATCACCCCCACTTTCTAAAAAATAATTTCATTAGCATATATTTACTGAGCAAAGTGAAATGCTTCATAATGACATTTTCATTCAAATACATATGCACTTTGGCCAATATTCACTACTCAATACCCTTTCTTGTCCTGTTTCCTATCACGATGGTTCCATCTTCTTCACAAACGTCTCCTTTGTATTCTCATGTTGCACAAGTATGCATGTGTGTGTGTGTGTGTGTGTGTGTGTGTGTGTGTGTGTGTGTGAGAGAGACAGAGAGAGAGAGAGAGAGAGAGACAGAGAGAGAGAGAGGGGTTATCCAGGTTCTACATATAAGAGTGAAATTTTAATTCATAACTTCTTTACTGAATTAATATATGCAAGAATACAATAAAATAAATATTACAAGTAATATGTTGAGAACACCACCAATATAACAGAAACAAAATATACATAGCATAAGAAGAATGACTGAATTTTGATCCATGATGTATTCCTTTGCTTTACAACAAACTTAAATTTAAATGTCTACTAGAGAAAAACTGTGTCTTGGGCCAAATTTAGCACCTTTTCCAAGTAACAACATTCTAGAAGACTTTTTCTTTTACTTTGAGATGCTTAATATTCAGCCATTTGTTCAAGTATATAAATTTGGTTTCAATGGCACATCTACAGATCTTGCTATTCTGGTAACATCTTGAATCACATCTACTTCTGAGCAAGTATTATCTCAAGTTCTCAAACCATTGATCCTTGAAATGAAATTTATTTCAGTTGTGGGTTTTTAATAAATTAAGATGAAGTAAAACTCACCCTTTCCTCCCTGCAGGAACAAAGAACTATCATTAAAGTTTAGAAACTCAAGTATGTCTTTCTACTCCAAAGAACATTAATTACTAGCATTTCTGGTAAGAAAATAAATGTTCCAGGATAATATTTTATATATATATGTGTGTGTGTGTGTGTGTGTGTGTGTGTGTGTATTTATATATATATATATATATATATATCACTGAACGTCAACAACTAAAAGAACACAAGAAAAAGAAAAAGGAAACTGAAAACCACAGTGGCCTCTGAGGGGGATGAAGAGAGAAGTTTCATCATGGGACAAGATAAGTGAAAACAACAAGTCTAACCGCAGATTTTGATTGAGAGTGCAGAAAGCTCTCAAACCTCAGAGCACTAGCATCCGCCTCTCTGCTTTTTGACTGTGTAGCTGCCAGGGCACCATAAGCAGCAGCCCCATGGGCTTGATGCCATGCCTCCTCCCACCATGATACACTGTAGCTCTTCCAACCAGGAGCCAAAATGAACCCTTCTTTCCTTACAGAAAGGGGGGGGGGAAGAGAAAAGAAAAGGAGAGGACTCAAAATGCAACATTTAAAAAAAGAGGGTTGGAGAGATGGCTCAGTGGTTAAGAGCACTGGCTGCTCTTCCAGAGGCCCTGAGTTCAATTACCAGCAACCACATGGTGGCTCACAATCATCTGTAATGGGATCTGCTATCCTCTACTGATGTGTCTAAAGATAGTGACAGTGTGCTCATATACACAAAATAAATAAATAAATCCTTAAAAACAAAAGAATTAGAAAATTATCAAAGGATGGGAAGGGATATATCACCAAAGAGGATGTGAAATAGAAAATACACACACACACACACACACACACACGCATGCACGCACACACACACACACACACACGCACACACACAAAGAATTTCAACATCACTATCCTTCAGAGAAATACAAATTAAGATCACAATGTCATAGACTTAAATACCTACTAAATAGCTAAAATTAAAATGGAACAACACCAAATTCTGGCAAGGAGATGGAGAAAGTCAATGTCTCATACACTGCTGGTGGGAATGTAACATGGAACCTCCATTCTGGAAGAAAACTTGGTAGTGTCTTTTCAAACTACAAATACTTAGCCAAAAATCACAGTTCAGGAAACTTATCCCAAAGAAAGGAAAATTCATGTACAAATAAAAACTTATGCAGAGAAGCTTGCAGCAACTACATTTGTGATATTCACCAACTCCACACAGCCAAAGTATCACTTAATAGGAGATTATCTAAACAGACTGCTATATGCACGCCACAAGATACTGCTTCATAGTGCTGGCTGACACATCTACCACATTTGGATGGACGTTAAGGGATGGAAGTTTTCCTTTCTTTGGGATAAGTGTCCAGAACTGTTTTGTTTGTTTGATTGTTTGGCTGGTTGGTTTGGTTTTGTTTTAATGTGCTAAATATCCTGAGGAAAAAATGTCAAATTCATTTCTTTAGCATTCTTAAAATGACAAAATTATAAGAATGTAAAATTAGGCAATTGTTTGCTAGGGGCTATGAATGTTAGATAACAGGAAGTAGTTATGACTCCATCATATTGATTATAGTGATTGTTCCACAAATCTACACAATATGACAATATGTTCTAAAATGATAAAGAATTATCCTACCTATACTTATGTAAAATGTAATCATTGGGACAAACTGTAAGAGACAAACAAGTTTGCTTGGTATTACTTTTTGTTAGTGTCTGTGAATTCATATAGTTCAAAACTTAAAAGTTTACAGAAAGAGAACAGTTGGAACCAGATGCCTCTCCATCCTTAAACTACTAATACGCTATGTGAGCAGCTTAACTGTTGTCTCTATTGCTGCCCTCCACCTACATGGGCAGAAGCCTTGCCCTCATGCTTGAGTGATGAAAGCTCACTTCCAGTTTCACACTTGAATGGATGCTGGGGCATCCTTATCTAAGCAGCTTCTCTTTCCTAGGTGATGATTATGAGCCCAGTTCAACCATGGCCCTTCATAGCAAGGCAATTAATGTATAGAGCTGAAAGTGGTAGACTTCTTCACAGAAAAAGTGATAGATACCCTTTAGAATACTAGAAAAATTTCAGGAGTCCAAGCAAAGGTTTGTAGTCCCCTTTTATGATCTGTTTCTACCACTATCCCCACAGTGAATATGGTTCCTTAAAGTTCTTTATGAGTCAAGAAAGAATATGCTAACATATTCTAAGTTGTTGTGTTGTTGTTATTGTTGTTTTGATTTGGATTTTTTTTCTCATTTGTAACCAAATTAGTCCTAAGTAAAGCAAATAACGGTCCCAATTTAGACACCAATGTTAGGTCCAAGGCATCTGTTAACAGTTCAGGAAAGGTATTTATCTTGCCTCTTAATTGCTTCTGAAGTTTTCCCTACCAGTTCCCCTAATGTTTTTCTCTGTGTTCCAATCTGGACTACAACTGGCTTAGTTTCAAAGGCAGAAGACTGTCCAGTAGATCCTGGTTTTGTTTCATTCCATTGCATGCCACACTATTATGTGGAGCAGAAGCATTGTGCAGCACTGCCAGCATGAGAGTCTGTAGCAGAGCAAGAGTTTTTATGGTGTTGGGGGTTGAACTCGGGGCCATGTGCATGCTAGGCAAGCTCTCTACCACTAAGCTATCCTTATGCCCTCTTGTGTTCCATAGGATATAACCCTTCTATTTCAACTGGATAGGTGGCCACCTGCCTTACTCTCATTGTTTCATACTATTGCTGTGTTAAAATACCCTGACAAAAGCAATTTAAATAAGAAAGGGGTTTATTTAGTTACAATTCCAGGTTATAGTCCATCATAGCAAAGAAGTCACAGTGGCAGGAGCTCAAAGCAGCAAGTCACATGATAGCCATAGTCAAGAGCATGGAGAAATACATACATGCAGACCTACTTATATTCTCAGCACCACAAGTCTAGGTAATGGTGGCAGCCACAGTGGGCTTGATCTTCCTACATAAATTAAAAATCAAGACAATTCTCTCACAGACATGCCCACAGGCCAACCTGATCTAGACAAGTCCTTACTTAAGACCCTCTTCCCTCTTCCCTCTTCCCTCTTTCCTCTTTCCTCTTCCCTCTTCCCAGGCAATTCTAGGCTAGGTCAAGTTAACAGGTAATACTGATAATCACATCCTCAAACGATAATTTATATTACTCTGTCACCTTGGTAGGTGAGTAAGAACATGGTACTAAGTGTTAAGCCAGTGAGATCAAAAAGGTATTAGCAATAAACTGGATTTTTTCTCTCCATTTGTTCTTTCTCCCTTTCCATGTGACCTGAAATATAAATGTTGGTGACAAGTCACCATTAGCATATGGAAAAAGGCAAATCCCAAGAAAATCTAGAACAGAAGACAAGATGCCTGGCTTCCTGACAGAGCAATCCTACACTTCTGAAGTATATTTTCTGCTCAAGTAGCAAATCTAAATTTTGAAAAATAAATATTTTTTACTTATTCTTGGAGAATCTGAAACATATATACAATATATTTTATTACTTTAAAGGATATAAGCTAGGCATAGTGGCTCACACCTATGACACCAGCACTCAGAAGGCTGAGTCAAGAGGATTTCCAGAAGTTTGAGGCCAGCCTAGGCTATAAGGAAGCCAGCCCAAGCTATACTGTGAGACCCTAACTCAAAAAAAAAAAAAAATCCTCCCCAAAAAGAATATAAACGGGATTCTCTAAGTAAAAAAAAATATATTAGCCTGTATATTTTTGGCTCACACTTTTCATGCAAACATTTGGACAGTGACAAGAGGCAGATGGGGAGTTTATCATCCTTAGCTACACAGAGAGCCAGCCATTACTACATGAGACCGCCTTTAAGAAAAGGATGTCCCTCAACAAAAGAATGGATACAGAAAATGTGGTACATTTACACAATGGAGTACTACTCAGCTATTAAAAACAATGACTTAATGAAGTTCGCAGGCAAATGGATGAAACTTGAAAATATCATCCTGAGTGAGGTAACTCAGTCACAAAAGAACGAACATGGTATGTACTCACTGATAAGCGGATATTAGCCCAAAAGTTCAGAATGCCCAAGTTTCACTTCACAGTAACCGCTGAACTGCAAGTGGGGTCCCAGATGGAGGAGTTGGAGAAGGGATTGAAGGAGCTGAGGGAGTCTGCAGCCCCATGGAGGGAGCAAGAGCGTCAACTGGCCTGACTCCCCTGGTCCTCCTGGAGGCTGGACCACCAACCAAAGAATACACATGGAGGGACCCATGGTGCTGGCCACATATGTGGCAGAGGAGGGCCTTGTTGGCCATCAGGGGGAGGAGAGGCCCTTGGGTCTGA
>CM052722.1:22612082-22631299 GCA_028551405.1 Uromys caudimaculatus | reverse complement strand
AATAGCCTATTTAACAGAGTCCATTAAAAGTGGAACCTCAGCAAAATAGTCATCTCTAAGATTATGGTCAGGATTAGAACTTCCTGGCAAGGCAGAGAATAGACACAACATGGAGGACTGGGTTTTTTGTGTTAGAAATGCAAATATCTAGAGTTTGAGGCCCAGTGCAACCCAAATACTGAAGTTAGACAACTGACAGATCTGCTGCATTCGTGTGCTTTCCTAGGGGACCCGCTCAGATGCCATCCTCTCAAACAGTTGCATCTGCCACTCTGGAGCCCTCTCATTACATTATCTGTGAGTCATTCTTCCTTTACTCATGCAAACATCTGCCAGGCACTGGGATCTAAAGGTGACAATGGCTGCTGGCTTTCTGAGCAACTTAGGAACTTGGACTTTCTTAGGACTAAGGCATAGTCATCCTTGTTCCATTCCAGTCAGCAGAATAGAAAATAGCTTGAGAACATAATACATACTGCAAAGAAAAAAGAAAAAAAGAAAAGGATAAACCTTCTTAGCCTTATCCCTGTGCCTTGATTTCTCCCAAGGAAACTGGATACATCTTCAAAGTCCCAAACTTATATTGCCTTTTCAATTGTTGGAAATGGAGGACTTCCATCAGGTATTCAAGCCATCAATCCCATAGACAATCCCAATATATCAGGCATAAGGAGGGAAAGAAAAAACTTCCAACCACATCGAGAACATCATGCATGGAAGCAAACCGTCTGTACTAACTGCTAGAACACACTCTGGGGTTATAGGGAAGAATATAGACTACAGAGTCTGGCACAAAGCCATGGTACTGTCATACGGTGTCCTCTGTCTCCACATTGCATGAATAAGCCATCTTCCAAAGGTTCATCTTTAATAGACAGGAAAGATAGGGCAAAGAAACAACTAAGCCAAACTGTTTCTAAGCCAAATTCATGTTTGTCCTTATTAATTATGACACACTATGAAATGTTTATTGCACATAACCTGGACTCAGCAGTTTACTTGGACAAACTTACTAATTCTTTGTGTGGGCAATGTAATACCAAAAGCTGAATCTGTTTCTGACAATGGTTCATTTTTTATGTTAATTTCTATAAAAGCTGATGACAGTTTTACAACTAGTTCTACTTTATTTTTAGCCTTTCTTCATGTTCTGTTGGAGAATTAGGCTTACAGAAAATGTTTGGGACTCTTTTTTCTCATTTTCCCCAAAGATAGTACCCAGCAACTAACACTGTGAATGAGAAAAAAGTGGGGGGAGGGGTGACTTAACTATACGTATAGCACATGTCTAAGGGAATCTGAGCTTTCATCGCTCTCAAAACTCGGGCTTGGGAAAGACCTGTAGGCTAAACATTTTGTATATTCTGTCTTTTGCTCCTAGCCTTGAAAAATTATGAACATTAAATTCCTTCCTATCATGCCAAAATAAACTGGTCTTGGAACTAAAATAAGAAACTGTATAAAATCCTCTTGTGTGAAAACTTAGGTCCTGACTATTCACACTGTTAGCTGTGCATTAGTCTCGTAGCCAAACACTACATGATTCCCACTAGCATGCTGACGGAGATTCACAGAACATATGAATAGAAGAAAACACCATTTCAATAAATATTGTAGAGACAACTGTATAATTATCATGTCAAATAATGAATTTGAACCTCATCTTCACATGAGAAACAAAATGAACTCAAAATAGACCAGAGAAGTCAACATTAGCTATAAAGTGGCAAGACTTTTCTAAGTAAATAATCTTTGTGAACTTGGACTAGGCAATAGTTTCTTAAATATGACAATAAAAATATAAGTGCTAAGTCAGACATGGAAATGTACAGCTTCAATCCCAGAACTTGGGAGGCAGAACCAGGTAGTTCTTTGTGAGATCATGGCCAGATTGGTCTATAAAATGTGTTACAGGTCAATCAGGGCCAGAGAGTGAGATCCTGTCTCAAATATGCACATACACACAAAAAAATGTAAACTTGGTACTGCAAACTATACAAACAGAGAGAGTGAAAAAACAACAAACACAACAGGAGAAAATATTTGAAAATCATGTATCTGACAAAGGAGCTGTATGAAGACTATATAAAAGAACCCGTAACTCAACTGTAAGTTGGCAAAGGATATGAATAGATATTTATCCAAAACTGTATTCAAATGGCCAATAAGTACAAGGAAAGATACTCAACAATATTAATCATTAAGGAAATGCAAATCAAAACCACAGGGAGATGCCATATTATAGTCACTAGGATAAATGGCTGCCTAAACAAGACCTGAAAAAAGACGATACCAATAGAGATGCTAACATGGACAGGGAATAGACCCCAAAGCCTCAACCATACACAAAGAACTACAGGCAACTAAGGAATGTTGAGAGCAAGAGAAATGGTCTTCCCCAGGGAAGAGCACAGCAATTGGTTATCCAATACCAAATGGTCAGCCCTAAATGCACACATACAAATAACATCATACAGACTGAGCAGGTTGTATTTATGTATTTAGGAATACTATTATGAATGTAATCATAGTTAATGAAAAAAGAGGCCATTAACCTGAAAGAGAGCAAAGTGGGGGTACATGGAAGTGTTTGGAGAGAGGAACAGAAAGGAAGGAATGATGAAATTATAATCTCAAAAAAATAATTTTACAGAAACTAGATAAGTATTGATGAAGAAGTAGAGAACTAGAACCCTCATACATTGCTGAAGATGTAAAATGGAGTGGTCACAGTGAAAAAGAATCTGGCACTTCTTCAAGTGTGTTAAACATAGCATTACCATATAAGTCCAAATGTTACCCATATATGTATTCCCAAGAAAAATGAAAACATAAGTCCATACAGAAACACGAACACAGATAACACTACAGCATTGTTTAAAATATGTAAAACAACCCAAAAGTCTGATTGATGAATCACTGAATAACATGTGGAACATTAATAGAATAGTATTCCACATAAAAAATTAAGTTCTCGTTCATGCTACAACATGGATGAATCTTACAAACACTGATAAAAAGTCAAGCACAAAGGACCACATGACGCATGACTATATCGATGTAAAATGTAAGCAAAGGAGAGACAGAGGGTAAAATTAGTGGTTTCCAGGAGCTGGGCAGGGAAGCGAACTTGGAGAACAACTTCCACTGGCCATAGAGTCTTGGCGATAACAAGAAAGATTCCAAAATTATACTGTGGTAATGATCACATGACTTTTGTGAATATACTAAAAGCCACCAAAGTGTATGCTATGCAAATTATATTTCAACAAAGCTGATTTTAAAAACAAAAAAGGAAAGCCACAGCTCTCTGGGTGAAGTTCACCAGATGCCCCGCAATCTACCTTGGAGTGCAATGTGGCCACCAGTGACTGACTGGAATTAATATGAAGCTGAAATGAAGGAGGAAAACATAGCCATCTTTGTGCCTGACAGAACTTTAGCCTCCTGGTTAGGAAGGCAAAGATGATGCAGAAAATCACTTCCTGTACTGCTTGATGCCTGTAGGGAACTATCTATCCCTTTGGGGAAAGAAAATTCCTCTCAAGAAGGATACAAAGAACCCAAATGGGACCCAGCTTTCACAGATCCTGTTGCTGTTCTTTCCACAATAGTGTAGGAGGAGGAAAGCTGCAGAGCCCCTGAGATCTGAAGGGCCTCCACGGAAATATCACAAGGGAGCTCAAGTATTTGCGATACTGGCCAGCAAGGCTCACTTCAAGTCAAGTGACAGCAGTGGGATTTTGTCTTCAATATTTCACCTAGTCACTACAAAAGGACTGAGTCAAGTAATAGATCTCAAAGACAGCCTTCTAGGAAGGGTGGTTTGTCCAAAGCATAAGTGTCTCAATTCTTGGTCCTGTCCATGGTGTCTCCACAACTCCTTCAGTATCTGTTCCAGATGATAAGGGAGGTATTACAGAAGATCTGCCTTCACAGGTCAGTACTGAGATGACTAGTATCAGGAACTCTACATGAGGACGTTTTACAATCATACCCTAATTCTGCTGAGAACTGGGTCTACGATCACTGAGCTGGCATGTGTCCTAAAGGAACTTAAGATCAGGCATGAAATGAGAGAGAATAGCCCCTGCCATACTAACTCCTCCATAGGGAAATTTGGACCAACACAGAAAGGGTTAAGAAGGAAAGAAAAGAGAGAAAGATGGGAAACCAAATGAGAGAAAATACTCCTCTGGGTCAGGCTAACAGGAGTATAAAGTCTACTATCAGATTGGGAGCCTTTAATGCCATCACCATCACCATGGCAGAAATGACTATGACAACCATTAAACCCTGTGGCTGGAACAGAAGAAATGCAAACACATTTATAACAAATACATATGCATGCAGCTGTAAGAGGAAGTTCCCCACATTCTTCACTCATCTTTTTGCCACTTACTTTTGTACTGCTGGTTGGGGTTTCACCATTGCTGCAGAAGCTGCCCCTCCAACTGCAGCAGCAGGCTCTTGGCTTTCTGTAGTTTGATTTTCAGTTCGGAATTTCCTGCGAATAGGCTTTGATGGAGGCTGAGCATGTGGTGCATCCTGTGGATTAAAAATAAGCCCAAAACACTCAAAAAGTTTATTTTATGATCCCTCCACCTCTCACGCCACTATCCACAGTTCTGTGCCCAAGATCAAAAGATTTCTCTGTTCAAACTACATACCACAGACCTGTAGCTGATACTTGGCTCAGCAAGTGCTGGAGGGCTGCTGACAGTGGGTTCCAGCAAACAGCCTACCCATCTGTCTTTTGAAAATACACTGGGAATCTACTATCCTTGCTTTTACCAAGAAGGACACTAAAATAAGATTTTAGTGGCATTATTCTTGTCCTTTTTTAATGTTGTAAACAATCTATACTGTCTTGTCATTTAAGGCCACATAGACTTTATATAACAGCAATTCTTAGCTTCTGGGTTGTGACCCCTTTGGAGATCACATATCAGATATTCAACACCTCAGATATTTATATTACAATTTAACAGCAGCAAAATTATAGTTATAAAGGAGCAATGGAATCATTTTATGGTTATAGGGGTTACCACAACATGAGGGGTCACAGCACTAGGAAGATTAAGAACTACTCTTTTATAACCACAAGGTCTCTTCTAATTGAAGACAAAACTGACTCTTGCCTCACTCTGGGCCTTTTTGAAGAATATGCTTTAAAGTCTGCAATGTCTTAAGTCATATGCTTATCATTCTCCTACTCCAGATCCCTACATGAAGTCAAACAAAAGCTGGTGTGTTCAAGGAAACGGTTGACCTGTTTCCTTAGAGGACCCCGTGTCACCTTCCAAGGCCAAGGTACACTCCCTTTGCTAAGAGAATGGCCTAAGGGATAATACTGAAGATCAAAAAGAGGGTGAGAAAGTAAATGAGGAGTGTGACAGTGAGCAGTGCTAGCTGTGACAGAGCAGGGGCCCAATGGCATGCTCAGGCAAAGGCAACGTGCCAAGATGTGAGAAAAAATCCTGGCACAGGTGGGGGACAAAGAGGGAAGAATCAGCACACACAAATACGTACAGAAGTGTGATAGGGAAACGTACTGCTCTGCATGCTAATTTTAAAAACCAAGAAAACAGCAACAACAAAACAAGAAAAGAAAGAAACCATGGTACCAAGAAGGGGAGGCTGTCCTACCCACAAGGGGTACTAATAGGGTCTGTTACCTGGGGTCACTGTCTGAAACTAGCTGGTTCCAGACTCTTGCTGTCTGTCTTATTCTTGCTATCTTATTCAAAGAATTTCAAAATAAGAATATGAATGGGAAAGCAGCAAGAAGCTTGATTTAAACAGAATGTACAATCTGTCTCTGTAGACAACAAGTCAGTCTCATAAATGGATAGTATTGGATACACTGCAGAAATCAGTGGGCTACTTGAGCATGCTATTGTTTGGGGCTTTCTCTTATGGGGTCCAGAAGAAAGAGAAGTTGGTTTCTGAGGGGTGTAATATGGAGGATTCTATTTGATTGACAGGCTTGAATCATATAAGCCTTTTCCTCTCTTTGCATGTCCTTTCCCATGATATATCTGATTTTAATCATATGCACGCCCAACCATGTATACACATAAGATAGTAAATAAAAGGTTTTCCTTAAAACTTCTTGCAGAAGATACAGTTTGCCTTAAGGCACATGCATCCAAAAGTAGTTCAGGCCAGATGGGTTCCCTATGCCTCATCCCTGATAAGTTCTGGGCATTTTTCAAAGGATAACCACAAATGCGTAACTACTAAGTGGCTACTAAAAAGGCAGAAGTAATTTGTGTCATTGTTTGAAGTGAGGTATGCATAAAAGTTGATGCAAGTAAGGGTCCTGGGCTGCTGGTGCACTGTTAGGAGACCAGTGTGTGCATATTTGAAACCAAGTAAAGTCCAAAGTTGCAAAGCTACACCACCTACACTGCTTCATTAGCAGATATATGGAGGCTTACTAAAGTCACCTACCTCTCCCCACATTTTATATTTAAGTTTATATATTGTGTGTATGTGCACCATGTATGTACAATGAGCACAGAGGTCAGAAAGTAGTGTGCCACTATATGGGTGCTGGGAACTGAATCCAGGCCCTAGCTATGCAAGAGCAGTAAGCACTCTTAAAATACTAAGCCATCTCTCCTGTTTCCCCAAAACATTTTTTTGATCTTGCCAAAAGCAAGGCAGCCATGCGTAGGTGGAAGGTTGAGGAGAGTACAAACTACCAGGGATATCCATGGCCCAGCCCCGGAACCTTCAGGATCCTAATCTCCAGAAAGAATTCATACTTCAGAACTGTGGATCAGTCACATTCATCTTGGTGGAAACGTTCAAGTTTCTGTAAGAAGCCCAGGGGGCTTTATACTACCACGGCAGCATCTTTCTGCTGCTCTTACCTTCTTTGTTGGACTGCTTTCTGCAGCTTGGGAAGGAGCTCTGTTCAGTTGAGGGTGTAAGTCAGCTTCAGACACAGGTTCAGACTGTAACAAGATCAAAGAGAACATACATATGCAAAACCCAACTGTGTAAACATATGACCAAGAACACTTTGGAAAAGTCACTCAGGGAGACCAAGTCACACTGATCGAGACCAAGCTATAGACATGCAGTTATCCTTGGTGAAAATCTTCCACCAAGACCTTGCTAATCCCTTCTATGTCTCCTTCCAGTATCAAGAAAAAGAACCATGAGTATCTCATATATTTTCACATACAGATTTCTTAAAAACTAGCACTTTACAAAAATTTAAAAAAAATACTAGATGAGAAAGGGTTAGGAAAGGACTTAAGGAGCACTGAGAAAAACAATCAGTACCATAAAAGACCCATAATTTTTAATATTAAATTCCTAATAAAGAAACACTGTGTGGGCTGGAGAGATGGCTCAGCAGTTAAGAGTTGCATTCCAGAGAACTGAAGTTCAATTCTCAACACCCGCACCAGGCAGCTTACAACCCGACTCCAAGAGATTTGATGTCCTCTTCTGGCTTCAACAGACAGACAGACAGACAGACACACACACACACACATCTTTTAAAAAATGAAACACTCTAATAAACATAGCCATTTACCTTTAAAAGGGAAGGAGGTATGTAATGACTGTACTAATCAGAAAGGCTGACTATTAAGTGCACAAAGACTGATGAGGGATACTCCCAAGCACTTCATGACACAGAACGCCAAGGAGGGAAGATGAGAGTTGGCGGGTGGGTGGGTGGGGGAATACCCTCATAGAGGCAGGGGGAGGGGGAGGGGATGGGGTTCCAAAGGGGAGACCTGGAAAGGGGGAAACATTGGAAATGTAAATAAGTATCAAAAAAAAGGACACAGCTAAGTGGAACACAGCAAAAATGGGACTTACATAAGGCTCCCTGTGTACCCAAAGCTTTGTACCTTCAGCTGTGGTAGAACACTTTGCTTTCAGCTGCTATTAACCAGTGATGCAAAATACTGACATGATGAAAAGACCAGCTACTTAGGAGCAAAGTGACTTTCACATTTCACTGGTATCAGTCCTTCACTTACCTGAAAACAAATTCACACCACAAAATACTCAGATTGTAATGCAAACAACTGCCACTCTGCCCCTTGCATGGCCATCTCTAGCCTCCTACAGTGTGCCTTCTTTCCCATGGCTGAACAGACTGGCTCCCAGGGAGCTAAGATTAGCAGACTCTGGCTGCCTCTTATATTCTCCTCACTCACTTTCCTTCCAAAATGGCACCCCTGGTGATCTCAGATGGTAGAGAAGTCACTCTCTCCGAGTTGTAGTCCCTTTTTGGCCCTGACTGTTCTAACTTCTGAAATGTAGACTTTCTCAGGGTTCTCTGTCTTCATTACCCCTGCCCCAATTTTTCTCCTGTTTATTCTTTCCCAGGGCAATATCATCTGCTCCTGAATCTTACTTACTCATTTTTTATTAATTAATATATTTATTGTGTGTACATGAAAGTGTGTGCCATGGTACATGTATGGAGGTCAAAGAGGGCTTTTTGTGGGAGTCACTTCTCCTTTTTCACCATCTGGGTTGCAGGGATCCTGCTCAGGTTGTTAAGGCTTGTCAGCAACCACCTTACCCACTGAACCACCTCACTGGCCAAATTATTTATTTATTCATTTTGCAGTACTGGAGATTGAACCTAAGGTTTCATACATATGAGGCGAGCACTCTTATGTAATATCTCCAGCTCTTGTTTCTACATTTTATCCAGAACAACTCCCTATCTCTTTTAAATCTATATACAAGCATTTGACATGCCTGGTGTCAAATTCCACCTATTTCTCACAGCTTCTCCTTCCATTAGAGATGGCTATGTTACTCATGCTGCTGCTGTTGCTATGATTAGACTCCAGGACAAACTGAATTCTATGTATGTGTCATACAGGCCTTGCTCAAGTGTTCTGCATAAATTATATCACATCATCATAGCCTTAAGAAGTAGTGATTATCCCCAGCCTGTTGATGACAAACTTAAAGAAGTCAAGAAACCAACCCAAAGATCATACAAATCGCAGGGTCTGAGGCCAGGTTTTGAGTCCCAAAGCTAGGCTTGTTACCATGGTCTCAAGTTCCAAAGCTAGGCTTGTTACCATGGTGCAATACAGCCTCAGGCACTAGTAGGCCTCAATGCTGCCTGCAAGGCATTACTTATCAAACAGCTACTGCTGGCTGGCTATGCTGCCATTCAAAGATAAACAAGGATCAGCTCTACTTACAACCATCTGGCACCAGTGGAAGAGGTAGATAAATAATCAGAGGTGCATGTTTCAATGTAGTGTGGTAGAGAAGAGTGGGGGTTATAGGAGCACTCATTCTTGTAGGACAGTTAAGACTTAGGAGGTGACACTGAAGCTGAGGTCTAAGTGAGATGTAGTATACAGTCAGCTACAAGAGATACATGTGTGGATGAGAGAGGTAGGTCCAAAGGAATCTCACAAAGGTCTATTGTACAGGCCAGTCTTATTTCAACTTGACACACAAACTAGAGTTATCTGAAAGGAAGGAAACTCAATGGAGAAAATGTCTCCATAAGATCCAGATGTAAGGCATTTTTAAAAATTAGTGATTGATAGAGCAGGGCCCAGCCCATTGTGGGTATCTATTCCTGAGCTGATAGTTCTGGGTTCTATCAGAAAGCAGGCTGAGCAAGCCATGATAAACAAGCCAGTAACGAGCTTCCATCCATGGCCTCTGCACCAGCATCTGCCTCTGGGTTCCTGCCCTGTTTAAATTCCTGCCCTGGCTTCCTTCATTGACATACTACAATGTAGAAGTATAAGCCCAATAAACCCTTTCCTCCCCAACTTGCTCTTTGGTCATGATGTTTTGTTGCAGAGTAGAAACTCTAGCTAAGATACCCATATATACTCAGACAACCAGAATTTTAGCCTGGAATATCAGAAGATTGAAGCCAGTCTCTCAGACAGGAAGTGTAGAAGGAGCAGTGTCTTAGGGTTTTATTGCTCTGAAGAGACTTCGTGACCATGACAATCCTTATAAAAGAAAAACATTTAATTAGGTCTGGCTTACAGTTTCAGAGTACAGTCCATTATTATCATGGCAGGAAGCATGGCTGCATGCAGGCAGACATGGTGCTGGAGAAGGAACCTAAAGTTTTACATCTGAATCAGGAGGCAAGTGGAAGAGAGAGAGCCTGGTTTGGGTATTTGAAACTCCCATGCACACTCCAAGTAACATACTTCCCAACAAGGCCACTCCTTCTAATGCTATCCCCTTAGTTAATATGAGTCTATGGGGGCCACTCTTATTCAAATCACCACAAGGAGGAATAAGGAAAGCTTGTTAGGGGCATGTAAAGTATGAGTGAAGCTCTCCAGGAGTCACACATTTCAACAGTCTGGAGAGTGTAGCATTCACCCCCTTGTCCCTGGGAGTTCTGAATCACTCTCCAGGATCCATGAGTCAAATGTCATTTTCTAGCAGCTAAGAGCTTACCACCCACTCAAATACAGGGCTTCTGGTGAAGAATCCATCTTGAATCTGAGGTCCCTTCCTGCCTGCCACTTGCAACTTATTACTTGAAAGGTCTATGCTCTGCCCCCAAGTCTATGCATGCAAGCCCCTGAAGGGACCACAGGTGTGAAGAGACAAATCACAGCAGGCAGGCAGCAGAGGAGGAGTCCAGGTATGCTGCCTTTTGATTTGCTGGTTCCCTCCATTACAAAGCAAGCAGAGGCTGTACCTTCTACCGATTCCCTGTGGAGATGAGTGAAGTCTCCTCATGGAAATACTGAAGTAGATGACAGACTGGCCTTTTCAACATAAATGAGGATTGGGAGCCCAGCAAAAGCAGTAGACTGTCTTTGTTATAGCCACCTAAAATTAAGCAGCAATCTGGAGGAAAGCCGAGGAGGCAGTTGTAAGGCTCATCTGAGGTGGTACTTTTCCATTTACAAATGTACCTTCCTGAAATCCTATGTAGTAGCCTGGGTGTTCTTGCTCTGTGACTGCTTAATATTAGCTCAGAGAGAATCTTGCCATCAGTGTCCTTCAGAAGCGCCTCAGGACCTCCCTACCACAAAGGACAGAACATAAGAATTGGAGAAAGGGTGTCAGAAGGTGGCCTAGGGAAAGAAAACTAGCTTTTTTTTTTTTTTGGATTAGTATAAACCTGTGTTTTTATTTTTTTTTTCATTTTTTTCCTCCTTTTTTATTTTTGATACTTTATATACATTTCCAATGTTTCCCCTTTTCTGAGTCTAGCTATTGATAACAGAAATTGAAGATGAGATTTAGACATGCAAAACTGCCTCATCACAATAAGCTATTCCACTTCCCTTCATGAGAATAGCATAAGCTTCACGGTTCACAGCAGGCTTAGCAGCTGGGTGGCAGCATAAGCTGGGGAGGTTCCTTTGCTATTTCTTTACACATCTGTAAATCATCAGTTTTAGAAGAATGATAATCCATAAAGGCAGGAGGGCCTCAGTAGCTGGCTTCTTCCTCTGTGGATTTAAGAAAGTGGAGGTGGGAAAGACTCTACTATGTCAGCAGTACAGCCTTGTGCAAAAGTCTTGGTTGTATAAACTGAAGTCCAACTTTTAACTCCAATGAAAGAAGCATCCATTTAGCTTATAATTGATATTACAAACAGCAGTCTTGCCTTCATGGCTCCATATGAAACAACATATACTCAGTCAGGATGCAGAGAGCCAGGTCACTGAAGCTTGAAATACATATTTATATGTATTTATATATCTATATATATATATGACATGTTTATTTCATCACATTTTAGTTTATATTAATTATGCATACAGGTTTCATTATGGCATTTTCATATATGTGCATATAAGTTTGATCATATTTACCCTGTCACACCCTTGTCCCCCTCGCATTCACATTGATCCTTTCCTCTCCCTTATTTATTTCTTTTTGTTGTTTTTGGTTTTGATTGTTTTGGTGACCCAATAAGTTTCACTAGGGTTGCTCGCAAACACATAGGTGAGAGAGTTGTTTACGGGAATGTGGGCACCTTCCTAGTGGCTACAACACTGAAGAAAATCTCTTCCTCCTCTAGCCACTATTAACTGACTATAGATGCTAAGGGAGGAGTGGAGTTTCATGAGCTCCTCTCCCTTCCAGGACAGAGTTTGTTGGGATTGATCGTGTACTGATCTTGTATAGGTAATTACAAATTCAGATTCTATGAATTCAGAAGGGCAATGAGCATGTCATGTCCGGAAGTCAGCATCTCACACCAGTCTTCCACTTCCTCCAGCTCTTACAGTCTTTCCACCGTCTCTTCTGTGATCTTTCATAAGCCTTGTAGGGGGTGATATAGATTTCCCATTTAGGGTTGCACATTCAACAATTGCTTATATTTCAACATTTTGAATAACTATAAATAAGCCTCTGTATTAACTATCCCTCCATGCAAAATGTAGCTTCATTGACCAGAGCTGACAGCAGCACTTAATCTAAGGCCATAAGCATAGTGTCTTAGCAGGAAATATGACAAGAACATCATGTTTATTTAACAAAACAACTGCAATGGAGTTGGTGAGGTGGCTCAGTGGCCCAGAGCACTTTCTGTTCCTATAGAGGACCCAGGTTCAAGTCCCAGTACCCACATGGTGGCTCATAACCATCCATGACTCCAGTTCCAGGGGATCTGATTCCCTCTTCTGGTCTCCATAGGCACCAGGTGCTCACTAATACACATAAAATAAAAATAAATAAAATAAATAAATCTTAAAACAAAAATGTATCCAAAAAAGCCACCAAACCAGCAGTAGTTTCCTTAACGAGGCTTACACCTTCCCAACCACTTGTTTTAACCACATATATACAATGTTTTAATATTAGTATTCCTCTTCTAATATTAATGAAAATATTTCACTCTAATTTTGCAATGAAATAGCCTCATTAGATAACAAGGTGATACCGCTCTGGATATGAAAAATTAACCTGTTGCTTTGTGTATTCCCATGGCTGAGGAGATGTGGCCTTTGCTCAGCTGGCTTACCTGAACAGCCACAGAGCGGCTTCTGTGCATTCATTTACTCAGCTATAGAGATTTTTTTTTGCCTCTGGTATGCCAGGGGCAATGGTAAACGTATGAGATATAGAAAGGATGTAAATAGCTGTCAAAAGTTCCATGGAATCCTGCTTAGAGCACCTTTACTTAGATGGTACACACCCATCCAACTAGCTGCTCTGAGTGCTAGCTACTAAGGTCTTATAGCTGCTATCTTCTCAATGGAGAGAACCTGCCTCCCAAACTCACCCTCAGCAGTCCACAGATAATGAATAACTCACTTGTAGATAGATATAAAGGCAAGTTTCCTGCTTCAAAGGGGATAACTGAGTTGTAACTTATGTACTAAAATCCTTCTGTGTAGATTACGCTTAGCTCTTTTCCCTTCACCATGCTTCCATCTCCTCTTTCTGTTTGTTTGTTTGTTTGTTTGTGTCCTGAAGAGCATTCCCTTAATAAATCACTTTCTAAGATTCTTCACTTCAGGCTCTGCTTGTAGGGAAGCTGACATGAGGTACTACATAACGTGCTACCAGAAAAGAGGACTTGAAGTATTCGTAAACATTTTCCCCTAGTGTTTGTTTTTGCCTTTATGTGTATCTTCTTTCTGTCTCTTGTATCACTTGTCCTGCAGAAAGCCACATTGCCATATTATAAAGGATACCCAAGCAGTCCTACCAGGGGATCTAAGCTAGGAAGTGAGATTTCCAGTCAATAGCCATCTTAGTAGTGGATCCTTCAGCCCCAATTGACTTTCCTTCCTTGATTTCTTGACAATAGCTTCATGACAGACTGTGAGTCAGAACCATCAACCAACCCACTCCCAAATTCCTCATCCAGAGACAGTTACATATGTTAGTTGGTTCCATTTTCTTTTTTGAAGATGCTCTAATATTCTAGAATTTGGGATCTGGTTAGGGCAGAGTAAGGGGAGAATATGGGAGAATGCTGGCGGGCTACAACATGACCTTGCACTACCTAAAGCATATTTGATACTATTTCCCACTTCTATGCTTTTCCCCACCTTGCAGCAGGTAGAAGCATGGACATAGCTAATCCTTTGGTACATTTCTAATTCCTTAAATTACATCTTTTCTACTAAGAAATAGCATAGTCTTCCTGTTTTCCTGACCAGACTTTAGCCCCATATATGTGAATGTTAAGAATTTGGAGCTTAGCCTGAGGGCATTGGATCTGCTGACAGACTTGATGTAGAGAGTGACCTGATTTCCTATGCACTTTCAAAAGCTTATTCTGGATCCAGTGAGTGGAAAGGACTGGATGCAACCCACACTAAGTGAAGGGAATTCCATTATACTGCTGAAGAAGAAAATGAGACAAGAGGTGATTGTTATGTAAACCATGTACAGCCAGCCACCTGTGATTTGAGGCAGGGAAACTGCAAGGTCAAATACTGCCTGGGCTATCTATCTATCAAGACCCTATCTTAAGAAACTAAAATAAACAATAAAAAAGCCAGGTGGACAAGAATGGGAACATGCAGTCATGAGAACTATTTAGACTAGAAACTGAATACAAGCTTGGTAAATGATGAAATATAGTTAAGTGAAACAAAAAAACAAAGATAAGGATCTCCAGCTTTGACCTGGGATGATGGGTAAATAGCTGAGAGAGAAAATAGCTCCAAGCAAGAGGGAAAAATTTATGGGCATACAGAAACTAAATATAATTAAACAGGTGCATCATGGCAGAGTGCTGGAAAATGCCACATAATTCCCTGTGGCGATAGCTCTCTAATGCAGCTATGCCGAGAAGATTAATCCATGAACGGTCTAGAGCAGAGACACGCAAGCTTTTTCCATAAAGGGACAACAGTAAATATTGTAGGTTTGGACATGGGCAGCCTCTATTTGCCACAGACAATACAATGAATGGGCATAGCTGTGTTCCGAGAAATATTATTACAAAAAAAATGATGAAGGACAAACTTTGCTGTAAACCATAGTTGCCAGCCCTTGATATAAAAGAAAAATATATAAAGATCAGCTTGGAAAGCACCACCTCACCCATCTCTTCCTTGAAGTTTCATGGAATACATACATTCTGTGCTCTGAAATGCTGCAAGGGAAAGGAAACCACTTGCCTTTGCTTGACCACAGCACTTCCTAGACTCACTGGCTTCATTTCCTTCCTTTTGTGTTACTCCCATTAGCATCCAGCAGAAGTAATCCTCTACAGAACACACTTTTAGAACCCAGAACATGGACTGGATACTACTGGAATGAAGAACATACCATTTGATTCAATATCATGGCCCATGGGCTGGCTAGTTTTTATGTCAACTTGATGCAAGCTCGAGTGATCTGAGAGGAAGGAACCCCAACTGAAAGAATTCCTTGGTAAGATAGATCTGTAGGTAACCCTGTAAGGCATTTTCTTAATTAGTGATTAATGTGGGAGGGCCCAGCCCATTGTGGGTGGTGCCAAGCATGGGCTAGTATTCTTGATTTCTATTAGAAAGGAAGCTGAGAAATCCATAAGGAGCAAGCCAAAAAGCAGCACTCCATACCTGCATCAGCTCCTGCCTCCAGGTTCCTACTCTGACTTCCATCAACAATGAATAGTGTCTTAGTTACTTTTCTATTGCTGTGTAGAGATACCATGATCAAGGGCACCTTATAAAACAAAGTATTTAATTGGATGCTTGCTTACAGTTTTAGAGGGTGAATCCATGGCCATCATGGCAGGAAGTAGGGCAGCAGACAGGCAGGCGGGCAGGGCACTGAAGCAGTAGCTGAGAGCTTACATCCTGATCCACAAATTGCAGAGAGAAAGAGACCAGACCCAGCATAGGCTTTTGAAACCTCAATCTACCAGCAATGATATACCTCCTCCAACAAGGCCACACCTTCTAACCCTCCCCCAAACAGTTCCACCAACTAGGGACTAAGCATTCAAATATATGAGCCTATGGGGGTCATTCTCATTCAAACCATCACAAACAGTAATGTGGAAGTGAAAGCAAAATAAACCACTTCCTCCCCAAGTTGCTTTTAGTCATGGTGTTTCATCCCAGCAATAGTGACCCTGATGAAGGCACCCACATTCCACCTTTGGTAAAAAACATAATTGAGACCTTCAAGATGGCTTAGCAGGTAAAAGCACCTGCCACAAAGCCTTATGACCTGAGTATAATCCACAGAACTGAAATGGTAGAAGGAGAGAATCAACTCCCTAAAGTTGTCCTCTGACCTCCACATGTGTAACATAGGGCATATACATACACACATGCACACACACACACACACACACACACAAAGCTTTAATACAGAGTAGAAATTATTGACGACACTGATAAATTATAGATTTTTAAATAACATAATCCAACACAATCAAATTCTTGTTCCACTGAGGCAAGCTAGCTCAATAAAGGGCCTACTTCCAGATCTAAGCCCAGGTTCTCATCACATTTCCCATCTGCTTTTCACATTTCACATCTCACGTTTTGCTACTTCAAAACCTTGAGCAGAATTTTCCCCCAGCCTTTAGGTTTTTATCCAGACCATTCCATCCTGCATGGAGTAATTCAGCTTGTATCTCATCCTAACTCAAAGCTATATAGTGGGACCCCCACTATATGGGGGTTTGCTACACACAATATGACCCCTCTACCAGGCAAAGGTTTTCCATCAACACTCATAACCAGTGTAGTTCAACCACAGACAGCCTGGGCTGGGCATAGGTACATTCCAAATCTTCCAGCCCAGTAGTTCCCAAATATAGCTGACAGAAGAGAATTATCTAGGGAAGTTTAGTAAACTACAAATATCAAGACAGTACTGTAGACTTTCCTCATCAGAGTTCTCCTAGGGGTAGAACATTAGAAACAGATTTTAACAAACCTCTGTGTGATTTTTATGCAGCCATCCCAGACCAACTCAGGGTACTGATAAACCAAATTCTTTATTTAAGAGATAGAGAAAATCAAGTCTCTGAGATGCTGGTCAGAATTGGGCCACAGGTACTCTTGAAAGGTTTGACTAGGCTTCTGAACTGTTTGCTCAGCTACTTATATATGGAATGGGAGAGTAAGTCATAAAACTATAAATGCATATTAGTGGTAAGATTTAGTTTAAAATTTGATTTTGAAACAAAAATATCCAATTTTCTTTTAAAGTTTAACTGCAGAACTTTGCCAAGGTATGAATAATTGGTAACTTTGAAATTTTTGTAATGCCCATACCCATACCCATGGGTTAGCAAAAGAAACACAGGGCTGGTGAAATGGTTCAGTGGTTAAGAGCACCAACTGCTCTTCCAGAGGACCACCCAGGTTCAATTCCCAGCACCCACATGGCAGCTCACAACTGTCTGTAACTCCAACATCTGACACCCTAACACAGACATACATGCAGGCAAAAAACCAATGCACATAAAATAAAAATAAGCTAAATTTTAAAAAGAAAAAAGAAAGAAAAAGAAACTCAAGCTCTGTTTAATCCTGAAGATCCTAGAAGCAATAGCTAGATTCTAGAGAGATACACAGACAACCCTGCAGCAGCCTTCTGGGGATTTTCAGCATCATCTCAGCATCCTAAATGTCAGTGAGTGCCTGATTTCCACCTGGCTACATCTGTGCTCAACAAGGTCCCACCAGAAAACCATGTGATGAAACCTAGACAGAAGATACAGAATCAACAGCCAGCAGCACCCTAGCTACAGCAAACCCTGTTGTTCTACAACCAGTGTCCAGAGCTTCCTACAACCCACAACCCAATCACATGCAAAATAGAGAAATAGAAGTGAACTGTAAACCCCTTGAGAAGACAATGTGTGCCTTGTTTTGTCATCATTTACCCAGTGGGTAACTACGTGCCATCAAACAAGTGGTGTTGTAATCAACAAATGGAATGAGCCAGAAACAAACTCAACACTGATCAAAAGGCCTGCAGAGCACAGCAGGTACTTGGTACACACTATGCAGTCAAATCCAGTTTGTGGCCTTCCTGGGTGCATACTTGACCTCTCTAAGCTGCAATTCTTTTCATCAGCAAATGAGGATAATCTATCTAATTCACAGCACTATGAGGATTAAAGAGAATATCTGTCCAGAATGCTAAGCACAATTACATAATGACTGTTAATAACAGCAGAAACTGCTATAATTAGAATTAAAGGTACAATTGATTTCTTAGGCATAGTTTCTGTCAGTGTAAATAGTAGCCAATTCAATGCAAGGGACATTTTCTCCCTTGTAGAAAAGATGAAAACCAACAGCGAGAACATGCTGTCTCCAGTTTAGAGTAAAAGTGACGAACTAACCGCACCTAGATCTGTGCCACTGGATATTATTCCTATTGATACAGGATGGAACGACTTACAAAAAAGTACAATTGTTTTAAACTCAGCCAGTCTGCAATGAGCAACTCTGAAGCATCCATTGCTCACAGTACATCAGTCCAGCATGGGAGACACCAGGGAAAACACTGCCAAGGTTCCCAGACACAGTTCAGTGACAGAAATCAACAACTGTAAACTAAATCTTGGGTTCAGCAGTCACATGGTCAAACCTCATGGGGACTGTAGAAACCTACCAGATTATGGACAATATCCATGAAACACACTTGTTCATACAACTAAGGAAGGTGCTTTACTTGGGGGGTAAAATAAAATCAGTTTTTAAAAAGCCATCACTGAGGTGTGATCTCTTCTGTTTACAATTTCTGTTTGCAGGACAGAGTTTGAGCTGAATCCACACAGCACTCACTCTATCATGTACCTACAGTAGGATACACAGCACAGTCCCCAGAGACACAGCTGTCTACAGCAGGCTTCTTCTGATAGTTGAGTTCCCCAGGAGTAAGTTGACTAAAGACGCCTTATGCAATCCTCTTGCCTGCCTGCCCAAATAGGTTCCCAATTCAAAGGCATCTCATGATGAAGTCTTGAGAAAGCCTCTTTGCTTCTCCCCATTGCTGTCTCTGAATGATGGAGTAGTAGAATAGTATCTTTTCTAACTACTTTTAGTTCACAGTCAACTTATTACAAATGTCCAAAGATGGGTTGACAAAGCCTTTCTAGATGAACTTTATCTATGAAAGAAATATGGCTTTAAAATATCAGTTATTCTCAACTGAGGAAATTCGCAGGGCTGAGAAGCACCTAAAGAAATGCTCAACATCCCTAGTCATCAGGGAAATGCAAATCAAAACAAGTCTGAGATTCCACCTCACACCAGTCAGAATGGCCAAGATCAAAAACTCAGGCGACA
>CM052722.1:22540832-22603571 GCA_028551405.1 Uromys caudimaculatus | reverse complement strand
CTCCATCTCCCCCCCCCCCCCCCCCGCAGTCATCACTATAACACTTCATCTAGGGACAGGGCCATGTGGATTTCCCCCACTCATGACGGCATGTTGGCCTGTGTGCTGGTGCTATCACTTTTCAGGTCCTGTTTAGGCAGTCATGTTAGTGAGATTTCAAGGGTATAGCCTCCCTTCTATATAGAAAACACTACCATGCAGCAGATGTCCTGGGCCTCTGGCTCTTACAATCTTCCTTCTCCCCCCTTCCTCACTGTTACCCCAGCCTTAATTAGTGTGGGAAGTTGTGCTGTAGATGTATCAATTAGGACTAGACATCACACAGTCAGTTGTTCTCTGTATTTGACCAGTGTGGCTTCCCATAATAGTCTCTGCTGTAAAAAAAAGAAGTTTCTTTGAAAGGGGGTTAAAATTATACTTATCTGTGGGTAAAAGTGTAAGGATTTAGAATGCAGTTAAAATGATACTGGTTTAGGGAAGTGGCAGTAGTAGGGTCTCTAGGTTCTATGGCCTCACCAACCACTGGTGGAAGGCTAGGTGCACAGTATCAGGCGTGATTCCCCTCGACTGAGAAGGCATTACATCCAATTAGACAGTTGTTGGTTACCCCCAGGAAAGAATGCCACTGTTCCATCTTGCTGTTCTGGTCTTTGTTGTGCTCCATAGGCATTACAGATGGGTAAGACTACTGATCCCCTTTCCTCCTCGGCAGTTTCTATTACTATGAAAGCTAGTCTTCAGGGAGGAGGCTTCTAGGTTAGGCCCAGCTCAATTCCTCTAAGTTCTATATTCAAAGTAAATAGTCTTTTCAGCAATAGACCTTTACCTTCAATTTCTGGGAGGCAATCAAGAATAACAGCAATAGCCCATACTGCTAATAGAGTCTATAAAACATTGTAATTAATGAGGTAACACAGATTGAAAGTCAAACACTGTATATTCCCTCTTATTTGTGAATCTTAATTCCAAATTTTTGGATATGAATATATAACATGGAGTAACAACAGATACAAAGAAAGTAAAAAGGAACACTGGGGTGAGGGAGAAGGAGATCTATGTAGGGAATAGGACAACGCTAGTGCTAAGGAGAGGGAAATGAGAAAAGGTGAGGTAAGGGCCTGACCTGGGTAGAGAGGATGGAGGACTATACATAAGGAAGGGGGGCGGGATAAATAACGCTAAGGATGCCTTTAAAAGTCTTAAGGAATCGTATAATTTCATGTTTATTTAAGATCACCTATTTTACATGTAAGCATATATCTGTGTACATACATACAGTGAGTGTGTGTGTGTGTGTGTGTGTGTGTGTGTGTGTGTGTGTGTGTGTTTTAGATGAAGCTATGTCACTTGGGATGACATTGCTCTCCTCAGAAGCCATAAACCATCTAATAAAACCCCAGTGAAAGGCACAAAAATCCTCCTTTTGCATTGTTGAATAAAAGATAGCTATTAGTACATATTAATTTATATGTTAAGGACTAAACATTAAGCAGTGGACTTTTGAAAGCCGATAAATATGTCAGTTTCAAGAGCGGTGCAATGAAGGAGTAGGCAGTGGTGTCTCGCTGTGTATCTGACTAGCCTTTTCTCTGTCTTGTTCCAGCTTTGGCAAAATTTGAAATGGCTAGTGGTACGGCTGAGAAGGACTCTGGAAAACCCCAGACAAAGGTGGTTTCCTGCCTGCAGTCTGCCAGCCTGCAGCTCTCTATGGGCGGTATTCAAGGATATCTGAAATTTCCGACAAGCGCCCATGGATGTTTGAGTGCAACTGCTGCTGAGCACAGCGCAGCCAGCCTGGAGTAACTCTCCACAAAGGTAATCACACTGGCAGGAAATGTTCCAAAAGACTTATAGGTAAAGTGTATTTCCACAAATCATTCACAACTTGCTGTTTGTGGAGATGAACAGTTTGACTCTGCCATCAAGATTATAATTGCTGCTGGCAGTGCCACCCCACATACCCACCAAGACAACAGAAAATTGTCTAAGGATGCCTGGATTCCTTATATTATCTCAGGACTCCACTCATAACAGCCGTCCAGTGTAGGTAATTCCAGTGCACTGTATCACTATAAAACAAAGCTTTCCTTTCATAACTGGAGCTGATCAAGCTGGATGTTTACCTTGCTTTCTAACCAACCAAACGTCTGTATTTCAATCTTTATCATACTTAATGGTTACTGTGCCTTCAAAGAGGCTGCTGATTCTGAAAGAGCAGGTTAGGATCACGCTATCTCTGCTTTCATAACTGGATCTGTAGGCAGGAGAGACGAATATCTCCATGGTTAAGAGTGTGTACCGCTCTTGCAGAGGATCCAAGTTCAGGTCCCAGCACCCACATGGCAGCTCACAGTCTCCAGGAACTCCAGCCCTAGAGCATCCCACACCCTGATCGTGACAAACCTACATATAGACATACATAATTAATGATAGAACAAAGTTTAAAAACTGGGTTTTCGTTGTGAGACAGAAGTCACAGCAGCAAATACACAGACATGTACGGACGGACGGACATATGTATGTATGTATGTATGTATGTATGTATGTATTATGTATTTGTATATGTATATATGTATACAGCCCAAACTGAGAAAAGAAATACTGAAAGCTCATGACAGTTACACAGATGCAGGCCGTATGAGTCAGTCTTCTGTGCACTATATAAAGTTAAATGTGTTACTTATTTCAATATGTCACAGCAAAAGGTCTCCAAAAATTTGTTTCACTATTTTTTCAGAGAAAAATACATGAAAAATTTAAAATTAGCAACATTCTGTACTGCCCATGCAGAAAAATTTTTTTCTTGTTATTTCATCACAGATATTTGAAAGTTGTCAATGAGATACCCATTTTTGTTTTTTACCGTTGTGGGAACAAGACCAAATTTGTTTTTCATGTTGTTGGGATGGAACTGAGGACCTTGCACAGGCTAAACAAGTGCTCTAACCCCAACTCCATGTTATTCCCTTCGAAATAATCTAGCATTGCTCAAGATGGGTTCACTTATCAAAATTACAGCAGCAGGCTCTCCCTTACTGTGCCCAAACAGAACTCTTCTGGGGGGACTACTACTCCTTCACAGCTCTGTAAGCACTGGGGCTGCTACTCACTACTCCCTCCAGAGTACCCACTTAAGCTCTCTTCCCTGAAATCTGTCCTCCTGAACCATGATGAGTTCCTTGACTGTCTCAGGACCTCCTGCACAGCTTTTTCTTACATTAGGCTTTTCCTGTACAGTAGAGCTCTGTATCCTTCAGCCACCTTACACAGAAAGGTTCTCCTGTTTCTTTAAAAGTCACCTCACTGGTCACCCTCCTTACTGCCTGAGTTTTCTTAGTCCAGAGACAAAAAGGATTAAAATGGCAGCTCTTCCCCTGCCTTCACTTCCAGTGCTAGTCTAGTAATCACAACCCTTCCGTGAGGAGAACTTGCTGTGAGAAGTAGGGAAATGAGTGTTGTAAATAGGAAATATCCCAGGCATATTCATCTAGAGGAAGCCCTAATTCACCAACTATAATACTGCTACAAAAAAGATAATATTTGACATACACACCAATTTTTTCCTTATTAAACATGGTCATGTGAACCCATGGCTGTATCACAATTGCCATAAGAAATTTCCCATGAAAAGAATACTAGTGAAAGGACTTAGCTATTCAAGCACCAGATAATCCCTAAGGTTTAAAAAAAAAACCCTTAGCAGAGTACTGACCTATAGGGCAAATGCAAACAACTGTGGGTGGTGTTTTCCTTAATTTATATGTGAGGTAACAAATTTAACTCTTACTTACCACAGTTCTGTGTGAAATGGTTTACTTTAATTACCTTTTGGTTCCTTATGCTATGAATAAGTTGTTTAAATATGAAATAAAAATAGATCACTTCCTCTGGACTGAGCCATGCCTTGGTTTCTAGAAAATGAGGAATCAAAACACCTGATTCTTTCCTTACTTAGTACTCCTCAATCTTACCTATACTGGGAAAAATATAATATTTGTTTCTTTCAATTTACTCTCTGCCCTAACTCTGGAGCCCCATATACATAACCCAATCCAGATGTTCATAGCACTGTGGTACTTGGTGTAAGAGGAGCCAGATAAATAGCACCTTATGCTGAAAACCTGTACTTCATCTCTCTCAAATGATAAAAGCCAAAGTACATTTAGTTTTTGTTTTATTTTGTTTTGAGTTTTGTTTTTCAGTGCTGAGGACAGAGTCTAGGAAGTTTGTATATGCTAACCAAGTGCTCCACTCCTGAGCTCCATCCCCAGCCCTAGATATACTTCTGTGGAACACACTGAGAACATGGAAGCATTCCACTATTGATTTGATTATGATTTTAAAGATAGTACTCCTTTGTAAAAAATAAAACATTTGCCTGTTTACTACAAGTTATATACTCATAGTATATAACATAAAGCTTTTAGATCCAAAAAATAATCTAGGAATTTTTAAATCTCATTTAGAGCTGCTAATAAATTATACCAAGCTCGTTAGCTTCTTCTCTAGGTGCCTGATGGTGCTACAACAATCTAAACCTCATAAAAACCTCTATGGATGTATTTCCAAGGTCAGATTGATGGTCCATATACAGCAAAAAAATCAAAACCATTTAATAGAGCAAAAATAAGATTCAGAAATGTTTAAGTTCTCTATAATAAAATCGGCTGTGCAGCAATAAAAATGACTTCATGAGAGAGTGAACAAGAAGGAGCAGAGATGAGGAAGAAAATGAAACAAACTGAAAACTGGGACAATTTGAAAGTCCAGCCAAAGCACACGCGAACAGCTTTCACTTTCAATTCTCAAGGGAGGCTATTCATGTAACATGTAGAATGTAACTTTAATCACATAATATACAAATGAGGTAGCCGATGAGAGCAATTTGGCAACATTCAGAGCAGGACTTTAAGGTGGGTGTTCTAGTGTTTCCTAACCATTAAGCCCTTGGAACAGAAATAAGTGTTTTAGAAATAAAAAGATGGTCAGAAAAGCTAGAAAACTGTCAGCCTTTACAAAACTGAGCTTTGTTTTGTGTTTAGCTATAGGACTTCAAAGCCTTTGGTGAGTTTGTGTGCACTGTCAATCTCCTGGAGGAGTTAGGTAAAGTGCCTTGCAAATTCATTTTACCACTAACCCCTATTAATGTCTCCCAGATTGTTTCATCCCAGGTAGCTTTGGAAACACTCTGATGTCACATGCACGTGGCTATTTAGCTGTTCCTGGTTTGGCATGGCACAAAACTAAATACAACCACATGTTTATTACCCAGGACTTTATGTATTAAATAGATGTGTCCCATTTACAGTGAACAAAGGGAAGTGAGAGGAGGGAAGTGCTCTGCGGATTTTCTGCCTACATTCCTTACACACCTGCTCCTGTAGTCTGAAATCTGGAAACTGGGGCTGAATGCCCAGCACAGCACTTATGTCTTTCTGAGAATCTGGTAAACAACAGGGCAGACTTATTCATTAATATCAACTTGAGAATTCCCAATTCTCCCTGTCAAATTCTCTAAATCCCAAGCAGGCAAGATGCTCTGGGCAACCAGCTCAGATAAGGACAGCTAGTAGCAGCAGTGCTTTCCAGATAAGCATCCCAGAATGCCTGCTAATGCTTTGTGACCAAGTCCAGGTTTGCTGTAGTTACAAAGTGGGAGTCTCAATTTCTCTGTGCCTTCTGCAGGAGAGTGTGGAGAAAGTCTCAGTCACAAGTGAGCACAACAGATCTACCACCTGTCTTGTTGTACATATGATATTTAGACTAGCAGGACTGAGAGAAAGACAGTATAAACACTTCTGTTTGGGAAGGCCTCTACTATTTACTAGCTATGGCCCCTTGGCTCTTGCTTAAACCTGGCATGCTCCCTGTCGATAAAAAAGAATAATAATTAGTACCTACTTCAGAAGAGTTTGGGGAGATAAAATTATGCATTAAAAGTGATTAGTACAATGTTTGGTCTGATGCAGATGCTCAGTTAACATAGCTAGCAATTTTGAATGAGAACATATTATAACAAAAGAAAACACTTGGGGTAGAACTAAGGTTTGACATTAGCAAGGACTCAATTACCACTTAACAGATCAATTTCTCTTAAAGTCGGTGCCAAATTCTAGAAAAGGATTCCTCACTTGTTTATGGGCAGATCAGAAAGAACTGGGTTCTTTATTACCCTTCAGACCAGAACAAAAAGCCAATACCTCATGGTATTTGTATCTCCTGATTTCTTGGTTGCTAAAGACCATGTAATTGTCTGAAGAAAGGATATGCAAATGGTTTCCAAGACTGATCCTGAGACTCACCACATGGAAAGGTATGCCCTGTTCCACACAGAGCAATAAATAGGAATCTCCCAACATTTTTCACCAACAGCTAAAAGTGACCTGGAGCACTATGTATACTACCCCATGGGTTTGTTGCTCCCTCTCAGTTCCAAATCTGGATGTGGAAGGCCATGGTAGCACACAGGCAAAGGTGGCACAGTGAACTTACAGGGAAAACAGACTCTGAATACACACTCACTCTCCCTTGCCAGCTCTTTCAGTTTATTAATCTGAGTGGAAAGAGCATCCTTAAGAAAAGTACCATGGGCCCAAGCCACAGCATGGGCTAATGATCACTTATTTTCTGTATATGTGGAATTAACACACCTCCTAAACTGCCATTGAACATATGGTCACCCATGTCTCCAGACCCCAATTATAAATACACCCTTCTACTTCTCTTTGTGTAGAAAAACCACACCCAACTCTCAAGAACCAGAACTGAAAGTGTAACTGTTAGCTTACTAAAGAAACTCCCTTTTCCACATGAGACTATACCTGAATTAGGAAAATTAACTTCTATTTTCTTAATCCAGAAATTAGCTGTAGACTCCAACGCAAAGTAGCATATTGGTAAGACAACAGTTTGTAGAAATCAAACATGTCACCTACCTGTGTTGGACATGGTCGTGGAGGAAGTGCCGGTGGTGGGGGTAACAATCCTGAGTTAGCAGCTAAAAAAAAAAAAAAAAAAGAATACTGTTAAGAACCACCTTCCCAAAAAAAGACAAAAAATGTATTCAGCTAATAATATTGACAGACTTTAACATGTTTATTAAATCCCTTTGAAGGCTTAATTTTTTTCTAAGTCTATACTATTCACAATAGCAAAATTGTATTATAAGCCTAGATATACATCAGCAGATAAATGGATAAAGAATATATATATATATATATATATATATATATATATATATATATATACACACACACACATATAATGGGGTCTTATTCAATAATAAAGAAAAATGAAATTATATCATGTGTTGAAAATGTATATAACTAAAAATCATATTAAGTAAATAAGCCAGACTCAAAAAGACAAATACCATATTTTTTTTCTCATTTATGGATCCTATATTATATATGGATACATAAAGCCATGAAAGTAGAAAGGAAACTAAAGGAAGAAAACAGACCTACCAGAAGGGATGAAAGGGAGGGGACCAACAGGAAAGAACGGGAGGGGCAATCACAGTCAAAACACATGATATACTTGAAAAAGAAATTGTCATTCAACATACAAAGACTATATTCCAATAAAAAAGAATGTGTGTTATTTCCAATTGCCTTTTCATCTTCATCTTACCCCAAATTTAAGTTTTTATGAAGGTGGTGAAGATTAAGACAGGATAAAAAAAAAAAAAAAAAAAAAAAAAAAAAAAAAAAAAAAAAAAAAAAAAAAAAAAAAAAAAAAAAAAAAAAAAAAAAAAAAAAAAAAAAAAAAAAAAAAAAACAAGGAAAACATTTTTTTAGCAAAAGACTGGATTCCACATGGAAAATGTAGTTGAGTCTTTATTCTGATATTATTTACTCATTTTCAAATAAATCAGGTTCAAATAACTCAGGCCAGAAAGAATCTTCTTTGGGTTCTCGTATTTCTCACTAGCTCCCAGTCATTATTGCTCATTTAGCTTAGTGCACAGGCTGCAGTAAAGGAGGGGGCCTGGGCTCAGCAGCTCTACCACCTATGAAGAAATGGATTGACCAACAGTAGAAGAAAGCAAAAATGATAGGTTGGCTTTACTGATTTCAAAGATTTCTTTCTTTTTCCCTCTCCTATTGTTACTAGCAAGGATAACTAAATATGATTCTAAAATTATCTGGCTACATCAGAAGGATCTTTTGAAAGAAAGTTGAAGTCTAACATTTTCTCTAATTTGATGAGATACAGAGAATATCTGAGGAAGCCAAGAACGTCTACATTCCAACTTAACAATGCAAATGAACAACTGGTATGGAATTAGAAATAAAATCCATGATCACACACAAAAAGTAAGTTTAGAACCATACAGTGTCAAGTTAAACCACATTCTTTACAAACTACTCTGAAAACACCGGATCTATATTACTGTACATAGTTTATTCAAAGTCTGTGATAAGTGTGCTAATATTAGATAATATTCTGTGCCTTAAAAACAAGAGCCCCCTACAAGGCTCAGGCACCATCATGGAAGAGAGGGCAGAAAAGATTGTAATAGCCAGAGAATGGGGAGAACTGAAGCAAAACAGTATCTTCTAGACACAACAGGACCACTTCACTCATGAATGCACAGCAGCTTTAGTTGCTACACAGGACTGCACAAGGCTAAGCCAGTCAACATTCTAGCATGGAGGGAGAAGTTCATGAAGAGCAACCGATAGTAGTATATGGCTTCTAGAGGGCAGACATTTTCCTTAATATATGGCTGTTGGTAGGTCCACCATGCTCCAGTAGATAGCCCCACACCCAGAAGCATTTGGGTAACACATTAAACTCACCGGGTTATTAAAAATAGGGGGTACATGAAGTTAGGGGAGTGAGATAGATCAGGGAGGAGTGGGATTAAATTTTATCAAAATACACTGAATAGAACCCTAGAATTGATAAAAGTATTATATTGTTAAAAAGAAATAATAGTAGTATATCAAGAGCATAAATATTCTTGCACTTTCAAATTAATTTGGCCTCTCTGGATCAGACAAGCCAAAAGATGGAGCTTGGTGCTTTCCATAGATGTAACTCAGAATAATGTAACAGAAATGTTTATTCTTGGCTAGTCCATGGATATAGTACCACCAGCTGTGTCCACCTGGGATCTGCCCTTCATTACAATTTTTAAAACACATCAGTGGTTCATAACTCCACAGGCTGAATAGGCATCAGCAAGAGCATGGAGCTGAAGAGAATGTTTACAGCAGTAACGATAACCTATCTCAAAGCCCCTAATATCCTCACAGGTTAGGCCTTTAAATTACTACCCACTACTTTTAAAAAACAAATAGACAAGCAAAATTTGTACACTTTCTAAAGAAAATGCCAAGCAATAAATAGTGCAGTTATCAAAAAAGACTACTCAAGAAATGATAAGCCATTTAAATACATTGACTCAACTTCCAGCCAAAAGGAGTAATAAAGAACACATATCCTCACCCAGCTGAAGCAATAGAAAAACATATGAAACAACAATTTCCATGATACTGGGACAAAACATATAAGAAGAATTTTGGAACCACAAGAAAACAAAGGTGATCTCTGAGAGACAGGAAACAAAAATGGGGGAACCTTGTGACTGACTTCACTCACTATCTGGGCCTGCTAGAGAAATGACATAAATCCAGATCCAGGTCTGTGGGACCATGAAAGGCAGCCTGGTTTCTGGTTGAGCTAAGGTTTAAAACCCCGGAGCTCCAGTAGGGGGTCCCCAGCAGAGGACAACCGTACAAGGAACGGTAGGTGTTTTGCTATGCTCCTGGGCCCCAGGCTCCTGACACGAGGCTGCAGCTCTCCATAGGTCTGTGACTATCAGTCACATAGCTCCAAGCCCCTCCACAGGTAGAGGTGTGGTCACATAGCCTCAAGACATTCCCATTTAATGAGGCACCTAGAGGCTTAACCAATAAACTCCCCTTCCCAGCCACTCCTCCCTACAAAAGGTATTTTAATCCCAGGCCAGCCCTGAGATTGTCGGGTATGGTTTCTCTCATCGCCACTCTCCACCATGACAATAAATGCCCTAAAATCATGGACTGTCTCTCTTCATCGGGAGTCTAAAGAGCCGAGTTTAGTCTCCTGCAGAAGGTCTCTCAGCGCTCCCAGTCACAGCCTCCACCAAACCAAGCCAGCTATCTGGCAACAAGTCAAGGACGCAGTCCCTGGAGGGACCCAGCCAAGCTCCTCCCTGCCTTTCCCCCTCGGCCCCGGGCTAGCTCCAGCCCTCGGGCCCCCACTCTGTTCCACTGCTGGAGCAATGCCTGGGATGCCCAAGAGCCTGAGAACCAGATGGAGCCAGCTCCGTGAAGTCCCCAGGGACCGCAGGCCATGAGACCCCAGGCGGTGTCCCATAGCTTCTCACAGCCCAACACCCACCTGCTGGTCCTGTGGGGTGAGTGTGGTCAAACTTCCCGCGTCTTGCTTCTCCCAGAGACCTGAGCCCTGGGGCAGACCTTGGACACTCACCACATTAATCCAACACAGATCTGATTATGCTCTTTGTAAAAAATCATTATTCTGTTTTATTGCTTGAAATTCACTGAAAATTGGCCCAAATTTTGAGTTGTAAAACATTGAGATCATTTAAAATGTAATCCTAAAAGTAACATGGGTAACATACTTGTAATCCCAGCACTCAGGATCTGAGGCAAGAGAAGTGGCACAAGTCTGAAGCCAGTCTGGGATACTGATAATGAGACTTTGTCTCAGCCCGGTAGTGGTGGCACACGCCTTTAATCCCAGCACTTGGGAGGCAGAGGCAGGTGGATTTCTGAGTTTGAGGCCAGCCTGGTCTACAGAGTGAGTTCCAGGACAGCCAGGGCTACACAGAGAAACCCTGCCTCGAAAAACCAAAAAAAAAAAAAAAAAAAAAGGAGAGACTTTGTCTCAATTATGCACTTGCATGTGTGTGTGTCTGTGTGTGCATGTGGACACATGGGCACGCGCGCGCACACACACACACACACACAAATTCATACCACAGTTTCTTATAACTAAACTGCTGTTCAAGCAGCAAGACAGTAGCATAGGGTTGTATGCATTCTTCATTCTGAATCTTTTTTAAAAAGGTATTAGTTTATGTTCCTTAATAAATACTAAAATTGGGGGAAACCAAATATACTGCATCACAAATATTATCAACAGCTTTATTTCCTTACTTCAGCACCTTACTACTTTTTTCTAGCCATCCATACCTATCTAACACAAATACTATAAAGCTGAATTTAAATTTTTAAATATTTATTTTCATTTTATGTGTACTGCTGTTTTTCCTACACACATGTCTGTGTAGCACATGAATGCAGTGCCTGTGGAAAGCAGAAGATGTCAATGCCCTGGGACTGAAGTTAGACTACCGTGAGCCATCATTAAAGTTTGGGAATTGAACCCATGTCCTCTGTGTAACAGCCAGTGCTCTTGAGCACTCAGCTAGCTCTCCAACCCCAAGGCTGAATTGAAATGGTGATAAATGGAAGCGGAGAGCACTGCCTCACACTTCTTATCTTAGGACTGGGAAGGCTGATACAGCAGGATCTTAAGTTCATGGCCACCTAGGTTATACAGCAAGACCCTGTCTCAAAACCAAAGAAATAATTTTTTAAATGGTGATTGTTAGCATTTTGTCTAAGCTCCACCTCACAGTTACCTGGCAACAGCCAGGTATGCCTGACTCACTTTAAAAGGAGCTGCTTGCCCCCTCTGCTCTTGCTCTTGCCTTCCTGCTCCTGCTCTGTCCTCTTGTCCTCTCTCTCCCTTCTCTGTCCATGTGCTCATGGCCAGCCCCTCCCTCCCTCCCCCCCTCACTCTCCCTTTCTCTGTCTCTAACCTCTCAACTCCCCTCCCCATGCCCTGAATAAACTCTATTCTCTATTCTATTATTCTATACTATACCATTGTTGTGTGGCCGGTCCCTCAGGGGGAAGGGAGGCCTCAGCATGGGCCTGCTGAGACACCCCCTTCCCACACACCTGACTACACATTCACCCAAAATATATCCCCTCCCCCTCCCATCTTTATTTTTTTATAAACACATCAGTGATAATGGGCATGTCAGTCTTTCCTCCAAAGAGAAATGTCTATGGGTTCACCCGATAGTCTTTTCCATAGGTTTACTGTAGATGTCCTTTAATAATTTATGAAAATTCCCATCTATTCTTATTTTGATATTTTTCCAAGACAACCTAATGGTGAGTTTTAACTACTGCTGCAATTGCATCCACTCATATGATAATGTAATTTCTTATAATGTGATAATGTGCTAAATGGCATTATGGATTTTCTAACATGAAAGCAAGACCTAATTCAAATTGCTCAGATTTTTCTATCTCCTGAATAAAATTGGGTAATATTTTGTTTAGGATATTTTGCAACCATATTCATAGGTAACACTGACAGTCATGATTTTCCTTTCTCATATGACCCTTGGTTATGCTTGATTTAGCTGGAAAGCATCTTCCTATTCCTCATTTTTCTGGAACAAGTTGTATAGAGTAAGAAATTTTTTCTCAACTATCAAGTTAAAACTTTCCAACAGAGACGTCTGGAAGTAAGGGGTTTTCTTTTGTTTTGTTTTGTTTTGTTTTTCTTAATTTGAAGTAGGAAGACTCACTTCTAATCCAATCTTTGAGACAGGAAGACACACCTTTAATCCAGATCTTGAGAAAGGACAATTCACCTTTACTGTGGGCCACGCCTTCTGCTAAAAGCCTATATAAGGGCATGGAAGAAGGAAGCTTTTACTCTTTGCCTGTTTACCCTCACTTCACTAGCAAGTGCATGTCTTCACTGGCATTAGAGCTTACTTCTTCAGAAGCATCTACTGAAAACCAGCTGAGACTTCCAGCCTCGTGGAATGAGCAACTACTGGATTCTTGGAATTTCTGTTCATAGGCAGCCATTGTTATATTAGCTGGACTGCATGCAGCCTGTAAGTCATTCTAATCATTTTCTATATATACACAAAGAGATTCATTCTATAAGTTCTGTTACTCTAGAGAACTTTGACTAGTAGAACAATCCTCTATATCATGTGCTTGTTTTATATTTTGTTAATCTTTCATTGACATGCTTTGGCCTTGCCTTGTTCTACCTTAAACTGGTTGCTTAGATTATTGGTTTATAGATCTTCTCTTTTTATACTGAGAAAGAATTTAAAATTTTATTTTATTTACTTTTTATTAAAATCCCCTAAGTTTTATATGTGGTGATATCATTTAGTGTTTAGAAATATCCTAAGGCCGGGCAGTGGTGGCGCACGCCTTTAATCCCAGCACTTAGGAGGCAGAGGCAGGCGGATTTCTGAGTTCGAGGCCAGCCTGGTCTACAGAGTGAGTTCCAGGACAGCCAGGGCTACACAGAGAAACCCTGTCTCGAAAAAACCAAAATAAAACCAAAAAAAAAAAAAAAAGAAATATCCTAATTCCCATTCCGATTTCTTTTATGATGTTACCATCTATCTTGACTGAGTCCTGGGCTTTCTTTATTTATTAAATATCTATTAATAACAAATTTGGTTATTGACATACTATCTTCTCATAGCATGTTGAGAATAGAATTTTACTGTCTTTCAACTTCCATTATCATTGTTAAAAAGTCAACTGTCTGTCACATCATTGTTCATTAGCTATTAGTTTTCTCTCTAGCTGTTTTGAAGAACTCCCGTTTTGATACTCTGAAATATCAAACTTTCCCCTTACCTGCACACACCCTACTTTTTCTTATTCTTTTCTTACCTACCTGAGGTTTTATGGAACTTCTGAACTATGTGGTATCCCAAATTAACTTTGGCCAATCCTCAGTGTCTCTTTGAACATTGTCTTACTGCCTTTTTTTTTTCTCTTATTTCTTCAAGAGCTTTGTCTAATTGTGATGTGTTTGGGACAATTTTCTAAGACTTATTGTCCAATTAAGCAATTGTCTTTTCAGCTATATTTATTACACTGTGAATCCAGTCACTGAATTTTATATATGAAGTATTTTGTTATCATCTTGTTTTTGTTTGTTTTGATAATTTTTTGAAACACAATCTTTCTATATAACCCAAGCTGACCTTGAACATACTATGTAGCAGTTTCAAACATTCCATTTTTCAAGCTGGAATTGCATGCATGTACCATGGCATCTTGACTGCTGCTGATTTTAACATACTAAATATACTCAGTAATTCTGTTATCTGAATCCTTTATATTTCCTACTATTTGTTGCTTCTGCTGGTTCTCACTGTGCTTCATTTCCTAATATGGCTGGTAACCTTTGAGATTGAACTCATATTCTTTGAAACTTTGTCTGTGGTGATACTTGATGTCTGGGTAGAAAGTGGGTCCTTCACTTCTCTTTTGTTTCTGCCAGATACATGAGGGTACTACCAAAAGGCAGAAGTGAGATTAAGTCCTAGCTTCTGCTGTCTGACCTGAGAATATACTAATATTTTGTACTATATAACAGTTTGAATACACACAACTCATTTTACTCTTAGCTCATTAATGCAAAAGAGAAGCAAGTTGTTCAAGTGTCCTTTAAATTTAGATCTCAGAAGTTAGAAAAAAAATACTGATAGGTTACTGCACAAATTTGAGGAGACAGTTTAGTAAGAAAAAAAGCATATTCTCTGGATATTGAGATCCTTTCAAACATCTTCCTTTCTAGTCCCTAAAAAATGATATCCAAAGATTAAAAAAATGTTTTCCAAGGAATCTGATCAGCCAAAAAGATAGATCAAAAGATACATATAGATAGATATAGATATGTGCATATATATATATATATACACATCACCAACAATATTACCCTGCTAGATAATTCTACTGTTATGCCCACAATTGGCAAATCCCATCCATTTGTTCATATATTCTAATCAGCAAACCTCTCATTTTTAAATATAATCAGGTGATTAAGTATTACTAGGTATCTGTATAAAATATTCTACCATAAGGTACAGAATAAATAATAAAAGAAAAATGATTTCAAAGAGACTTGACCTATACTAGGAGTAAACTTTAAATTATACATTATTAGTATAACAAGATTAATTCCAGAAATACGTAAGTGATTACTATGTACTAGGTGCTGTTTGGGGTGCTACAAAATACTAGTGAAAAAGCAGAAGCTGAAAAAAACTTTATGAATCTAATATGCTGAGATAAAAATAGAGGGTATGAGATGAAATCTTAAGTAGAGTTATCAAGTAAAGTTGCAATAAGAAATGCTGTTTAGAAAGATGAGATAATTGGAAGCTATTGAAAAAAAGAACATTCAGAAAATTAAAAAGCACTCAGAAATTAAAATATGAGAGCAGAGAGTGAAAGCTCAATAGAAACTTTCAAAGATAATCTCAGAAAATTTCCCAGAAAGTACGGTACTATTCAAATAAAAGTTCCACCAAGAGACAGAAAATATAAAAAAGGAATCAATTAAAGGGTTTAATAAATTTTTCCAGAAGTGAACAGTTTGAGCTTCTAAATTAAAAAGGCCCACTATGTACATAATACAATGGAAGCATGGCAAGACACATTATCACAAAAATACCAGAATCAGAAAATATCTACATGTTTTTATCAGGAAATGGGAGAGAAAGGCAGGCCACACACAAAGTAACAGATGTCCAAAATGTTTTAGAGTTTTTATGTGCCTTTAGAACCTAGAATTCATTGAAACAATTGGATCAAAATTCTAAAGAACATTTACTTCCAATTGATGGCTATATATTTGCAGTTTGGGTGTGAAATGTCCTCCATAGACTCCTCTTTTGGAACACTGTCTAAAACTGGTGGTACTCTTCTGGGAGACTGAAGCCTTGAGAGAGGAAGTAGGTCACTGGTTCAGGCCTTGAGATTTTACAGCCCAGCCTCACTTCCTGAACTCTCTTTACTTCCTGGTCCATCTCAATATGGGGTTAAGGTCCAGTCACCCATGAACTTCACCATGCCTTTCCCACCATAATGGTCTGAACCTTCTAAAACCATGAGCTCAAATAAACCTGTCTTCCATCAAGCTGGTTTTGTCAGGTATTTGGTCACAGCAATGAAAATAGTAACCAATATAGAATATTAGTGTCAAGAAATGGGATTGTTACTCTGGAAATCATTCTGGCAGTTCCTCAGAAAATTGGACATTGTATTACCTGAGGGGCCAGCTATACCAATCCTGGGCATATACCCAAAAGATTCCCCAACATATAACAATCACACATGCTCCACTATGTTCATAGCAGCCTTATTTATAATAGCCAGAAGCTGGAAACAACCCAGATGTCCCTCAACAGAGGAATGGATACAGAAAATGTGGTACATTTACAGGATGGAATACTACTCAAGCTATTAAAAACAATGACTTCATGAAATTCGCAGGAAAATGGATGCAACTTGAAAATATCATCCTGAGTGAGGTAACTCAGTCACAAAAGAATGAGCATGGTATGTACTCACTGATAAGTGGATATTAGCCCAAAAGCTCGGAATACTCAAGATACCATTCACAGACCACATGAAGCTCAAGAAGAAGGAAGACCATAGTGTGGGTGCTTTGGTCCTTCTTAGAAAGGGGAACAAAATACTTACGGGAGCAAGTGTGGAGACAAAGTGTAGAGCAGAGACTGAAGGAAAGGCCATCCAGAGACTGCCTCACCTGGGAATCCATCCCATATACAGTCACCAAACCCCAACACTATTGCTGATGCCAAGAAGTGCTTGCTGACAGGAGTCTGATATAGCTGTCTCCTGAGAGGCCCTGCCAGAGCCTTACAAATACAGAGGCGGATGCTCACAGCCAACCATTGGACTGAGCACGGGGTCCCCAAAGGAAGAGTTAGAGAAAGAACTGAAGGAGCTGAAGAGGTTTGCAACCCCATAGGAAGAACAACAATATCAACCAACCAGACCCCCCAGAGCTCCCAGGGGCTAAGCCATCAACCAAGGAGTACACATGGAGGGACCCATGGCTCCAGCTGCATATGTAGCAGAGGACAGCCTTGTCAGGCATCAATGAGAGGAGAGGTCCTTGGTCCTATGAAGGCTGGATAGATGCCCCAGTGTAGGGGAATTGAGGGCGGGGAGGCAGGAATGGGGGGGGGGAACATCCTCATAGAAGCAGGGGGAGGGAGGATGGGATAGGGGGTTTCTGGGAGGGGAAAACCAGGAAATGGGATAATATTTGAAATGTAAATAAAGAAAATATCCAATAAAAATTTTTTAAAAAGAAAGAAAGAAAAGGGGTTGTTGCTGTTGATATCCCTGACAATGCCCTTTACAGCTTTTGGAAATACTTTCAGTAGGAATATGCAAAAATCTAGGACTGTGGACTAGAGAATCTCTTGGATGGTAGTCTAGACTTAATGCGCCATTCTGATGGGAGCTCATTAGATGGGAATGGCAGTAGACACATAGACTGTAAAGACTGAGCTCACGAGGTTTCACAGGGAAAGAAAAGCTCTACTGATATCTGAGCTGGAGACCATTCATATTACATTCTGGTAAAATAAAATTTGTTTGCATTCTATCCATGTCCTAGAAACCCAAGTGAGGATGAATTAAACTGCAATTGACTCATTTATTTGGCAGAGGAAGTTTTAAAACAGTATAACATTCAGACTGTGGCATGTTTATTGCTTGTTATATTTATTCTGATTTATAGTGAAAGAGAAAAAATGAAGCTTAAAGAAAAAGAAAATGTGCAATTTAGTGAGGAAAGGAACATAAACCTGGTTAAAGTCGTGGAAAGAAATGTGAAGTTTAGTGAGGGAAGGAGCTTTAAACTCAAGTAAAGCTGAGAATGGAGAGCAAGGGAAAGATGACTATAGTTATTCAAAAGTTTAACATCATTAAAGAGAAATCTGGACCCTGCAGTGAGAGTAATGGAAAAAGTAAGACCCTGCCCATCAAAAGTTCCAATGGAAATCATGTAAATTTAATTAAAAACTTTCATTTGGGAGGAGAATACCTAAAAACAGACCTTCAAGGTTCTCTACCAAAAAAAAAAAAAAAAAAAAAAAAAAAAAAAAAAAAAAAAAAAAAAAAAAAAAAAAAAAAAAAAGATGGCATCTAGAGGAAATTTTGCCTAGGTTCATCCAAAAAGAGTCATAGAGGCCACTACAGCTATTATCTATGGGAGCCAGACTACAGACTTTGGCATTATCCAAACGCTGCTGGTTTATAGGTATGCAAATTTCAAGAGTTAGAGGGTCATGGAGGCTTGCACCAAGATTTCATAAAACCTCTGATGTCAGGTAATGTATAGCAGGGTCTGATTCCCACAATGGCACTTGTAAGATGGCTGTGTGTGCAACTGTGGAAGTAAAGCACATATTGCAATAGAGATCTCAGGATATTGGAAAGATGCCATAATCATAGAACATGCCAAAACTAAATTTCAAGACACAAAGTTTACCCAGTCCAACAGAGATACCACATGTGTTGTAGACAAAAGAACTAGAGAGGTAGGAGGGCTAGACAAACCCACCAGAAGACAAACAATGCCATAATGAGCTCAGGCTACCAAACATGAAGATTCAGGATTTGGTGTTTAGACTGCTATATCTAGATTTTCTTTGGTCTGATCTTTCTTCGATATGCCTCATTCTTCCCTTTTAGGATGGGAATATTTACTATATGTCACTGTATATTGGAAATATATATGTTTTATTTTTTTATTTTACAGAGGCTCAGAGTTAAAAGACTGCATTGCATCTAAGAAGAAATTTTGAACTTTGAAACAGTGTTGTATCTTGGTCTCCAGGTGGTGGCACTGTTTTGAGATGCTATGGAAACTCTAGGGGGTAAAGTCTCACTAGAAGGTGGTCACTGGGAGCACACCTCAAGATTTTTATAGCTTGGTCCCACTCCTTGAACACTATTTCCTGGTCTTCAAATGGTATGAGGAGTCTCAACTGTATGTTCCAATGGCCATGAATTCCTCTATGTCTTCCACACAACCACCACCACAATGGACTGTATCCTCTAAAACTGAGAGCCAAAATAAACATTTCCTCCCTTACATTGTTTGTCAGGTATTTAGTTACAGTGATGAAACACAAATAACTCATGCACTACTCAAGCTAGCAGCCTGAACAATGCTATAATTAAAATGAGCACCCAGCATGTATCCTTTCCTGGGAAGCCACTTAAGGATATTTTCTATCAAAATAAGAGAGAAAACAGTTAAGGAGTAAGACAAGGGATATAGGATAAAAGAAATCCTATATGGTTGGATGACTAAGGGAATCCTGTGGTGATAATATGGAGAGATATGATGAAACAAAGTATTTAACAAGCACTTAAACCATACATTTATATTTGTCTAAGAGAGTAAAATGATAGAATATCTCATGTGTCAAAAGTTCACAAGGGGAACTATTGAAAACTGATGTAGTCTGTGGTCAAAGGAGGGGAAATGAAGTGGAAAAAACAAGTTTTATTATTCACTCTAAGATGAACTAAAACCTGAACAAACACAAAAGGTAAATGTACAAACACAAAAAGTAAATTTACTATATGGTTTAATGGCCATAATATAAATTCTAAATATGTATCTAATGAAAATTAGAGTATCGCTATATTGGAGAATTGAAGAAAGGACAGGTCTTTTCTTCTTCTATATAAAATTTCTATATATAAATTACCATCATCTTGAAGCAATTGCAGGTTGCTTCTAGCTAAGGTAGAACATCACCTATCAGTAAGGCTGCATCAAAGCAAAAATCTTGACTGAGAGGTCAAGAAGACATTGTATTATTTAGACATTTGTGCAGGAAGGCATACCAAAACAATCAACATTAACAATCTTGCGATAGAATATATTCCCCTAAGTTTGGAGAGACAATAAATGGCCTGAGAAGAACTCCACAGACTTTTGCTTATCCTTTAGTTTGGAATGAAACTTGTAGGCTTCTACCATGTCAAGATATCAGCTATGGTTACCTTATAAGCTTCTTCCTTCTCTTTCAAAAGTCATTTCCACTACCCTCAATCAAGAGAAGGGAAAATTAAGAATGTACATTCATTTCTCTTTGCTCCAGAGTTGGGATCTAAATAAAAAACTACAAGATTTGTCTACTGGCACATATGATTTTTGTAAGGAAGCAGACAGTCAGGAATATATGAGTATGCTCAGATCTTCTCTTATCCCCCAACAGAAAGCAAATGACACAGGCCTTTGGTTGCTGTAGAATAAAAAATGTTTCCTTATGTTTATGGCTCATGGTGTGGGGTACTTAACAAATCTCATTCTACCAGTTTAATATCTAATCCATCTGCCTTCCGCAGCACCAAGCACACCGCTAATGTTTAGTAAGTTCTTATACAATGTTTTAATAACTAGAATTGAACTTAGTGAAGAGCCTTCTCTTATATTTGCAATCTGGCTTTTACTTAAAATTAGATTCAATTATTTGATCCTGTATGTTCTAATCAATCAAAAATACACCTTCACAAAAAGTGCAACTGTAAAAATACTTCAGCTAAAAAAACTCGCAAATTATTCAAATAATGACAGTGTGCCTTTTAATAGTAATGACACCATCCCTAGGATGGAAACAGAGGTAAGAGAAGAGGGAAGAATACTTTGCTATATACAATTTCAGGTTGCTTCTAGCTAAGGTGGAACATCAGCTTTCAGTAAGGCTTTTATTAAGGCAAAAATCTTTATAAGTGCAATCAGAAAAAAAATTGTTACAGGATATTTGAACCTGTTTCTAACTGTGATGTGACTCAGCCCTTAGTACACACCTTCAATCCCAAACAATGAAAGTAAGGTTAGTTATTAGAAGGAAGCATCCATGTTTGAAAGTAACATCTAATTATGTGGCAGGAAAAGTGATGAATCAGAGAAAGATTTGACAGAATAAGATATGCCCAACTTTCACAGGAACAGAGAGGAAGGGGAAGCTACTTAGAAGAGACAGACAGTACAGGAAGAAGAGAGTCCAGTACAGGAATACAGGAGAGTTCATGGGGAGCAGTAGAGTTGAGAGGGAGAGTGGAGTAGCACAGGGGGAGAAGGAGGTAGTTTTACCAGGAGAGTTTTTCAGAGACAGGTTGAAGAGAGAAGAAGCTAGACACAGGTGAAGATAGAAGGAGCCAGAGAATGAGAAGGAGCCAGAAGATTAGAAAAGATTGTTAGAGTTAGTTTGAGGCGAAGCAGAGCAATTCAGAGACAGAGAGAAAAGCCAGACTGAGTACGTCAGCTGGGAGAAGAGTCTGAACCAGAACAGCTGAGTTGAACCAGCCAGCCAGAGTTCAGAAAGAGCTAGAAAGGGCGAGTTTATTCAGTAATAAGCCTCAAAGGCTGAAAACATTCTAGGCCTAGATGAGATTGTACAGACACTAGAAGCTTCCAGGACTCGGCCTAGGTTGGCAGACAGAGGCAGTAACCTCCCAGACAACAATTACAACAGGAGAATAAAAGTTACTCTTATAAAAAATACTCAAATCATAAAAGTTAGATTAAAAAGTTCAGGTAAATAAATTGTCATTTAATATTAAATTCACATAACATGTTAATAGGCCTCCTTGTTTAAAATTACTTCTTGGGCTGGAGAAATGGCTCAGCTTTAATGGCTAGGCTCACAACCAAAAATATAAAGCTATTTCTCAAATTTATTAAGTCTGATACTCTGGATCACACCCAAAATACTAACCTTTAACATTTTTTTTTATCCTTTTACACTATTATACTTAGAAATTTCTGGGCAAGCTGGATTCATGTTTATAATCCTCGCACTCTGGAGACTAACCTGGGCTACATAATGAGTTCCAAGACAGCCTGGACTAGAGAGTTGAGAGTTTGTTCCAAGAAAATATTCTCAGCAAAATAGTTTTCATAAAAATCACTATTTATTAATTTCTTTCTGATTTGTACAAGGCCCAAATCATAAGGAAAACATGTCCTAACTTACTGAATGAAAAGAAAGCAGCAGATGTGGTGAATGAAAGCTTCAAGAACAAAAGGGCAGTTCTTTAGGGGAGTGAAACTTGGAATAAGTTCAGCTATAGAAAGGAGCTCCAATCTCCCCTGAGAATAGTTTATGAAGAAAATAAAAGTGTTCGAACTCCAATGGAGGAGGCACTCAAAGAAGGGAAACTGTTAAAATCAGTCTGCCAGTAAGAACTAGACTTTTAAGTATCAATCAAGTACAGAGTCAGCCGGGGTCTCATCAGGAAGGACCCTTCTTCTTCTTGACAGTTTCATAAAGTGGCTATTCCACAGTAATAGAAATTGTTCATTCTTTTCTTTCTAGTCACGTAAGTATATGTGATCTTCTATCCATCTCCATTACTCAGTCATACACAGGGATAGCAGAGATATGCCTATATACTTAGCAAAAGGATTTCCAGGAGTGTGTTCATAATAATGCCTACCTCTAATCCTGTTGGCTGTTCATATGCATACACCACCAAAATATAAATTCTATTAAAATCTATATCAGACAGGAAACAATTTTGCCAACAATTAATAGAGATGAATTTACTTATGTTTTATTCAACAAGGATAATATTATTAACTAAGTTTGGAAAAGTAATATGATCAAATTCAATTCTTTCACTTTGCAAATGAGAATATTAAGGCCTGGAGAATAAAAGGATAATGTCAAGTTTACTACCACTATCAAACAGTAATCAATTTCACATTTTGAGCCTTCAAGTCAGGTAAAGAGCAAAAAAGTCCAGGGAGATAAGAATAAGCAGGTAGATGGGGGCACGGATATTAAGCCCAAGGAATGAGCATTTCAAAAGGCCTCAGAGCAAGAATATGCCAGCTCATAGTAGAAAGATGCTTCTGATCATTCTATAAACCACAGACTCAAAACTAAAAGTGAGCTAGTGATATGGCTCAACATGTGCCTTAGTTAGAGTTTTACTGCTATGAAGAGACACTGTGGCCAAGGAAACTCTTATAAGGACAACATTTAATCAGGGCTGGCTTACAGGTTCAGAGGTTCAGTCCAGTATCATCAGGTAGGAAGCATGGCAGCATCCAGGCAGGCATGGTGCAGGAGGACCTAAGAGCTCTACATCTTCATCTGAAGGAGACTAGGAGAAGACTGGCTTCCATGTGGGTAGGAGGAGGGTCTTAAAGCCCATGCCCACAATGACACACTTCCTCCAACAAGGCCACACCTCCAAATAGTGCCACTCCCTGGGCCAAGCATATTTAAACCACCACAGTGGGTAAAAGCACTTGCCATGTAAGCTTGACAACCTGATTTTAATGTCCAGAACTTACATAAAGGTAGAAAGACGTCTATCTTTCTCTTAATTAAAAGAAAACAAATGGCCAGTGAGATGATTCCGTGGATAAAGGAACTTGACACCAATCCCGATGACCTGAGTTTGATCCCTGGGGTTCACATGGTTGAAGGAGAGAATTGACTCCTCCACTCCCCCAAGTGGTCCTGTGACATACACATGTGCCATAGTGTACACAGAGGGAGAGAGGGGGAAGAGAATAAATAAATAAACTGTAAAAGGTCTACTTCACAAGAGGGAACCCATGCTTAGTAATACAAACCCAGTTTAAAAAAAACACAGTAGGAAAATCTAGGCCCTGGCATGGGGGAAGAGACTTACTACTGTTGTTTAGTTAAACTGACATACATAATGTCACAATGCCTTCTACACATTTGTGTTTATATCCATAGACAATATTCTCAGCTTTAGTCAAAGAAGCTTCTCTATATAGTAAATGATCATTAATATAGAGATGCACGGTTGTTCAGAGAATAAGTGATGATTTGGCTCTCCCTAAAAAGGACACTCATACTACCTCCTCTAAAGTTCAGGTAACACCGCAGAAGAAAGGTCAAAGAATGTATGAGCCAAGGATAGGGAGAAGGGCTGTGAAATGTCATCGTCTAGGCACAACACAGCCATTGCTGTGTGATGAACTCACAGCATCTGAAGTTAATCTAAACTGAGCGTTCACAAGATGTGTCCCTGTCAATAACCAGTCATTGATAGAGGAGGGCTCATGGAGCCCTACTTTGAGCTGGACCACTGGGTACTGATGAATCTTGGAAAAAAGAGTAATTGTCTTTAGTTGTTTACCCACTGGTGACCCCACCAAGCTCCAGTGAATACTTCTAAAGCCATGGTCATACAGACGACCCCGGTTAAGCTCATTGGGACACAAAAGGAATAAATTTAGAAAAGGGATTTGTAGGAGAAATGTGAGGTTGACAGAAGTAGAATACAGATGAGAAAGGATAGGGAGAAAAGGATTAGAATGTATTATATGCATGCAAAAGTATCAAAGAACAAATTAAATTAAAAAAAATAAAATTGTAAATAAAATAGTCATGTGATCACCTATTCACAAGTCCTAACTTTGATTTCCAGCAGTTCACAACGATCTATAATTTCGGTTCCCAGGATTTGGATGCCCTCTGCTGGACTCCACTGGTACTTGCACTTATACAGATAGATAAATAAATAATAAAAGAAAGCTTTAAGTGTATATAGCCAAGAATAAGCATATGGGTCAACAGAAGGGAACCTAAAAAGAAACCCTTAGAAGTCAGGTGAATCTCAATAAAGGTCCCAAGCAAGGCCATGGAAAATTAAGTATATTTTCTTTGACAAATGGTTCAGAGGAAACTGGACATCCAAATATAAAGTGATTGACTCAGGACTTCACTTCGTATTTTATGAAAAAATAAAGCCAAAATTAATTATGAATCTGAGTACAAGAGCCAAAGTGATGAAACTTAGAAGAACACGGACGAAATGTTCAAGATGTTGAGTTAGATAAAGATTTCTTAGATATGATCCACAAAAGGAAAGACTGATAAAACCACAAGTCACCCACATTCAAACTTACAGCCAAGTACAATAGCACATTCCTGTAGTCCTTAGACCTTTTAAGTCCACGTTTTCCTTACAGATGAGTAATAGAGACAGACAGACAAAGAAAAAGGCAACCTGGGGAAAGTTTCTATCATCTAGAAATCTCTTTTCTACTGTAAAATTTTTAAATATGATAGTAATCAGACTAAGTCTTAAACATTTCAAATTGAGTTGACAATGAATCTACACCATGACTATAGCTACTGAGACCATCCCTGGATGCTAATGGAACCCTTCCTTTAAAACTTTTTAAGTCCTTATAAATGGTTCTTCCCTGATCATTTTTTTCTTGACCATGAAACAGACTAGAATCTTCTTCTCTCTACTTCCTTCCTATAATATACTCCAGTCCAGGCATGCCAACCCACGATATTATTCTCTTACTGAATTTGTGTATTCTTGTATCTTCAATTTCAGTACTAACAGGAACTAGGTGTTGACATAACAGGTCTTGAAGGATTATAAGCAGGGAAGCGACCTCATTGCTACATTTGAAAAACTCATCACTACATTTGAAAAAAATGAATCCTGTAGCTCCAGGCAAGCAAATGAGATTAGAAACTACTATTGTAGCCTCTCGGGCAACTAGCAATGAAAGATGAACAAATGCAGATGTCAAGGAAGAAGCAATAGGATTCGACTCCAAAATAAGGGCTATGTTTTGACATTTACTTCAACAGCCCTACATTCCCTCTGTGTACACATTTACTGATCGTTCTAGCTAGCCAACGCCCACGTTCACTTCCCTGTCACATCATATTAACTGGGAGAGTTTGGAGTCATCTCCATATTCTTCATGGGAGTCTACCCAATGCCAAACGTGCAGTAAGCATTCATTAGACACTGATAGGATATACAACACTTTCCCTAACCACCATCACTAAAGGTTATCTCAATACTCAGAAAATTAGATAAGCTCTTGCAAATACTAAAACTTACACTGTGTTATGGTTTCCCTCAGCTTACATGCTTTAGAATAATCATGAGCTTAATGCTCAACAGTAAGAAAATGGTTAAATGAACCAGTCTTAGTTAATAAAAGTCAAAGTGATAAAATATAATACCATAATGAATTAGAAACTTCTAGTTCTTTTGGAAAGTTAGTTATGCCAAATGATGGCTTGCTGGGGCACACAGGTGAAAGGATGTCTTACTAAAACAAATACATGAAAGACTGTTTTCCTGAAGTAGACACAGGTGAAAGGATGTTTGGATAAAGCAGACACATGAAGGACTCTTGATGAAGGAGTGTAAACCATGACCCTACAGTCAGTGGGAGTTGGGCACTGAGCTTTGGCTTGGTTTCCTCCGCCTTGCTATTCTTCACGAAAGACACACATGTATTGGTTCGCATTACATAGTATTGTTGAGCTCAACTTGTGATAATGCCGCCACTGAGAGAAACTTACCCAAGAACTGCTCATGAAGTTCCTGTGGGAAGCTTGCCGCTTCAGCAGCCTCACCTCAGGCCAAGCCTGGTGGTTTCTTCAGGATTGAACTACAGCTGCCTGATGTCTGCTTGCTGAAAGGACTGGACTGTAGCTGCTGGTTCGTGCCTGTTGTCTGCCTGCCTAGAGGACTGGTCTGCAGCTGCTAAATCATGTTTGGTATATGCTACAGGACTGAACTGCTGCCCAAGAAGATCGACTTCACCCCCGAAGAACTACTGCTGAACAGGTCCACTTCCCCCATATCCTAACAACTTTTCTCGTCCACTACCTCTGCAGGGTGGAGGAGAAGTAGAATCCTTATTAAAAGTAGGTTGCAAAATATTTGTGCCTACACCATAATTTCAGGATGACCAGCGAAATAGGGCCCTGAACAGCAGTTTTCTGGAAAGTGCTCATGCAAGCTTGTGAGAGCCTGCTGTACGTACCTGTTCACAACTCAGTATTCTGTGACACATCATTAGGCATGAAAGCAGCCAAGGCAGGAGCGTTTTTAGCATGAAAATTGGCAAATGACAAGTTCTTAACATTTACCAGTATAATGCTATATATAGTGAACAATGATCAATGACTGATAAAAAATAATTATTTGAAATCTTATTTGGGATCTCCATCATAGCCCACACATTAGGCTAATTCCATATGAACTCACTAATGAAGCAAACAATTCAAATTAGAAAGGCATTAAATGTCAAGAATCTCCTAATATGAAACAGGAAAAAGTACACAGTATTACTAGGAAGTAGCTTGTTAAACAAATCTGATTCTAATCAAGTACATGTACCTACTAGTTCACAGGAAATACAGAAGATGAAAAAATAATTAACCAACCAAAAACTTGAAAATAGAAGTCAACAAGATGAACAGTTTTCTTATGAATGAATGAACAACTATAAAGGGATAAAAATGATTGAGGAAGGAACCTACCAATTAAGGGACAGATAAAGCGAGAACAAAAGCACAGGTAGTCATATGTTTGAATCTCAATTTGAACAAGTCACTACAAAAAGACATACTTGGCAGAAATCAGGACACTGGCTGAATGTTAAATGTTATTTAGGAACTATTGTTAATTTCATTAAGCACAAGGGGAATAGAAAAGAAACAGAGGAAGGACAAGAGAGGGTAGTAGGAGGGAATATGAGCAATGTACAATGATTTGCGTGTATGAAAATGTCAATGCAACACATTAATTTCTATATAACTAAAAAAATTTTTAAAGAATTCAACAACCAACAAAAATTTTAAGAATTAAATCTTTATCTGATACATACACATAGATACACTGTCTCATAGAGAGTATATAATATTTAGGATTTATAGCAAAATAATGTATGGAAATGGTCCACTAAATTTGAAATTGTTCATAATACAGTTTCTAAACAAATTAGTCAGTATACTATCTGTATAAAAGAAGACAAATATCAGATAGACATGGACATATCTCTAGGAAATAACATGAAAAGTGATGAAGAAAACATGCATAATATGGTCTCAAGTATTTTAAAGATATAAAACCTGAAGTTGATTTCATAGGACATATAAACACTCACCAATGCACTACCAAATGTCAAAAGGAGACATTTCCTGGGCTGAGGCAGCACATAGGACTTGGTGGGGCTGGGACCAAGAAATGGGCTCATCTTTCATTGTACATACAAGAGGCATTTGTCTACTACTGCAATGAGTTTTATACACGTTTTCAAACAGGCAGTCACTCTAAGTATTTCTACTTCATTCGCCAGAGATTATGGTTCTGTTCCTCCCATACACACCCTCCGAAAAGCATTCACTAGCCAGGAATCTTCATAAAATCAGAGAGGAGACAGAGAATGCACCCCACCCAGCAGCAGGACTGGCTTGTCATTACAAGGTTTGCTAAATCCCCAGGCTTTTACCTTCTACAGGCCCAAACCACAGCATCGGGTTCATAGAGCAAGTTGCACAGAATTTGTTGGAGAAGAAAAAAAAAATCTTCTAAATAAAGACAGGCAGGAACCAGAAAACACAAAAGAGGCCAAGGACAGATAGTGCACTGGCCCACACTTTGCAAAGACAGCCTTTCATCTAGATGTTCACGCTGAGTCCTGGCATACCCAGGCTTAGAAACAACCTGGACTAGTCTCATACTTCTGAAAAGCTTCATCTAGGCTACTGTCCAAATGAACTTCTCATTGTTTACACGAACTTCTAGACTTCAAATCTCATGCCAAAGGAACAGTATGCTGCAGCCAAGATTTTTTATCATCTCAAGTACTGAAAACCTTAAAAAGACACATTAATGCTCTGTCAAGATAAAATACGGTTGTGTTACTTCTAAGAGCAGACCCTTTATAACAAGCAAGATCAGGTCTAAAGGCAAAGATTCAGGTCTGGAACTAGAAGGGAAGACTTAGCCCCACTGTTCTCAACCTGTGGGTTGTGACCCCTTTGACAAACCTCTATCTCCAAAAATATTTACATTATGATTCATAACAGCAGCAAAATTCCAGTTATGTAGTGGCAACAAAAGAATTGTTATGGTTGGGGGGTCACCACAACATGAGGAAATGTATTAAAAGGGAGCAGCATTAGGAAGGTTGAAACTGCTGCCTTAGCCCTCCAAAGACTGTACTAGCAGTCAAAGGCCTGAGTATGAACGAAGAGGAGTTCTGGTCCAGCTGGTTGTAAAGCAAAGTGAGGTGAATGAGTTGAAGTAATCACAGCTTGATGTCTGCTGCTCTGTCCCACTTCCATGAGAGGAAGCTCAGCAGATACTCCTATAAAATATTTGACTGAGCAGATGAATTGGGAAAGGCAAATGTAAGAGATGGAAGAGAAATAGTGCCCCTTTTGCAGTTGCAAAATGGGGTCCTACCATTAGACCATATAGCTAAAATTCTAGCTTTAATGGCATGTAGCTCAATGACATTGGACAAACTAACTTGCACCTGTTTCTGTATTGGTAAAATGATGAGGAAACGGTACCTACTTTGCAGGGTTATTGTGAATTATGAAGATAATGCATACAAAATGCCTTAAATGTGTCCTTTGTACAAAATGAGACTCAAACTCTTGTCACTCATAACTATTATATCTGGTGGTAGGCAGTAGTGAAATGAAAAACCCATATGTACAAACATGGAAACCTGATTTAAGGTAGCATTGCCACTTCATAGAGCATATTACTTGAGAAATGGTCTGAGATCAATTATTTCATACACAAGAGAAAAACTGAAACTGAAATATGGCATTCAATAATGATCCTATTGGTGTCTTCCAAACAGACTAAAGGGCATTTCATCTTTAATTTGTGAATATCTAAAGGATTATTAGCTAAGCTGTTAGGAGCCCTATAATAAGCATGTGCCCACCTCACTATGTAAACTTCATAATAAGATGTATTCAAACATGGTATGCACTCATTGATAAGTGGATATTAGCCCAAAGGTTCAGAATACCCAAGATACAATTCACAGATCATATGAAGCTCAAGAAGAAGGAAGGCCAAAATGTGGATACTTCAGTCCTTCTTAGAAGGGGGAACAAAATACTCATGAGAGGTAGAGGGTGGGAGGTACTTGGGAGGAGTAGAGGAGGGAGAGGGGGGAAAGGGGGGCAGAATCAAGTATGTGAGGAGACAGGGATGATATACAGAGGGCCAGGAATTTGAACAGAGGTGTGTAGCAATGGGGGGTGGGGAACTGGTGGTAGCCACAAGAAAATCCCAGATGCCAGGAAAGCAAGAGGCTCCCAGGACCCAACAGGGATGAGATCAGCTCTGCCAGAGCCTGACAAATACAGAAGCAGGTGCTTGCAGCCAACCATTGGACTTAGCACAGGGTCCCCAATGGAAGAGTTAGAGAAAGGACTGAAGGAGCTGAAAGGGTTTGCAACCCCATAGGAAGAACAACAATATCAACCAACCAGATTCCCCAGAGCTCCCAGGGACTAAACCACCAACCAAAGAGTACACAAGGAGGGACCCATGGCTCCAGCCGCATATGTAGCAGAGGATGGCCTTGTCTGGCATCAATGGGAGGGGAGGCCCTTGGTCCTGTGAAGGCCCGATTCCCTACTGTAGGGGAATACCAGGGCAGTGAGGTGGGAGTAGGTGGGTAGGTGGGGGAGCATCCTCATAGAAACAGGGGGAGGGTAATGGAAGAGGGAGTTCTGGAGGGGAAACCAGGAAAGGGGATAACACTTGAAACGTAAATACATAAGATCGGGAAAGAGGATAACATCTGAAATGTAAATACATAAAATATACAATAAAAATATTAATAAAAAAGATGTATCCAAACAAAAATTCAATGAGATTACGGAATTCAGGATAAATAAACTAAAGCCAACTGTATTTCTATGCATTATCTATCAGTTGAAGAGTTTGAAAATAAATTTTCCTTTAACAATCTATTTAGAATAAAATTTAAAAAGAACAAAGTTCCTAAGAATAACCTTAATAAGTATAAGATCTGTATGCTTCTGTAGTATAAAACACTACTGAATCCAATTTAAAGGCCTAAATGAATGAAAAGTCATTCTGTGTTTGGGGACTAGAAGACAATATTATTATGAGAATATCACGAATCAAACTTAACCTAAATATTAGTGCAATCCCTACTGAAACACCAATCAAATTTTTTCCTTGCAGGAACTGACACGCTTTCATATAAAATTCTGAATTTTATATGAAAACACTAGAGCATTCAAATAATTAAAAAAATATTTAAAAAAGAAATAGAAGGTCTTGTAGTTCCTGAAACCAAAACATTCTTCAACAGCTATGAATTTAAAGGGGAGCCGGAGGGAGTATATAGCAGAGTCTGGAGAGAGGGAAGGAAAGGTGAAATTTTGTAATTAAATTGCAATATCAAAAATGTGTTTTAAAGAGCTGGAGATGGCTCAGCAGTTAAGAGCTCTGGCTGCTCTGCCAAAGGACCTGGGTTCGAGCCCCAACACAAGCATGGTGCCTCAGAACCAGCCATAACTCTTGCTTACGACGATATAATGTCCCCTTTTGACCTCATGTGTGCACACACATGCGGGCAAAACAACTATACATATAAAATAATTTTAAAAAAGAACTATGAACACATAAATTACTAAGACACTGTGTTGTTCAAATAAGGATAGACATAAAGGAAAAGAATTGAGACTCTAGAAATAAACACATACTTAACTGACTTTCCACAACAATATCAAAAATTAATATTCTTCAGGAAATGATACAGGGAAAACTGAATAAACACACAGAAAAATAAAACTCGAGTCGTCTCATATGCAACAATTAACTTGAAATGGACTCCAGATATAAATTTTAAAAGCACACTTATGAAACTTTCTGAAGCAAAGGAAATGTGTAACTTTGAGTTAGGCAATGATTTCTTCAATGGGATACTAAAAGTGCAAGTCACAAAACCATGTGAACTGAACCTATGAAAGCATTCAAAGGTTTAGATTCAAAGGATACTATCAAAAATGCAAAGGCAAGCCCACAGAATGAGAGGAGATATTTGTACGTCAAAGACCAGAAAAGAAACTTGTATCTAGAATATGTTACACACAGACACACACACACACACACACACACACACACACACACACATCAAGAAGAAAAAAAACAGGAACTGAAGGGGATGGCAACCGCATAGGAAGACCTATAGAGTCAACTAACCTGGACCCCTGGGAGCTCCCAGAGACTGAGCCACCAACCAGAGAGCATACATGGGCTGGTCTGAGGCCCCCTAGCACATATGTAGCAGAGGGCTGCTTGTGTCTGGCCTCAGTGGGAGAGGATGAGCCTAATCCTGTAGAGACCTGGTGCCCTAGAGAAGGGGGATGCAGGGGTATGAGATGGGGGAGTGGGCAGGTGAGGGGGGGGCACCATCTCAGAGGCAAAGGGGAGAGGGTATGGGACAAAGAACTCTTGGAGGGGGGACCAGGAAGGGGACAACATTTGGAATGCAAATAAATAAAACAATTACACAAAATAAAATGTGGCAGTGTTTTTTATGGATACTTCTTCCAATATGACATATAGTAGACTCACACTCATTAGGAAGCTACAATCTAAAAAAAGCTATAACAAGCATTTCCATAGAAATATAAAGTATGTTGGTAGTTAGCAGGGACTGCAGGGAGAAAAGGGTAGATGGGAAATGGCTGGTAATGGATAAAGATTTCTTTTGGAGCATTGAAAATGTTCTGAAATTAGAGAGTGTGGATGATTATTTAATAGTAGAAATACACAAAGGCTACTAAGCTGTATACTTTTTTTAAAGGTAAATTTAACTTCAACTTATAAAAATAAAACTGCTCAGACTGGATTTGTATGAGCCTCAAATACTAGATGTGCGGCAGGAATCCCATAATCCTACTAAAGTCTAAATCCTACTAAATTGTACAGAATTCAAAGGGAAACAACTCTCTCTTCCAGAAATGAGACATGAGGTGATCTACAAAGCAAAGCTGACCAACTACATCCTTCAGAGAAGGTGAGAGGGAGTCTGGTCTTGGAAGCATCTCTTAATCCCAAGGAGTTTCCTATTTCTCAAGTCACAGAGAAAAATAACCATGTATATAAAGTCTGGGACAGACTTCTAACAGTTCACCACTGAGTAATTAGCACTCGCCTCCCATGTTAAGCCAGTACCCTAGCAGGATGTTTTACCTGAGCAAACATCTCACAACAGGAAGTTATGGGAGGTCCCCCAGTCCCCTACACTGAAGGGGAACAGAAAAGTAATCTGAAGAATATAGCAGTACCTAAAAGAATGCTCTAGAATGCTTCTGTCATTTCAGCTGCATTCCAGGAGGTGGTAGTAGATGGTTATAAAGATACCCTGGAATGGTAAACAACTTTGTGATGGATGAATTTAGTAATGAAAAATAGCCCTGGATTCTCATGTACCACTGTCAGACCTTACAGCATAATAAGTAATATGCATATATAAGGCAATATCTGAAAGAATGAATGAAAAGTAGGACTGTCTCTCATTCCTGTCACCAGTCATGCTGTTCCTTTCCAGAGACATATTCCTGAGTCAGACACAGTAATCTCAATATTTGAAAGGTGGAAGCAAGTAAACCTGGGAGAAAAGGCGTATCAGAGCTCACAGTTTCAGGTTACAGCCCATTATAACAGAGAGGTAACAACAGCAGGAACTTAAAGCAACTGGTCACATCACACCCCCAGTCAAGAAACAGAGAGCTATAAATACCTACCCTCTGATCTAGCCCTCTCTCCTTCCACACAGTCCAGGGTCCCAGTTGGTGAATGATGCCTCCCTAGTAGAAAGGACCTTCTCACCTCATGCCCATAAAACAACCTAATCTAGACAGTCCTTCACTGACACTCCCCTCCAAGGTAATTCTAGATTTTGTCTAGCTGGAACATAACACTAGCCATCGCTGGTGGGAAACCATTAATGATGTAAGTATTTTGTTCAACCATCAGAATGGTTTTAATGTGCGGCTCTTAATGGCTGAGGCCATATAAGGTATGGTAGAAAAGGCTGTCCATCAATATCCACCCTCTTCTTTTAAAGTAAAACGGTGCCTTTAGAAAACACCTATCCTGTTTCATAGCTAGATGTATCCACGGGACCAGTTTTTGTTCCCTTAGTCAGAGTGGAAGTGGTGGAAGTCCCTAGTCTAAATTCTTAAAGGGTAGCTATAACTCCTCACATTCTTTGTACTTCTGCCAGGATTCTCAATAACAAGAATAGATAGGACTGTTGTGACCAAGGCAGAATTAAAGCTTTTTACCATCACCATGGAAACTTCATGCTGTGAACCTTAGGCATGGCTTTGGAAGAACAGGTCAGAGTCAAGAGTGGAAGGACGGAAGTTCCATCCAATAGAGGAGGAAAAAAGCATTTCACAGAAAAAGATTTACCACTGTAATGATAAATGCCAGTTCAATTGTGAAAAGGATTGGCCTCAGCATGCGATTTTTCTTATAGGATTTTCAGTAATAGATGTTTCATGACTACAATAGCAGAACTACAAAACCAAATCATCCAACAGGCCTTAGGCTTGACTGCCTCTAGATTTTGTAGATCTGTATCACACCCTGCATAATTATTACATTTACTTATGTATTTGTGCATGCATGTGGCGGGCTCATCCTCACACATTTATATCGAAGATGGCAGATGTGGGAGACTGGTTAGTAGATGGCTTTAAGAGCAGGATTAGCTATAACAAATTATTTAATCAGATTTTATCACCTTCTCCGATGAAAGCCACATTTGATGCCTGTTCTTAGAGCCCTGGGCTCCTGTAAATTACATAGCCACACTTTCTTTGTAATTCTCAAAATTGAAGCCTATTGTGCTGTATTTGCAAACTTGCCATTTTCATACAGTATTGCTTCTTGTTCGATATAAACATTACTCTTCTTTAACTATCTCATCTTTCTCTTCATTTCCTCTTGCATGCTTGTTTCTTGGCATTACCCATCCATTTTCTGCCTGCCTGCCTGCCTTTTTTGGTTGTTTTTGTTTAAGAAATGGTCTCACTCTGTAAACCTGGATGGCCTTGAACTTGCTTTGTAGACCAGTCTGGTCTTGAACTCACAGAGATCCACCTGCCTCTGACCCCCAAATCTAGGATTAAAGTAGTACACCACCATACCAGGCTCCTTTCTTTAATTTTTTAAAAATAAGTATTTATTTTATCTATATGAATATACTGTAGCTATATTCAGACACACCAGAAGAGGGCATCAGATCCCACTACAGATGGTTGTGAGCCACTATGTGGTTGCTGGGAATTGAACTCAGGACCTCTGGAAGAGCAGACAGTGCTCTTAACTGCTGAGTCATCTCTCTAGCCTTTTAAAAAATTAATTTTAGATTTACTTACTTTTTTATGTGTATGAGTGTTTTGCCTGCATGTACACATGTGCACCAAATGCTTGCCTACTGCCCATGGAAGTCCAAAGAGGGTGTTGGATCCTCTGGAACTGTAGTTACAGGAGTATCTTAGTTAGGGTTTTACTGCTGTGAAGAGACACCATGACCAAGGCAATTTTTATAAAGGACAACATTTAATTGGGGCTGGCTTCAGGTTCAGAGGTTCAACCTATTATCATCAAGGTGGGAGCATGGCAGCATCTAGGCAGACATGGGCTGGAGGAGTTGAGAGTTCTACATCTTGTTCCAAAGGCAGCTAGGAGAAGACTGGCTTCCAGGCAGCTAGAACAAGGGTCTTAAAGCCCATGCCCACAGTGACACCTCCAAATAGTGCCACTCCTTGGGCCAAGCATATTTAAACCACCACAATGAGCAATCATGTGGATACTGAGTCCTGGACAGAGTGGCCAGTGATCTTTGCTGCCGTGCCATTTCTCTAGCCCCTCCATCCAATTTTCTTTCCATATTATCATTACACTTTCAGCTACTATTTCTCCACACCTTGGCAGCACACACTGCTTTCTACCACTCTGTGGGCCCCATCTTTTAAAGGTTTTGTTTTTTCCACTCAAGTCAATATCTTGTTTCATCTCAAACCATTTTCCCTTCTTTCCCATACCTTTTCTTATTCCTGTTTTTATAAACAGAGTAGACCAGATAGACTGTGTGAAAAGACAAAATTAGCAGAAGGAGAGACTGGAGGAATAAGGATCCAGCAGAGTGGCAGACCACATCAGCTGCCCATGGCCATGTTGACATCCTCGCATGCCTTGGAGAAGAGAAGCACAGAAGTTCTTAGGAAAGGTGGAAAAATATAGTAAATGGTACCTATGATAAGTCAACAGAAGCTGGGTGAACCTTGTGAGCAAATGACTCACAAAAGATGGAATAATGACCAATAATAGTGTGGGGGGAAATGCTTGAACTTACAAGGAATCGGGAAAGTTTTTGCCTATATTAAAAAAGACGAAGAGTAATGCATGACCGTGGAGGGGACACAGAGACAATGCTAGAAATAAATCAAGCTCACAGCTTCCTGCAGCAGTCTAGCAATAGACATCTGGACTGTAAACATCGTAGCATTTGATCCCAAATCCCCTCCACTTAGGGTTTAACACAAGAAAAAAATTAGATGAGAAAAGGTAAGTGTAGATTTGAAATCATTGATAACTTTTGCCTTGTTTGCATCCTAAGAGCAAAGTAGGAATGTGGGGGCGGAAGAAAAGGGTTGTGTCTGTTGGGGGAAATTTTTCCACCAATGCATAATCAACTACGGTACATCCATATCATGCATGCATTAAAAAGAATGATACATCTTTTTCACTGTGAAATAGAAAAAAATGGCTACTTGGAAAGGCCAGGACATGGAACAGCAAGTGTCGTTTGATCCTGTTTACCTAAAAGTGAAGCCTAAAGACAAGTGCAATGAGCACAGTCACATAAGTTCTCTTAGGCAGACTCCTCTGGTATGTTTAGTCTCTCACTGCTTTAGGCAAGGTTTGAGTGAGATGCCCCTCATATTCTTGGGCATTTGAATACTTGGCCCTGTTGGTGGCCCTGTTTACACAGGCCTACGAAGTGTGGCCTTACTGGAGGAAGTGTGTCACTGAGGACAGATTTTGAGAGCTTAAGGGCCTATGCTTTTTCAGTTTTCTGTTTCCTGCTGGTGGTTTAAGATGTAAGCCGCCAGCTTTCTGCTTGCTGCTCCAGGCAGCCTGCCTGCTGCTACACTATTCCAACCACCATGGTGATGGACTTGTATTATTCCTCTGGAACTGTAAACCCTTCTGTAAGTTCTCTTGATCTCAAGGCTATATCACAGCAATAGAAACCTAAGACACAATGATAACGACTGCCTTTTATACTATAGAAACATTCTACTCTTGATGAGATAAATTTAATCTGCTTGTTAAAAGTTCGTTTCTGTAAGCCTTTTGTGTAAGCTGGACATGATGGCTATAATTGCAGTACTTGAGAGACTGACACAGGATGATTCCCCTACAAGTTCCAGACTACCCTGGGACTACATAATGATTCTGAGCCAGCCTGGGCTAAATAGTGAGACCCTGAATCAAAACAAACCAAAAAAATCCAGTTGTGTAAACCTAGACTTAAAAGACAGTGGAATGGGGCTATGAATGCAGATCTCTCTGCCCAGCTGTTTTTTTATAATAATATGTGTGCGTGTACTTTGCCTGCATATAAGTCTGTGAGCCATATACATGCAGTGTCCATGGAGTCCAGAAAAGGGTGTTGGATCCCCTGGAACTAGAGTTACAGACACTTATGAGCAGCCATATGGGTTCTAGGGACTGAACCAAGAGCCCTCTGGAACAGTGACCCGTGTTCTTAACAATTGGGTCATCTCTCCCAATACCCCATTAGCTATTTTTAATACAACTATTAGATTCATTTTGACACAGTTCTCTCCAACACATTTATCAAGCCAAAGTACTTTTCATCAAGAAATACATGTCACCACTGAAGATGTTAAAAGACACTGCCTAAATTCAGAATCTCCCTAAAGCAGCCTCAAGATGGGAACTTGAGAGTGCATCCTATATAGCTATGGGCAAAGTCAGACGAGCAGGAAGGAGGAAAAATATAAGATTTATTAACAAATGGGTGCTATGACAGACGAAAACCTAATCTGGTCATTCAGGAAGCCTTCTGAAAAACTTTCTAGAAAGAATCACAGAACAAGGCATCAAGGGAGTCCTGGGGCTTTATTCTCATCACTCAAAAACAAAGTATCAGGGCTGCCCCTGGAACTTTCCAGCCATGGAAATGTGAGCCTTGGGTATATATTACGGTGTATGGGGCAAACAGGTTAACATTTGAAGTATGTTTATCAACTAATCAAAGCCTTACAATCCCAAGGAGTATATATTGACCTTACCTTAAAGATAAAGAATCTGGGGCAAAAGATTAGCTCACCTCAGGCAAAAAGCAGCTACCACGCTCCAAATACACTGAGAGACGCACACACATTTCCATTCTCAGTCCGTGCAAGGGAAGACACTGACACAGCTATCCATATTATTTTAGTGTTCTTGCAATCACAGTAGAGTCTTCTAGTTCCTAATCCTACATCCATGTGAAAACTTCCTAACATCACCACCTATGGCTACTCTTACGCTAAGGCTAATCACTATGAAATTATGTCAGAATTTGGAACAAAGTATGGGGGAAGATTTAAGAGAAATTTTTATCTGATGAACTCATTGCAGAGAATCAGTTTCATAGAGAGGTCCTGATTTGAGTATATTAAAAAACAATCTATAACTTCACTATGTGGAGAGTATTTATTAGAACAAGTGAAACATCCTGAGCTCTGCCAGGACACTGAGATCATGCTAATGTGAGAGCCAATGAGACTCTATGCTTTAGTAGAAAGGGTAATAATCTACACATCACTAGCAGCCAAGTCCGCCTTGATTTAACTGCATACAGATCGAGAAAACATTTCAGAAAATCATATTGATGGTTCACCTACATACATCAGTGGAAAGGCCCTTGCAGATCCCACATGACATCTGGGACGATGCGGTCTCTGCTGTTTCCTGTACAGAAGCCAAGGCATGTCTCCTACATTTTGTTCCTCAGTTTTCCTAGGAGGACACACCCTACCTCACAGGAAGTAAGGGAAAAGGCAGTCCTCTCTGACACCTCCCACCCCAGTGCTGCTGGCTCAAAAATAATTCCCAGAAACTCCAAAGCAACCCACTCACATGGCCATAGGGCTACACCTTCTGCCCACCACCCCAACATCATTCAGATTCAGAGTCTTCTGAATTGAATCCTAAGAACACACGGATAAACTACCATTCTGGCCAGGTGCTGATTACTGAGCTCTGACCCCAAAGAACCACACAATGTCTCAGAAAAATACCAGTGATCTTATTTAAAATTACCATGATAAAGAGGACAAGACTGTAGCCAAGAGGGCTCACAGTGGGCTGCCTAGAGTTGAAGCACTTTTATTCTCTTAGTTAAAAAAAAGAACTTCATAATTCTTGATTCTTAGCAGTGTGGGAAAGTCTCCAGACCCATATGCTATGTATCTGTCTGGGATTTTTTCCTGCCCAAGAATATCATAGCAACATAAAGACTTGCATGGCAAGGAAAATTGCTGAGGCTGCCTGCTCTTTTCCCTAACACTCAGAGGCCTTTGCAGCAGACACACAGACCGGCTCCAACAGGAAAGGGAACGGCTTGGATGGATGCAGAGGGACACTTCACCTGGCACGCTGGGCTGGAAGACTTTATTCAGATCCAAAGAGGAGGCTCTGGAATGGGTTTTCTGTGGCCGTGGTGGTGGGGTGGGAGGGTCTTCACCCCTTTTCATGGCCTCTTCTATGGAGGTGCTAGAGTAAGATCTGTAGCAAAATAAGGGAAGGTCAGAGGGAAAAGAGCAGAGCTTTCTTCCCTGGAGCTGGGCTGAAACAGAAAATACCCCAAAGTGAAAAGGACTGCAGAGAACAGACAAGGTGCCAAAAGGCAACTAGGAATTCTACTGTCCCTTAAATGCCATTGTGTATAATAATTGCCCAAACCCAGCCATGATTGGCATCTTTCGCCCTTAGTATATGATAGGGCTAAATTTACAATTTCTCCAAAAATGTTTTGTATAAATTCAAATCAGTTTCTGTGATAGTTGTTTATAAGAACAATGTGTAAGCCTTTCAGTTTTCATCCTTCTGTGTTTTAGGAAAAGGGCTTCATGGTGTTAACTGATTAAAACCCTGGTTTACTCGCAATGTGATCGCAGGCACATGTGGAATTGAGACAGCCACACTGATCAAGAACTCAAACACAAGGCTTATGGCACAAATGATGCTTCCAAAAGGGAAACACAGCAATCAGTTTCAGGAGGTTAGGCAGCCTTGCCCTGAGAAATAAGAGTTTTATGGAAATTTTCAAAGCAAAAGGCTTAATTTTAACTTTCTTTAAAGTGTAGCAAAGCACAGCTAACTTGGTGACTTCTGACACTAATAATAACATTTAAAGAAAATGGAAGAAAAGCTGGAATGCTGCAAACTCTACTCTGTTTCAGTGTTTAAGGTGTCAGTTCAGTGCCTGTGAATCAGAGAGGAAATCTCCCTGGAGTAGTAGCTAGGCTACTGGCAACAGACTTGTTTTCTATGTTAATTCAACACCATACTTTTTGGTTTATTGATAAGGACAGGTTCCCAATATGATGATCAGGAAAAACATGGAGAAAGTAGATGTGTCCATCTCTTCCATTCACTCTCAGCTGACTTCGTGTCAAAGCAGAAAGCAGAAAATTACCTCTGAAGCAAGATACATCTGAGAAAGAAGTTACCTTCAGGAAACTGGCTCTTGTAATTAGCTATGACAACAGTTCTTCCTAAATTAGAGTTGATCAATGGCTATTAAATTCCTTTAGTTTTGGTAAAGCTGTTTCTGACAAAGAGAAGTTTTGTTTGCTTTTACCTTTTATCAGGTTTGTTCTCGGACCACTTCATACGTGTGTAATGTGCATTTGGATTATTACAGCCCCTCTCTAAGCTCCCTCCCATTTCTATTATCCCTGCTTCCTCTCAAGTCTCCTTCCCACAGTCATGAGGATTTTTGCTTGTTATTTTGTTTTGTTTCTTTGTTATTAGACCCACTGAGGTTTATATGTGTGACTATGGGCTTGGAATTATCCATTTGTGCCTGGTTTTCCTTTTCCAAAACAAAAGTTTCTCAAGGTCTCTCTGTGGTGTCTACAGGTTTTGTTTGTCTTACAAGGAAGCAATCTTTAAGACAGCCATAATAATGGTATGGGGGAATTCTCTTTGGTTGATCATTGTACTGTTTCTGGCAAGACAGATAAGGCAAACAAAGAGCTAAAGGAAAAGTTCTCTAACTCTGTCAAACAGAAACAAAGGGAATCAACAACTGCTCTATAAAGTAAGCTAGAGTTCCTAGCTAGAAGTTTAAGAAACAAACCTTTCTATGCCCATGTACAGCTTTGGTGACATGTTCTACTCAAGGAAGAAAGAACAATGTATAGAAACATAAGTGTAATAGTGTGTGTGGGCGTGCACATGCTCGTACACACATGTACATACTATCCCATACTCATATATGTACACATATATACATGCTATCCCATACTTTCTGTATACGAACTTCATTTTTTATATTTTTACATGGAAAGGTAATGAATACCAAATAAGTAAGACTGTATAACTGTAACCAGGTAAATCATAATGTGCAAAGGACCAGCGAAATGATGGACAACATCATAGCAGAAGGGTCACTTTTTCTCTTACTCTTAGACTTCTACAAGTCCTTACCACTTGACAAATGAGGATAAGGATGGTTTGGTACTCTTAATATCAGTAAATAGTCCATTAGAAGTGAGGAAAATAAAGTTATCCATATTGGACCAGGAGGCCAACCTCTGTTAAATTTGTCCAGACCATTACTAGTGGAGGATGTGCCTTTGGGATTTTGTACTTTCATTCATTGTGGGGGGTGAGAAGAACTTGGCAAAAGCTATATTTACGAAGTTCGATTTAATGGCTAATATGGTATATATCAAAGTCATATTTATGAAGTTCAGCTTGTGGCTAATATAGTATACAGAAGTTCATTTCTGCAATTCATGGAAGGCCTTTCTTATTGTGAAAGTGGGTAAATAGTATCATTTCTATATTCCAAAGCTAGTACAGACTAATATATAAAGAATCTGCCAATCCTTTTTTTAAAAACAGAATGATTAAATATGGTCACCATAGAAAGAGTGACCCTACTTTTCTTTTTATTCAAATTGTGTGTTGTTTAAAATATATACTAATGTAAGTATCTGTGGCTTATATGAACAAGAAAATAAAACCGAAATTCTTTGATTTACATTGAGATAGTATTTTTTAAATTTCAAGAGCATAAAATATGATAAAGTTTAACCAGCTTGGGGAGTGGTGTAGAGCTGCTGAAGCTGAAGTAGGAATAAGTCACTGAGAGTTAAAGCAAAGGAAACAGACAAACCAACCAGCCAGCCAGCCACATGGTAACCCATATTACACTACAGCGCTACCGCCCCCGGTATGTCTTCAGTGGGCTAACTCTTTACTGTCTCTGCTCCTCTCTTCCATGTCGGATAACAGCCACAACTCTGTTCTCTTGGTTCTCACTCTTTTGTTGATGGCTATTCAAAACTGTGAAGCTGAGAAAAGGCACTCAGATGGCTCAGACTCTAGGTAGTGCTTACCTGAAGCCCAGTGTCTCCTTGAAGTCACCATAAACATTTTCCCTTCTATAGATTTTCTGTTCCAGAGTTCTTACTATTTATGTGTTCACATTCACAGAAACTTTAGTTGTTACCTTTTAACCCTAGTTCCCTCTTAACAAAGCTATACCCCTCTATTACTTATCATCCTACCCCAGCTCAGTCATGTTACACAAACTACTTCCTATCAGGGGTCCAGATGACAACAGCCACCATCTTCTAGCACCAATGCCCACAAAGGCTAAAAGGCTCTCTCCAGCATCACTATGTAATTGAGGCAGGCCACTCTCGAGAAGTGAAATGACCCACATCTTTAGATTCCAGTCTAAAGGCGAAGCAGATAGTAATTTGGATGTGGGTTTGTGATTTATTTCTAGGCAGGGAACAGACACAGGGGGCATCAAATGAGAAATTAAATAAACACTACCTGGATCTTGGTCTTGCTTTGAGACTGTTGCAGTCCTTAGAAGTTGCTGAAACAAAAGATTATTTGTTGGTTGCTTGGCTTTTCATTTCTCAGTTAATCAGGGTAGTGAGTAGCACCTGGGCTAGTACAGAACACAGCAACAAGCAAAACTGAGGTTGATGTACCCATGTGAGAATGCAGGGGCATCCACACTATGATAATTCTTATTTTATTTTTAAAGTTAAAGGCACGGGGGGGGGTGGAGAAGTTCAACAAGTTTTCTTTCATTGAGACATTGAGAGGCCATTCTCAAGTCTTTTAAATGGATTAATGGAGACATTCCAAGATAAAAAGACAACGCACTTAAGAGCTTGTCTTTTTATATAATGATAGATTTCCACCTGAGGGCTTCTTGATCTCTCATGATAGTCTAATAATAGACTTGAAACCAGTCTCCCACAAAGGTTAGGAATATAGCTAGCTGCATATCTTCTTTAACTATATAATACTACCAGAGTCAGACATAGTGGCTAATACTTAAATTCTAGAGGAAGAGGCAGGAGGAACTTGTCACAAGTTCAAGGCCAGCCTTGTCTATACATTGAGTTAGGCCAACCAAGACTAACTAATGAGACTCTGTGCGCATGCATGCATGCATATATGTGTGTATGTATATACGTATGTGTGTACATATGTGTGTGCATACACAGAGCACCATGGTTACCATGGTCATGAGAAAGCTGAGCTCTTACAAAAAAGTAAAAAGAAGGTGTGCAACTTTTCCTGTAAGAAAATACCCATAGCTGGGTGTGGCTTCTCATGCTTATGATCCCAGCACTTGGAAAACTAGTTCAGGAATATCACCACGGATTTGAGGGCAACCTAAGCTACACGGTAAGTTCCAGAGTAGCCTGGCTAACCTACAGAATGAAATTCTATCTCAAAAACCTCCCTCTATAAAAAAAAGAAAGAAAGAAAGAAAGAGAAAAATACTCTGGTTCCCCTGTCTCTGTAACCAAAGCATAGAAAGAATACTATGGATTAAAATGTGTTTCAACCATACTTTTCCTCATGGAACCTAAATCAGAAGCTCATGTTCTCACTACCAATAGCCATGGAGTTCACATTCCCAGCAGAAGTAGTGGGGAGTGATTAGAAACACTTACAAAAACATCAGTGCTCTTTTGTGTTTCTACTTATTTGTGGAAGGTGCCTTAGAACCTCAGAGCTCTGCTATGGTTTTGCAAATACTGCAAGTTTTTATCATAAAAATCCACAGGAAGAGTGCTATGGGGAGAATATAATTTGTTTCTTTGTTTCACATATATATCCAAAAGAAAGTGTCTTGCTGCACTAGTCCGTCTTCATTTACACTGTTCCAAAGATAAAGGCCTCCTCTAGTGTGAGTCTTTCCTTACGTGTGGTCAGCTGCATTAAAAAAAGAGCCATTTCTCCTAACCTAGTGAGACCAGGCATGTCTCAGCTCCCAAACAAAATGTTGCCATAGCCCCTCCTCACCAACAAAAGTATGGAAAAGCCAACAAGATTGAGACTCTCCTTGTTCATATCACGTACCCACACCTAGGCAAAGGAACAAGCCCTCCCTACTCCCTACCAAACTCCGGCAAGCAAAGAAAGGCAATAAATACTCTTCAGCCAAAGAGACTGCCCTGGAGCTAGGAGGCAACCAGACTCACGGCAGTGCTGGAGGCAGGCCTCTGAGAAGCCCATCACTGCTCCTCTGTGTTCCTCTTCTCCTTCAGGACTCACTGCTTTCCAGAAATATTTCAGTAGCAAAAGTCCTAACCATGGCAAAACACTGTTTCCCACCACACCATACCATGGTAACCGTTAACTCCTTTGCCTTTTGTCTTTAGCATTATCTTTGTGCGGGTTCAGGGATGGGTGTGGAAGGAAGGGTGAGCTCTGCTAATGAGAGATAGACAGGCAGACAGACAAATGGAGTAAGGGTGTGAATGAGCAATGAAGAAAGGAACAGAGACCAGGTTGGGGGTCCAGAGACCCCAGGTGCTCCTCCTAGCCACATCACTAACCAGCTGAGCTGCCCTTTCCTCACCTGGTAAACAAATGCCTCTCTCACAGAGACAAATAAGAAGGCTGGAGTCCTAGGACTGTGAACATCCTGCAGAATTGCAAACAGATCCTTTTGTAGAGGATATAAATAAAGGTCCCTAATATTCTAGGCCTGAACATCTGAATTCTGAATTTAATTCCTTACAGGATAAAAAGAGGTAGAGATGGAGCAGGGAGCAGAAGGACCGTGAGCTGCTCACTAGCAAGGGACAGCACCTGGAACTGCCCACAGCAGTCTTGAGACCATGCTGCGCAGGAACACCTCGCCCTGATCCAGAAGCAAGATGACAATTGCTCCCATGCACTGTGTGTGGTTGAATTAGGCTAAAGAGGAACGTGAGGCATGACACGTCTTAGACGCCACTAATACCTATGCATTCAATAACTAAAAGGGTGAGAGTATGTTGAAAATGTTTAACAAGGAGTCTCCATTCCCTGATGACTTGGCACCCTTCATCTATCATCCACAACATCACCTTCACCGATATCAGCAGCATTGCCACCATGTACAGTAATAATAAGCAGAGCAGAAACATACTTTTCCTCTACCAGCAAAGATGAATCCAAGGTACAGCTTGATAAGTTGGCCCAGGTTTCAGATTACAAAAGCCTCAACAGTACCAGGCTAGTTAAGTCTTCCAGCCACCACCCTGACAGCCCAAGTCAGTCCCCCAGCACATGCGAGTATCTGCAAAAATGGCCAGGGCACACTATGTTGCAAACTCAAGCAAAAGCCAATGGATGGAGCACAGCCTCTCATTTAGCTGGAGAGAAGGGAAAATGACAACTTCCTGGAACACTCCAGGCATGTTATCTTTCATCATCTTTCCAGGAAATGAGACAGAGAAGATGACACAGACCTAATGATTAACCTAAAAGCCTGAAATGGAGCTGAGAGGAACTGTCTCCAGTACATTGACTACCAGAAGTCTAATTACCATTTTGTGATTCTCCTGTCTCCCAGAGGGAAACTGGTCACCAGGAAATAGGCTATTAAATATGTTTGAGATGAGGGATTGCATCATATCCAGAAGGGGGCAGCAGTAGGAAGAATAAATCAAAAATCACGCAGCATGTTCCCAGGCAGTGTGAAACAAATTTAGATATACTTCATGTGCTGTGGCACACCTGTTAGGTTTTATCTGTGGTGCCAAGTCCTAGTCAAAGAATGTTAAAAATGAAAACCGAGGCTCCTGCCTCAGAGAACACTTGATCTCATGGTGAAATCTCTGGAACAAATACAAAAACTTAGGATTCTCAAAGCCTATAGGAGAAGCATTAATTTAACACTCCAAATTGAAATAGCTTTTACTAATACCATGTCATGAAATTTACAAAGCATCTACCTTAACATCTGAAATCAGAGACACTTAGAATTGGCCTATACAAATAGAACATTTCCCCTGTGATGAATGGATCCAAATACGTTTTCAAAAGTCAAAATCAGGCTTGAGAATTCCCACTGATTTCAGAGTCATGATTGACTTACCATCTTAATTTCCTATTTTGCAGCATTGCTTTTTGGAGGTAGTGGTTTCTAAACAGGCCACATAGCAGAATCTCCTGGGGCTGGGATTTCTTCCGCCCAGTCCTTCCTATCTCCTCCTATTTTCCCTTTCTCCATCCTACTTTTGCTTTTAAACTTCAAATGAACTTAGTATTTGGGAAACATAAGCATAAGCTTCAATGGTCCACTGATTCCTTTGCTGCAACTTTAAACAAATAAGCTCAGGATCATAGTCAACCATAAGAAATATTATTTACATTCTAAATATGCAAGAGCAATAATAATAAAGAAAAAAGGAGAAACTTCATTCTAATCCTCATAACCAAAGATCTAAATAAAAATGCTTTCTGAAGCCACTTGATTTTTAACAAGGTTTATCTTGCTTCAGTAATGGCTCCATTAAGAGAGAGCTAAAAATGGGCTAGTTTACTATTCTTGCAGGAGACCTGGGTTTAGATCTCAGCACTCACATGGCAGCTCACAACTATCTGTAAGTCCAGTTCCAGGGATCCAACACCTCTTATTGACATCCATGGGCACTGCACATATATAAGACACATATATGTGCTCAGGCATACACATAAATTAAATAAATAAATAAATAAATAAATAAATAAATAAATAAATAAATAAATAGGTTTTAAAGAAAGAGTTGAAAACACAGGCCCAGAAATTCTATATGGTTTTCCAGACACATTTTCTCCAAGAAACTGACTTTATAACTTCCTTTTTTTCTCCTTGGAATCTGCTCCATGTTTAAGCAGTACCTTCCTGGTAAGGAAAGATTATAAAGATATCTGAGATTGACACTTTGGCAATGAAAATAGCAACTCTGGGCCTCTAGTTAATCCACCTTATGAGCTCCTCACTTAACACAGAAAGCACAGGCATTTATCTGAATCACTGTCCCAATATGGTATTTCAAAATTCAAACTGAATGAAATTTAAATTCAGAGCCTAAAAGTCATCCTCTATCTGAAGAGAGGGAGATTGTAGAAAACCTAAGGCTTCTTGTTTTACAAAACACAAGCCAAAAATTTAGATACAAACAGACACACTATCACAGACACAGCAATCTTCAGGTCACCAAAAAGCTGAGGTTTTTATAATTAGATTATTGAACAGAGAATACATTAAAATGGTTTCATCCTACCTGTATCCTCAGATACGTCCTTTGGTAAGGATTCCTTAACTGTACTTTTCAAAGCTAGTAGTATTTTGTTTCATGTTTAAGGAAGAAGAAAGGGAAAGGAGAAGAAAGAAAACAAAGGCCTTGTGAAATTTTATTTCTGAGATACATTACATTAAAAAAAATACTCCCTATCCATCAGTTTTTAAAAGGCCTTACAAACCTATAGAGTTGCTATAGCATTTCTAGAACAATGATAACCTTATAGAGCATGGAAACAGGTTCTCTATGGACAGAAGGAAGGCCTGAGTTCAACTTTCTAGAGAGATAGCCACTAGTGGTTAAGAAGGGAATTACCAAAAAGGATCTAAAATTTCTCATTTTCCTTAACAGTCAATCAATGACAAGAGAATGTTTGGGATTTAAACCCATGTTTTAATATTTTTTAAGAGTTTTGTAGTTGAGGCAAAGACTTGTAAGTTACGAGAGTGACCAGTTGTACACAATGTCTAGTTCCACTTGAATATCCTAAACAAACATTTAAATAGAAAGTATGGAACCATAGGTGCTTAATGGAAAATTTCTTTTTCATGTTTAATGTCTCTGTGAGGCTGAATTAATGGCAGGGCTCAACGGTAAAATCTGAAATGGCTTCATTTCAGATAGGCTTCTCCCACTTGTGAGTGGTGAATTGATGTAACAGATGGAACACTGGCTTAAGACAGAAACTCTTGGTTCCTGTCCCAGTTCTTTTTTCTCTTTTTGTGAAAGTAGATCATTCATACTGCCTGCCCGAGCTTGCTGCTTATTTCTAAATGTTGAGTGATTTTTTTTTAAAGATTTATATATTTTATTTATATGAGTACACTGTAGCTGTCTTCAGACACACCAGAAGAGGGCATCAGATCCCATTACAGATGGTTGTGAGCCACCATGTGGTTGCTGGGAATTGAACTCAGGACCTCTGGAAGAGCAGTCAGTGCTCTTAACCACTGAGCCATTATCTCTCCAGCCCATGTTGGGTGATTTTAAAGGTACTAGTTTTGTGAGGCCTATATGTAACACGGTATATGAGGAAGGACCTGGTAAGTCATAGAAGGATCATACAAAGTACAGGGTCCTTAAGAGGAGAGGGTCCTTCCTGCACTTGTGGATATTGGAGGCCAATGTGCCCCCGTGCCTGAGGGTATCTCTATCACTGGACACTGTGCTGACTGCCTTCTCAGCTACCCAGTAAAATAAGCAAATTGAAACTGGGCTCCATATCATACTTTTGCACCCATAAGACTAATGAGAAACAGATAAAGCTTTAAGATTGACTGTCTGAAAGAACTTCTTTATGGATTAGACCTGTATACAAATGTACATTAGTGCTGTTTGTTTTCCAAATCATCTATGCCAATACTCAATATTAATCTCCTAATTCTTTCCATTTCCTAACTATGGGACCAGAATCCAATATAATAGCTTAAAATATCTTCAGATTAACAATGGCCAATGAATTAAGGTGATTCAGACACAAAATGTCTTACTAATACTTTGTGAACCATAGGCTTTATGACAACTTAAACTGCACAATATATTCAAATGAGTATGCATATGGCACAATGTCCTCGTATGATCTAGAAGCTGTTCAGGGAGAACTCGATAAGGAAAGGGAGGGAAACAGATGAGGAAATGGAGGAAAGCATCCTTATAAGAATAAAACTAATTCTTTCCTACCTTGTGTGTCATCGCCAGTAGTCACATCTTGGGTAGGGACAGGAAAGTCAGCCATGTCTTTAACAGATGTCTTCTTGGAAAAGAAAATTAAACATACGAGTTGAAATAAAAATCAAGTGATAATCACACATGAATAAATGTTTTAAAAGTTATAGTTCATGTCAAAAATGTATGTCTTCAGTTAAGTTCTGACATTTAATCTACTTTATTAATTTGGTTTCCTAATGAGGTATAAGTAAATTTGCACTAAAGTATTTACATACATAGAGGAAAGAATTAGATCTGAGAAACAGAGATTCAAATCAAGGCTTATTAGCGAATGTTACATTGAATTTGAACCTTGACTGGGAGTCAGGCAGAGATTTTTCTTACATTTGTCTAATCAGCCAAGAAGCAACCTGGTCTTTAAAGCCTTTTTCACAAACGGAGATAAGTGGGCCTACAGTGCGAGTACTTGCCAGGATCCGTTATGCAGTGGGTGTCTAGCCTCCTCGTTGTAGATGTTTATTGATGAGCAGATCAAAAATTTCCCCTAAAGCTGGGCATGGTGGCACACACACACACCCTTTTTAAAAAGATTTATTTATTTTTATTTTTAAGTGCATTTGTGCTTTGACTACAAGTATGTCTGTGTGAGGGTATCAGATCCCCTGGAACTGGAGTCATAAACATGATGCCATGTGGGTGCCAGGAATTGAGCCCAGGCTTCTGGGAGGAGCAGGCAGATCTCTGTGAGTTTGAGGCCAGTCTGGTCTACATAGTGAGTTCCAGGACAGCCAGAGCTACATAGTGAGACTCAAAAAAAGAATCCCTAACTCATAGGTAAGAACAGGGTGGGTTGGCACCCATAAGGTGTTTCCCCTTTTCTGAGGAGAAGGAGGAGAGGTAGTGAGGGAGGGGCTTGAAAGGATGGAACTGGGAAGAGAGGAGGGAGCTGTGATAGGATGTAAAGTGAATTGATTAATGAAAAAGAAAAAGTTCTCAGTATATTAATTGAATACTCAAATTGATCACATATGAATTGTTTTCAAATAATTTAAAGTCTAGTAACTGTAATAAGCTTTCCAAATATGTACTCTAACTATAGTATTAGTAATATATAGTGTGTTTTAAAACTGCCCAGAGAGCAGATCTTAAATCTCCACTGAAACAAAGCCATTGTGTGAAGTAACTGGGGAACTACGTGGTCTGACTGTGGTAATGATTTCACAATGTGTATATGTTTTTATACAAGTATCAAAACATCAAAAACTGTGTAAACATACTGGTCTTACTAAACTAATATAGTAGACCTCAACAAAGCCGGAAAGTATGTACGCTAAGGCCTCTGCTGTGGTTAAAGGATAAAATATATTCATATTTGTGCCACCTTTATGTGCAAGGTCTACAAAGGTATCTAAAAATGGAAACTGGCTAGACAAAGAGAAGAGTCACAGGATGACTTGTCACCAAGTGCACTTTGATATTACATACATTTTAAATAGATCTGAAACTTAGAGATCAACGTAAAAATGCAAGGATTGTGATTAAAAGCATAGAGGTCTTTGGTCCAGTGGTTAACTTTCGTTTACTTCTCAGAACTCAAAGACATGCTTCTAGTTTTAAATGGTTCCAAAATAAAATGTCCTAGTACTATACTACTAGGTGGGACCTGATCAAGGGTCTAACAAGCTTCACCTAGATGATTCTTCAAGTGTCAATGTAACGCTTATAACATAATGTAGTATATATTAAATCACTTTAAAGTAAAGATATTTTACGTATCACTATAGAGAATCCACTAGACAGACAGCTCAAACATCCACTGAGATTAGTGATAAACTGGAAAATATTTTCTCTGTAAAAACAGCAAAAAATTACAACATTTCTCAGGCTATCCCAAAGTCCATTTAAATCAAATAGCAGCTGAATTATACATTCAGGATGGATATTGTTTAAGTTCTAGAGAATTTAACAGAAGAAACTTTAGGGCATTTCTTAAAAGAGTTATGTTTTAATTTTAAGTTGTGTACATGAAGTTCCAATCTTTCCCTTCGTTTTTAATTTAGTTTTTGAGAATTTCATATCTAAGTGCTGTCTTTATATCATTTCTCTCGCATGCTCTCCTCCAAATCCTCCGATGTCCTATAGATGTATGGATATATGACACAGCCTGCTAAGTCCATTTAGTGTTGCTTATATGTTCATGTTTTAGGGATGACCGCTTGGAACTGGACAGCCTATCAGGGATCTTGTCCCTAGAGAAGGCTGATCCTCCCTCTCTTAGCAGTCATTCATTTCCTGTAGCTCTTCATCTAGGGGTAAGCCAATGATAATACCAGTTGACATTCCAATGTGGAAGGAGGAAATCTCACAAGGCCCTCTCACTTTTGTATTTATGTGGTATCATTTTTCTGTAGTCTACATCTACATTTTCATGTTTCTTCTGAAAGGGTAGCTAACGTCCTTTATTCAGTTTGATATGGCATGCACTCCTATCCTAAGAGTTGATTCTCCACAGTACAATGAAAGCCCCAGAAATAATTTCTTATTCATAGTCTATTATCTCCTATAAATTATCAAAGTCTTTTTTTTTTTTTTACAGTGCTGGGGATTGAACCTAGAGTCACATAGCATTCTAGGCAACTGGCTATACCACTAAACAATATCCCGTTGTGCTTTTCTATTTCTCTTTTGATGCAGGGTTTAATTCAGTTTCCCAGGCTAGCCTTAAAATCAGTCCATAGCCCAGAATAGCCTTGAACTTATGATCCTCTGGTCTTCACATAGCAAGCAGTTGGCAATACAAAGGTGGCCAGAAAATATATCTTAATAGTGCATTTCTTTTATTGTCTTCTCCCATCTGGACTGTGTTACAGAAGAAAACTGTCTAGGAATAAAACAATTCAGACAAACTAAATCCAAAATATCACTGAAAATTATAACTGAGGATATAGCTCAGTGGTAAAGCACTTGCTTAAAACACCAAGAAGAAACAAAAAAGCAAATAAAAATGGACACAAGATTTTAATAGCTATTTCACCAATGAAAATACACATATGGCTAACAAGAACATGAAAAAAAAATGTTCCACATCACTGGTCATTTTCAAACTGAAGCCATCATGAGATACACGTACATCCCACTGGGATGGTTAAATTGAAAATGACAGGAGCCAGGGCTATCAGGACTATGAGGAAACAGGAACTCTTTTACATTCCTGGTTGGGGAATTGAAATAATGCAAACTGGTGGTTCCTCAAAAGTTTAGCACAGTTATGGTACAAGCCAACAATTCCAAAGTGAAATAATGATATTTGCCCATATGAAAAACTTACTCATGTAGGTTCATAATAGCCAAAATATGCAACAAGGAGGGAGAAATAAGCAAAATGTAGCATACGCATACAATGAAAACTATTCAGCACTAAAAATGAATGAAGTACCTTCAAAACATTATACTGTGAAAAAGACTTTCAAAAGCACACATCCACCACTGTCCTATTTATATCAACTGCTTAGAATAGACTAAACCAGAGACAGAAAGGTTAGTAGGAGCCAGGGAGATGGATCAGTGGGTCAGAAGTCACTTGTTACCACATCTGAGGAGCCAAGTTCAATCCCCCAGGTCCCACATTGAAAAGGGAAAGGACTGACTCTGCAAGCTGTCCTCTGTCCTCCATGCTGATATCACAGCCTGTATACCCACCCCAAATGAATAAATAAGTATAATAAGGTTGACTAGTGATCAGAGGGTGGTGATGGGGAGTAGAGCAAGTGGTGCTGATGAAAAGAGGGTTTTAATTGAGAGTGATAAAAGTCTTTTGCTCTAACTGCTCATTTTTCAGAATTTGTGAAAACATAAGTTATGGTTTGCTTCTACATACATCCTGATTAACATGGGAAAGTTTTTTGTTTTATTTTTTTTACCTCCATCCGATTCAAGTCACAGGACTGTTGGTTTGCTGGCATCGACTCAGAATAAGAATCAAAAATTGCACACTCCCTCTTGGTTTTAGGGAAAGCTAGCAGGGAAGAAAAAGAATACACAAGGATATACCATTACTATAGCCATAGCAGAATGTCTTAGCAGTGTTTCTATGCTTGTTCAATGTAACAACAAAGTTTACTCACATGTACTCTACATCACTAGTTAGGGCTTAGGGCCTAGGGGCTAGGGGCTAGGGGCTAGGGGCTAGGGGCTAGGGGCTAGGGCTGTGAAGAGACATCATTTGAAGGTCTTTACAAATACAATCTAGTAGCGCTATTCCCATTTCACAGATGCTGAAACTGAGGAATGAGAAGGCAAACAACTCACTCAAGGGCATACAGCCATTAGTTGACTAGCAGAGATCTGAACACCCAGAAGTCCAGCTGATGAATTCTTGCTTTTAGCAATGAATGTTACAATGTGGTAATAATTTGCCACATTGGCTACCATGATATGTTAAGTTTTAATCACATTAAACACAATTTTAAAATGCAGTAGCCATAATAATGGTTTAAATACTATGAAGATTAACCTAAAAATACTTCCTTTTAGGTATTGCTAGAAATAAGCAAGAAATTAAAATAATATATACCAAATTTAACTTTATGAAATATTTATCTCTTTGGTTAGCAGAAGTAACAAAAATAAAAGCATTCATTCTTACTGACTGACAATAGAGAAATAGCATTACAAGTCTCTAGAGTATACAAAAGCAAAGGTAGTTGTTAGTTGAAAAGCTCAGGAAATTGGCATGAGATGGAAAGGATGCTGTGAGAAGCTAATCGCCCGGCAGCCGGGCTGCTTCTTAAGGGCACATTCTACTTTACTACTTTTTCATGAGGTAATTAAGAAAGAAAAATCACAATGACTTTTTAAAAATTGCTAATATTCCAAGAGGAAAAACAGACTGGGGTAGATAATAAATAGAAGCTATAAATCAAATATGTCAAGATATACTATTAGGAAGTCAACTTTTAATGAAATGTTTTTTAAAACTAAACGCAGTGTTTTTAACCCTTCCTGGTCTTCCTATCACTGCTGTGTGCTGAAGTGCTGGCTGGGGTACCACTACCATTTGGGGGCAAGTAGAACACAATCTTGTGCAGGAAGCTAACACTTCAAAGACTACAAATGACAACAAGCAAGTGCTAACTATCTCCACCCTATCCTCTGTCTCTCTGTGTCCACTGTCACCTCCCCAATCTGAGTAAGCAACCCATAAAATCCTTGCAGACAAGAAATCTAATTTTGTCATCTCCCTGCCTAACTGGGCCAATGCTATTGCTTATGATTTGTTTCCTGCTTTTCTCTTCATCTCCTCTTGGCCTTTCTTCGTTGTTCCATACACTCTAACCACCATGGCCTCAAGTTTCTATTCCTTGAGTATTATTCCAACCCTCTTCTCAGCACCTCTCAGCAAACCTGCTGCCCCGTCTTCCCAGACCACAGAGAAAACACAGTGCCTTTCACATTTTAACACGTTATATAACAAAAATTTTCTCCTGGAATCCACCCAGTCCCCCAGACTTGGAAGTATCAAAAAGGGCTCATGCATAGTCCACCAAACAATGTAATGTAGCCTTACAAGTCTGTCTTCTAATTTGGGTGAAAAGGATTATTAGTTCTATGATTGTAAGTAATACGGCATCTGATATCATTCCTATCACCTTATTTGTTAAAGAAAAACCCTTATAGCTTTGAACTACCTTATTGAAGACCAATTAGAGATACTAGGTAGGATATGTCTCATGACGTCAAGCCTAGAGTTCGCTCTATAAGATTTATTTTCTGTCAACAGTGGGATTCAGTACTTGCCATCCATGACTGTCATGGAAAAAAAAAAACAGTGATATTGGTTCTAATCCACCCAGAAGGCATCATAAATAGAAGAATAGATGGTTTCTCTTCCTTAGATCATCCTTATAACTTGTATTCTAACATATGGAAGTCTGATACAAATTAAAGAAAGAATCTTCAGATGTCAAGGACTCCCTAGTGTTCAGACATCATTTTAAGAAATAAGAGTTTGTTATTAGGCATTCACAAAATATAGATAAGGTTTATGATGTATAATGAGGCCTTACCTGCTTGCAAGTACTCTGGCTGCAGAGTTGGAGGCAGGCCCTCTGGCAGTGGGTAGCCGTTCTTCCGGGCTACAATGAGATGAAATGCAGCACAAAACTCAGGCAAGGTCAGGGCTCCATCACAGTCAGCATCACTGAGTTCCCTAGAAGATGAAAGATGTCGTGAATTGCCTGTCATGCAGCATCAGCCTCAAGCATGTACACACAGTTCCCAGATTCCTGCCCATGGCCTGTGATAACCTCAAAGTTTCCCAGGCAAACCCATGTGAAATCCCAGGGGCCACTGAGAGAGAAAAACAAGCTGATTTGTGGCAGTACCATCAGTGGCACTTCGTAAATGAAAATGGAAATTCTTCCGGCTCTCTGATAGGTCTGGGTTTTTTTTCATCACTAAGACAAGGCATTAGGAAACTCTAGTGAGAAAAAAAAGTGATGCTTGGGTTTTTGCTGTTACCTGACAGTTGCTCAATAAGTGCAGGCTACATGGTGTGCAGAGTGCTGGACTCGATGCTGGAAATGAGCCAAGGAAGAGCAGAACCAGCCACTAAGAAGTTCATTCAGAGTATGGACATAGGCACTTCATTTTTTTTCAGTTTTAAGGGAAAATGTTTTCAAGCAGTGTGCATTTTAGTAGCAAGTTAGTCTCTGCATAAGGATTTTTTCTTAGCAATCCAGGCATAGTAGTATATACCTATAAGCCCAGCACTTAGGAAGCAAAGGCAGGAGGACCAGGAGTTCAAGACTAGCCTTAGCTACATAGCAATTTCAAAGCCAGTCTGAGATACGTGGGACTCTGTTTTAAAACATGGACACAGAGATGGGACGGGCAAAAGAAGGAGAAAGAGGAAGGAGACAGAGGGGAGAGGTGGAACAGAGAAAACAAGAGAGTATATAGGAATACAAATAGGTTCAAGAAATGCTAGTTGCATCATATTTTAATATGAAAGTAGCACTAGGAAAAGGCTGGTACTGGAAAAGAGAAACCTGAAGAGAGGGAGTCTTAAAAGGGCATGTCTTTGCTTCAGTCACCATCTTTCACTAACAGACACAGACCTCTAAACCACCAACCAAAGAATACACATGGAGGGACCCATGGTTCGGACCACATATGTGGCAGAGGAGGGCCTTGTTGGACATCAGGGGGAGGAGAGGCCCTTGGGCCTGAGGGTGTCAGAGGCCCCAGTAAAGGGGAATGTCAAGGTGGGAATAAGGGAGTGGGCGGGTGGGTGGGTTGGAGGTGGAATTCCCTCATAGAGGCAGGGGAGGGGGAGGGGCTAGGGGGTTTCCAAAGAGGAGACCTAGAAAGGGGGAAACATTGGAAATGTAAATAAAGTATCAAAAAATAAAAAAAAAGACACAGACCTACTCATTAAACACAAAAGAAACCTATTTGCTAAAAGAACTAAGATCCCTTAAGCACCAACATCTCTGTGGTGTACAGACACAAGCATACTTGTATCGGAACAAGTGTGGAAAAGACTCGTGTAAAACTGTACTAAAAAGATGTTGCTATTGGGGAAAATTCTCTAAGGGAAGGTCTGTAACTTTGCCTTGGACCATTAGCATCCTGCTATTCCCCATGAGACTGTTCGTCTCATTCAGAATGCAGCAGCCCTGAAACAGCTGCTCCCCGGGGTGAGGCATCTGGGAACTGCGTCAGATGATGCCGGATGGAGAATATGCCATTTAGCCTTCATGCATTTGTCTCTACAAAATGACGGGAAGCCTCACAGGGTAATGTTAAGCCTGGGAGTTCTGCCAAAACAGACTCTATTCTTTTCAAAATGGTCATTTTTCCTACCCTTAAAATCTAACATAAGACTTGTTGCAAAAAAAAAAAAAAAAAAAAAAAAAAAAAAAAAAAAAGCCAGACTATATGGCTGAAAAACCTAAATTCAGCTCAAAATCCCAGCTACACTGGCATGAATGATATAACAGGACTAGTTTTTCAATAAGATCCACAATACATGGCATGTGATTCTAAATTCTATCATAATTTTGTAATGCCTCATGAAAAACTCTTTACATAAATATTCCAATGTTTTAATATATATTTATAACAGCATGATCCACAAAGGCAGGAGTTTATGGTGCTGAGCATTTTCAGACATGCAAAGAGAACCATCTGGACCACTGCAATGCAGCCCTCCTGGAGCTACAACCGTGGCAGGCCTCAGCAGCAAGGCAGAGCCGACACTGCAGCTGCACAGGCTGAATTAGGGCCCAGCTGTGAAACACCTGCCAAATTTACAAAGTTCACAGGCATCTAGAATAGACAAATTTAACTTCATTCCAGAATGTTCTTGGACCTTCTGTTCACCCTACCTTATAAAATATTATGAAGAATGGCTTTTCAAGATCCTCTGGCTCCTTGCCTCACACTAAGTTAAAAATATGAAAATAAAATGTATGACAGAATGTCTTACATATGCACAACTGCCTAGACTGAAGTCAGGATGGGAAAAGAATAAAAGTGGGAAATTCCTTTTCTTATATGTACATATGTGTGTATGTCTCTGTGTGTGCCACATGAATACAGTACCCTAGCAGGCCAGAACGTGTGTTGAATCCCACAGAGCTGGCATTATAGGCAGTCAGGAGTGCCATGTGGGGGCTAGGAACCAAAATCAGCCCCTGTAGAAGAGCAGCCATCTCTCTAGCCTGCAGAAATTACTTTTAAACTAGTAGCTAATTCTTTGGGTTCACTATGTACATCTGATACTGCTCATTGTGGTTTTCATATGATAATTTATTTAATCTTCACAGCAACAAAATCCTGAAATCTATTCACTCTCAATCTGTTTTAAAAATCATCCAGAAAATAAACTCTTCAGGGCTAGAAGTGGGGCTCAGCAGTGGAACACTTACCTGGTATGTGTGAGGCCCTGGATTCAAACCTTAGCACCACCAAACCAAATCAAAAATCAAAACTTACTTGAGAGGCTGAGGCATGGCACTTGGTGCAAGTCTGAGGCTAGCCTGAGCTACACAGTGAATTATAGGTCATTCTAGACTACAGAGTAAAACTCCATCTCAAAGTAAACAAAATTCACATCTTAAAAAATTAAATTTCAGGGCTGGAGAGATGACTCAGTGGTTAAGAGCGCCAGCTGCTCTTCCCAAGGTCATGAGTTCAAATCCCAGCGACCACATGATGGCTCACAACCATCTGGAATGAGATCTGATGCCTTCTTCTGGGGTGTCTGAAGACAGCTACAGTGTACTTACATATAATAAATAAATCTTTAAAAAAAATTAAATTTCAAAACAGCTAAAAGATGAGTATATGATAACACTTGGCAGTAAACATACTCACCAGATATAAGAGAGTTCTGGGATGGAGAGCTTTGATTTGGTGAAGAAGTTCTTGGCCACAGACCCTGTCAAGAGCCATGATTGAAGTCAGTCGTTATTTATTTGTCTGAAGCAGCTTCGATATGTAAGCAAATCACCACGTTTTCCTTTAGAAATCTCTACCAAATAACCACAAATGCATTTATTCCTCAAGGACTTTCATAAAAGCACCATGTGGCTTGGCTAGCACGTCTAAGGGACAAAGATTGATTGTTCTTGTCGCAAAAATGAGAAGAAATACAAATAAAAGGAATATAGAATATGTAAAAAAGAACTCAGAATGACAAAATGCTCATGACAAATACAAATCAGATAAATTCCTGCTGTGTGTTTACCAAAACTGCATGTTTTCGTTTAAAATGCCTAAGAAAACTTTCAAAATTACTTAAGTAAATAAAAATGTTGAGTTTTATACTTAGAAATGGAAAAGTAACAAAGAGCCATGGAAAAATGATAAGCAAAAAGGAAAAAATTGTATCACTAACCCTACCAAAAATTATTGAGAAACAGTTTTGATGAGATTTAGGATTTCTTGGTAACACTTTGACCAACTCAGCCAGGACTCTTTTCATTGTAAATTCACCTATGTCAGTGGAAATTGAGCAATCACCCCATGGTCCCAGCTTCGATTGAAATGTTAGCCTTCACTGAGATTTCTCATGCTTTCATGCTCCCAACTGTTTCACAATTCAAAAGCCTCATTTCTAACCCAAGAGAGCATTAAAGCCCCAAGTTTTGTTCTAAGTCAAAAGTCTCCCAGAGCAATTATTAAGTTTTCTAATTGGCTTTAAAACAATAAGAATAGGTGGGAACTTTGGTGGTGGTAGATACTTAATTGTCATATGCAAAGCCCTGGGATCCATGCCCCAACACTACATAAACAAACAAGGAAAAATCAGGTCAGGCATGGCCTGCACACCTTTAATCCCAGCACTCAGTTGACAGAGAAAGGCAGGTCTCTGTGAGTTTGAAGCTAGCCTGGCCTACATAGCAAGTTCTAGACCAGCAGAGATTACACAGTGAAACACTGTCCTCAAAATAAAATTTAAAAAGGGTTATAATGGATCCTAAAGCAACACTTAACTTTCTTTTGATAAATTATTAAGAATCAAAAGCAAAGTATCAATAACCCAATGAGTCTTCTCTCTAAATGTACTCTGTCAATAATGCTAACACATGACCCTTGGCTACCAATGCAACTTGTGAAGCACTTGACAAAACTTGTTAGGCCATTTACACAGTTATCCTACAGCAACCAAGATATAAAGACAATCTCTTCTCCTATCAGCCTGTCTTCCGCTGGATCCACTCTCTTCAAAGCACAGTAGACCCAACCCATTAGCTAATGCTGCCTTTCACACTGGAGACTTTTGACCATAGAGTCTCAAAAAAGTTAGGCGGAAGGCATTGGGAAGCTGACAGCTATCAAGTTCAGCTGTGTCCCAAATGTCACCAGCTAAAGAAGGAGCAGAGGAGAAAGCGTGAGTCCTGTCTCCTTTGAGTGCACCCTGTGAGGAGTCCTTATGTACTTTCACTCTAGCCCCACCACCACGCCACCAGAAAGAGACTGTTTATATGAAAAGCCCCACATACAAATCTAGAGAGAAAATGTGTAGTATTGATCTAGGTCTGCGAGGTGGGGAAGAAAGGAGTAGGGAATCACTGCTACGAAGTGGGTGGGTTATAGAGGGGTGAAGGAAAGCTTTGGAACTTAGGTTATGAATCTTCTCTGTGAATGAATTAAAACCACTGAAGTGCACAGTTCAAATGGTAAGTTTTATGGTACATGAATTATATCTCAACTAAGATATTTATTTTAAAAGACATCAACTAATGCCATTCATCAACTTCTTCATTGTAATCAGACTAAACATTTTCAAAGAATGTATGAGACAACCAGAAATTTTTGAACAATGAAGACTTGATTGTGGTAAAGAATCTGTGATTTCTTTTCTCTCATGTATCAGTGAGTTCTGGTTATGTTTTTCTAAGAAATCCAAAGATATATCCTGAAATATTTTTCAAATCAAATGGTCTGGCAATCGTATTTTAAGACCATCCCTGCTGAAAGGGAATATAGATAAAATTGCCAGCACCTGTTCATGGAGATTTGGTATAGTTGTAAGTCAAGTTGTATCTATACTTGAAAATCTGCAAAAATAAAGCGGTTGAAAGAAATTTTTAAAACACCTCCAACAATGACTTATCCATATTTGTCTAAATATCTGCACATATTGTGAAAAGACTCAGATGAGCAAGAGGTAAGGTTATCCAGTAGTCAATGTATGTAATCTGGATTTCTGTTCATCTATTCTAAATCATGATGGTAAAATTCCTTTGTTATTTCTATACTATTCTACCTTCCATAAGGTCATTTACTACCAATCACTAAAATGATGTTTACCTTTACATATAAAAGAATATATCAATTATATACCTTATTTCATAGAAAATTAGTCTTAATCCATGCTTGACTGTTAGCTTAGAATGATCAAACCCATGCTGTTATTCTTTACATTTGAAGGGTAAGAAGAAAGTTGTATCATTTTTTCTTCCATACTCTACTATTTCACTGTTTGTTTAGTCTTCAGCCTGGTAAAATGTAGGCACATGGGAATTAAATCAATTCCTCTCAGCTTGACTTTTACATGAGGGCACAACAGGAATGCAGATATCTGAAGCTAATCTAGAAGAACTGACATTGAGAAAATGCTGGCCAGTTTTCCTCTCATATCTTAACTTCGAGAACCATGAAAGAAAGACTTAAGCCAAAGAAAATGAGCATGAGCTTAAACTTTTGGGAGCATAAAACCTAAGAGGACCTCTGCGGAAGGAAGGATACTTTGTCTTTGTTCTGACTCTAATATAACAAGTAAGCAGTTTAAGGTGTCCCTTGGCACTGTCATCTACTGTTCCAAGTACCTTAGCTGATAAGGTGCAGGATCTGGACTAAGTTCCCCCAAATTCCCATCTACCCTTCTGCAATAGCGGTGTAATTTTCCCAAGGTCATTACCATTTTTTTCTCCATGACTTATATTTGATAAGAAATTCTACCTTAGAGGAATACAAATTGGAATCAAAGAAGGTTATAATATTCATTTTGTATCGACTATTTCTCAAGATGTTCTGCAGTTATTCACATGGGCCCCACGTTCCGGGACACCATGTTCTCTCACCTGAAATGAAGGAACTCGGGTCTGGCTGGAGGGACCGAAACTGATTGACATAGTACTCCCGCTGTTCTTCTGTTATCCTCCAGGGCTCATCTGGGTAATTACTGCTGTTCTCCTGCAGTTCTCGCTCCACTGAAAAGGACTTTAAAAAAGAAAAGTGCTCACAGAACTTGCCTGTTATGAGATGAGGTGTAAGACTTAAAACACCAATAAACGTTAATTTATATTTTACTTAATTTCTCCTCAAAGGAATAAACATAACTGACTCATAAAAAATTTAACCAGGGCTGTGGCAGGAAACTTCTGCCTGGGACACTAGGATTCCATAGACAAGCAGCTCCGGGAGGAACGCAGAAAAGCCCATAGCAGAGGCAAAGCGTCCCCAGAGCTCACTGACTCTGCCCGCTTTCTGCGGGCCACAGAGACTGACGGCCAGCAGCTTCCGGCGACGGCCGGAAACCTCAGCTTGGGCCACAGGGCCCCACAGCTAATCAGCGCCGGGACAAAGATCCCTTTCAGGAGATCGCAAGACTCAGCAGAGGGCCAAAGACACGCCCCACAACTCACCAGGTACTGCCCTGAACTCGCGAGACACAGGGACTGAGGTAGGCGGGCCTAGAAACCCCCCTGGATCCCAAAAGCGGGCGGCTGTGGCAGGAAACTTCTGCCTGGGTCAATAGGATTCCATAGACAAGCAGCTCCGGGAGAAAATCCTCTCTCTCCCAGGAACGAGGAAAAGCCTCTAGCAGGGGCAAAACGAGCCCCAGAGATCAAGGACTCCGCCCGCTTTCCGCGGGCCACAGAGACTGAAGGTCAGCAACTTCCAGGACCAGGATCAGACCTGGTGCCACAGCTCTCCAA
>CM052722.1:22520213-22540332 GCA_028551405.1 Uromys caudimaculatus | reverse complement strand
ACACGGGGTTTCCAAAGAAAAGGGGAATCATCGGAAATGTAAATAAAAAAAAAATAAAGAAAGAAAGAAAAAAAAACAATTATCATAAACACTAAAAAAAAAAAAAAAAAAAATTTAACCAAAACATAAACTATAATATAAAGGAGACATCCAGCTTCATGGATTTTTTTTTTCTATCTTCAAAGGTAGCATGAACATGAAATACTGAACAGGTAAATAATGATGACATATTTTAAGACCGCCATTCTTCTCTTCAACGATTCATCAATTTTGACCCTTTTAGATTAGCTAGGTAGATAACAATACATTTTTCACATGTATGTGGAGTGGCATTGGGGGGGCAAGGCTGATATCAGGTGTCTTCTTTAATTGATCACCGCCTCATGTATTGAGATAGTCTCTCAGCTGAAGCTTTAACTCTCTATTAAGGCTGCCCTAGTTAGCCAGCTTGATCCCTGATCCCACCTTCCAAGCACTAGAAGTCTTGGTAGGTTACTGTGCCCAGTGGACGTTAAACAGGTTCTAGAGACTTGAACTCTGCTCTTCACATTTGCATAGCAAGTGCTTTATCTGCTGAGTCATCTCCTTACCCTCAGATTCTCTTCTGCCCTTCACAGAACATATGGCGACACTATAACTGCATAATCGTTTTATTTCATTTGTTTTCTTTCTTTGCTTGCTTGCTTGTTTGTTTGTTTTGAGACTGGATCTCACACTGTAGCCCAGGCTTGCTTAGAACTCACTATATAGCCAAGGTTTGGATTTATTGTAATCCTGACTTATGCTCCTGAGTGCTGGGATTATTGGTTTGAGCTATCATAACTGGGTTTTTCTTTTACTCCTGTTGCATTTACATTGTGTAAATAAAGGAGCCAAGCTTTCTAAGCCCCACCCAAGTCCCTGGGTCCTAAATCAGTATCACTGAATCTATCCTTCGCATGTATGAGTTGGCAATGTTTACTAAATACAAAGCTGAGCAGTGTGTTGTGGTATTGCCATCAGCAGGGTAACAAATGGATGCATCAAACCTGCCACAAGAGGGCAGGCATGCCAAATTTGAAGATTTAAGAGCTCAGAAGTCCAGAGACTCAATGCAGGATAAAACAAAAGCTATACCAGGCTTTCAGAACAGACGCAAAATGGAAGTGCTGGCAGAAACACCTGGGGCTTTGCTCCATCCTTCCCATCTACCTTAAAACCATGTATTTTCACCAAGGGCCATGTCCATGGAACCAAGAGGTGGTCACAAAGAAAGCAAAAGGAAACTAGTAAAGAAATGACAGATGTCACTGCACAGCAGTCTTCATGCTAAATGTTGATCTGCTGCATCAGGCAGTACTAAATGGAAAGCCCTGCTCCCTGGGGTGCATGCTTTCTCTCCTGGGAATGAAGTCTCCCAATCTAGTCCCTGCTCATGCTAGCCCATGGTGTTCTTTCTCCCATCTCATAATTGGAGAAATTAGAGAAAAAAACTATCAATCTTGCAGCTACTATCTTTCCTATTTATATCACTTCATGCCTGGGGAGCGTTAGTCACAGTTTAATAGGTCTTGGTCTATTCCAACAGAAAGAATCTGGAAAAGACAAGAAAAGGTGATCAATCCCTCTATTTAAAAGTCTACAAACACTCAGCTTGATGGTGATCCTCCTACTGAGGTAAAGTGCTTACCCAGCATGGGTGTAGACCTGAGATCACTCTCTAGTACCAAAAACCAAGCCTGTAAGATAATCTGTTGCTTGTCAAAACAGTCCACCTCCCTTACCTGGCCATCAGGACTCTGACAATCCATGCTACTCTTTGCTGACTTGGTGGGTTTGCAATTCCCCATGAGCTCACATGTCCTATAGACCAAACTCAGGTCTTCTTCCCAGGAAACTCTTCCTCTGGTGCCAGCCTGATGAAATCCTTCCTTTTCTTATATCCTTCTGCTCCAAAGTGCCCTCCCTTTATCTCTACCATATGTACACCCATGCCTACATCATAACTGAGGTCACTTCCTGCCCCAACAGAGTCTATTACAAAGGTAAGCAACACCTACGTGTGGATGCATGGATGAATGACCTGACTCATACTTGTTATCATCTGGCTACATTGAAATAACAGTGATTGGGTACATAACATGCTGGCCTCTGAGATGCTTTGGCATAGAAAGCTCTTTTCTTGGAAGAACAACTTTTGTCAGATTAAAGATACGAATGATAAATATACAAACCAACAAGCAGAGAAAGCAAAACCTGAATAGATACACAGCCAGGCCATAATTCAGAACAAGAGTCAGAGCAAGGAGAATCTGCGAGATTAGAACAGAAGCGATGTAGAGAAAGGAGTAGGGTGCATGCCTATAATCCATGCATCCAGGAGGCTGAGACAGGGAATCATGAGTTCAAGGCCAAGCTTGGCTACATAGAGAATTCAGATTCTACACAGTAATACAGTGTCTCCAAACAACCAGTAAAAGAGAAAAAAAGAGTAATAAGGTTGTTAGAACCCAAAGACAAGTGAGCTGTGGGGCAAAACAGGTCTACAATATCCGGTGTGGCAGAACAGAGTATGAAAAGAAAGGAAGAGAAGCTATGTCTGCAGAAGCTGACTGACTGGCTAGAACTGTACAGCTGTGGATAGACTGGAATGCTGCAGCTCCAGAGACTACTTATCTTGAGCTAGGTTCTAGCCCTCCAGAACTGCCATTCCTTGCCCATATTTGTGTCAGAACTGATAGCTTCTAATAGTTTAAAAGCTTTTAGAATCTATTACTTAGCAGACCACTATCCTCTACCCACCCCAAAGCTAGGACTGTCTCAGATAGCATCTTCGGCCTATAGAAAAGCTCCCTCCATCTTGCTGTACCTGTCTCTCTGACATTTCCACCAATACACTTTAAGCTTGCCTTAATTTATGACTTTTTGTCTAAACTATTTCTTATTCCCTTAAGACACAGAGAGGTGGAATGGGGAGAGAGAGAGAGAGAGAGAGAGAGAGAGAGAGAGAGAGAGAGAATGAATATATATTTTATCCCTACAGGGGCTGGCAAGATGCTCAGTTTAACCTTCAAAGTCCACATGGTGGAAGGACAGAACTGACTCCCAGAAGTTGTCCTCTGGCCCCCACATATACATGCCCTCACAAGATACACACAGTTAAATAATGTATATATAAAAGAAATCTACTAAAGAGAACGCCAGAGCTGCCCAGATGGTTCAGTATGGTAAAGGTATATACTACCGCTGCCATGCCTGACAACCAGAGTTTGATCCTTGGGATCAATACGGTTAAAAGAAGAAGAAGAAGAAGAACCAAATTAACTTTTGCAAGTTGAACTCTTACCTCTACATATACACTGTGACCTGGACACACAGACACACAGGAAGACACATACACATACTTAAAGAAAAAAAATACTGGGATAATCTCCTGATATCTCTCTCTCTCTCTCTCTCTCTCTCTCTCTCTCTCTCTCTCTCTCTCTCTCTCTCTCATTTCCATGAAACATGAAAAGCTGAACCTCTCACTTCTAAGGAAACATAAGATGGAAAGGAACATTTAGTCCCTAAGACCAAAAAAGGCCTTACAACAAAGGGAACACTGTGGTCTTTTGGTCACCCACATTAAGCCTGCTTACCTGGATCCATCATCCCCCCCAATTGAATAGCTCAATTGATTTAACAAACCAAGTGCTTTGAAGATTTTTTTTAAAACAAATACTATTTTATGGTAACTATGGTAAATACTACACAGTTTGGGTATTTAAAATAATTATAAGTAACTTTGCAAGATTTCAAAGACTAGAATTCTACCAAATCATATTTTATCCCATGAACAGTCCCTAGAAGATAAGTAAGAGAGACACAAGAGTATGTCGGGTCTACTTTTATTAAGAAGCTTGAATACGCCCATGAGTATGTATTATACTGCAAAAGATACGAAACACTCACTGCTCTTTACTATTCTCTTTTTCTTTCTTTTCTTTTTCAGTTTATGTGTATGGATGTTTTGCCTGCATGTATGTCTGTGCATCATGTGTGTGTAGTGTGTGTGTAGAGGCCAGAAGAAGGCATCAAGTCCCCTGAGACTAGAGTTGAATGCCACCGTGTAGGTGGTGGGAATCAAACTTGTGTCTTCTGAAAGAACAGCCATAGCCATCTCTTTAACCCCTCTACACAATTTTTAATGAAAAAAACCCAGTATGCATATAAAGTGTGTGTGTGTGTATGTCTGTGTGTGTGTCTGTGTGTGTGTCTGTGTGTGTGTGTCTGTGTATGTGTGTCTGTGTATGTGTGTGTTTTAATGACGTTTCACCACTTGAGGTGATGATGTTCCTCCTAACAGCTATACCAGACAGGGAAATTGGTCAAGGGAGTTTAGAAGCCCATCCAAAACAAAATAGGCTATTGCCACTGCCCTTGCTTGCCCCCAGAATTTGAAGGTAAGACTCTAATGCTGAAGACAACACATATATTTCAGACAGAGGACTTGGAGGAATCAAGCTGTAACTGACCTAGAAGCCTCCTCCAGAAGATGATATGCAAGCTGCCAAGGGAGTAAAGTAATCTACCCAGTTGTGATGCCTACAAACCATAATGATTAAAATGGCAAACATCCTGAAAGATGTCATAGTGGTGCTCATATCTTAGGGGTACCAACAGCTGCCTAATTGGACTTAAGGCCCACTCAAATAGGAAATCTGCTGACAAACTGTCTTTTCTATATACGAGAGGGAATCAGCACCCAAGAAATCTCAACAATTTGGTAAAATAAACAAGACCTGAACAATGACAACACCATAGATAAAGAGCTACAGATAATTAGTAACCACTGAGAAAGGCAGAATCAGTCTTCCCCAGAGATGAGCTCCCTAATTGGTGGTTATCCAAACCCAAGTGGTCATCCATAAAAACATACACATTAGAGCAACACTACACGAATTAAGCAGGTTATATTTACATATTGAAATGATTATACATATACACATGTAATAGTAGTAATTAAAGAAAAAGAGGCTGAATTTGAGAGAGTTTGGGGACATGGGAGGAGTTGAAGAAAGGAGGAAGGAAATAACATAAATACAGTACTCATATAAAATTCTTCAATATAAATAAAACATTAAAAATGAACTAAGTGCCGGGCAGTGGTGGCGCACGCCTTTAATCCCAGCACTTGGGAGGCAGAGACAGGCGGATTTCTGAGCTCGAGGCCAGCCTGGTCTACAGAGTGAGTTCCAGGACAGCCAGGGCTATACAGAGAAACCCTGTCTCGAAAAAACCAAACCAAAAAAAAAAAAAATGAACTAAGTATTACGGAGTGTGGAAGAACTGCAGGTGGAAATGGGGGGTAGATATGATCATTTTGTTGCATACATACATGAAATTCTCAAAAATAAAGAAAAATTAAAAATAACAAAGAAAGGAAGTCTCTTAGTCCATTTGGTTTTTTTAAGACATTTGAGCTCTATCAAGTATGAGCTCTGTCTGTTATTCTGTACTTTACCTACAGCCTAATCTTTGTGGGAGTTCACATGTTCCATATCTACTAACTGAGTAGGTCAGAAGCAAATAGATAATGGGATATGGGGAAGAAATGACTTTCCATGCACCATGAAGCTAAAATATTCCCCAAAACTGACCCATTAGAAGAAGCAAAACAATTTAAACTTCATTGCAAAAGCAGTGACATGTTCATTCACCTGTTCCACAGACACTGAATACCAGCAAACCCAGAACCTTAATTGCTCGAAACATACAGATAGACAAACATATTCTTCTTCTCTGGAAGTTTTGTGTGCACTAAGGAAGAGAGGCACACAGACAATCTCGAAACAGTAAGGGAAGTGTTTTGATAGCATGAGGTACTCTGGTGTTTCCTACTCAAACTCTGGTCCCCACACGTATCAGTGTGACTGGGGTACTTATTAGAAATGCAAGTTCTAAGGTCTAACCCCAATCTCCTAGTGGATTGTACTGTCTGTGAATAAGACTCAGGACTAGATGAGTTACCAACCCTCTGGGCGATTGAAAGCAACTTCAAGTGTAAGAAGTAATGCCACAGTACATGCAGGGCAAGACAGGCAAAAGGAGTGGCATTCACAATGACACCAAAACATGAGAAAAAGTGGCCATCCCCTAGAAGCAGCCCCATTTTGGGTCACATAAACACTTCCAGTGCAGCATGGACATGAGTAGAGTTGCCTCAATCTGGTCCAAGTGTAAAGTAGAGCTCATAGTTAACAGACTTAGAGTGTATCTAGAAGAGAGTAGGAACCACAGATAACATTCAACAGGACAATCAAATAATCCGATTCCAAGTCACAAAGGGATCACTTCGTTGAAAATGACTCAGTGAAGACTAAAGACAAGGAAGAACAGTTACAACCATTTGAGCAACTGAAGCCAGAGACAAATGTGGCTTACAGGTGAGAAAGGCTGGGGGTAAAATGGAAGAGAACAAAACCCACACATAGCCATCAGCACAGAAGACCCACTCCAGAACTCAAATTGTAACTCAGTGCCTCTTTATCAGTGGCTAAGGGCCATCTTACTTCAGGACCCAGATATATGGAACCACCACCACCTCCGAGGCAATCCCCAAATCAGTCACAACAACCAACATATTGTTATGAATAAAGACTTGCAAGTTCAGTCACCTATAAGAAATTAGCGAAGACCAAGGGCACTGAGAAATAGGAGGAAACACTGTGGTGCGACTCAGCTACTCAAGCAGAAGCCGGAACCAGGAAAGGCTCTTCCTTCAAATGCATCCTAATTAGCCTGCCTAGCTCAACCCCAGTTCTATTGGTTTTGTTGGCTGGGCAGAGATATTTGCTACTTGATGCCAATTTTGAGCTCTGCCAGTATTTTGAAGAAAAAAACTTATGAGAAACCAGGGTGATGGTACATCTCTATAACCCCAACACTCTGGAGTAGATCCAAATAGACCAGGAGTTTAAAACAAGCCTTGGCTTCATAGTGAGTTTAAGGTTGACCTGAGCTACATGAAACTCTGTCTCCAAAAAGAAAAACAAAGAAGAACATGAGGAGAAAAAACATTCTTCCACATCTGTCTGCACAAGCTACAAACATATGGCTCATTATACGGTTTCTCCGGACACAGGAGAATTATATTTGCTTATATTTAAAACATTCAATTCCTTGATTTTGTTTCAGATGAAATGCTAATATTTGGTGCTGCAAGTTATTATCTCCAAGGAAAATGTGCTGTTTGTAATGAAAGAGACATCAAAAGACTTATTTAAAATACTACTACTAATAAAATACCCAAAAATGAAGTTTACCCTCAAAGTACCTTTAAAAAAAAATCACACAAAGGTGAATAATATGAATTACTAAGAAATATTGCCTGGTAGAATGTTAGAATGGTGTATATCCTGTTTCATCCATAGAACATTCCCACTTACAAAATAAGACTACTCTGGAGGCCTCCTATACATGCTGCTGACTTAGAGTTTACCCATTTCACTAGTGAAGGGAGAGCAATTTTAGACTAAAGTTCCTTTGTAGCCTTAGCAGAAACAATAACAAAAACTACTTTTAGCCATAATTTTCAGAAGTAATTTAGGGCTCAAATGTCACCATCTTAGGTTAATGTTAAACTGCAGAAATCTCTGACCCTAATGTGCAGTAAGCAGTTGCTAGCTCTAAAGATAATCTAAAGCCCACAGCAATGACTAGTCTGGCAAGAAATGCCCACTGATGTCAATAGAAGCAAGAATGCTATACTCCTATAGGAGTAGCTAACTACTTTCTGGTTGGATTTAAAGGCTACTCCATAAGACAGAACTCATGTATGGTACCATTAACTGGGCCAAAAATGTATTACTAGCTAGGTCATATGCTCTAGGGGAAAACCTAATACTATTATTATTCTGCTAAGTAAATATAATAATAAACTGCTCCCTAGAATAGTCTATCTCTTGAGTCTCATTAGAAAAGCTTCTTGCTGTAGTAGTTGGTGATTAATACAGAGACTCACAACTGATCAGTGTATAAAGAATAAGACTATATGGAGTGCTCAGCTCTAAGTGGATAACTATAGCACAGCCCCAGTCTCCAAGGCTCATGGATCGTCATGGAAGATGGAGATAGAAGAGCCAGAGGTAGTAGACATCTGAAGTGAAACCATGTTTGTCTGACATGACAGTGTCATTGCACACATGAACTCATGGCACCGGTGCCTACATCAACACCTGTACAAAATTAAGCCAGCTAAAAATCCCAGGATGCATAGGGCTTGTGAAGTCCCACCCCTGGCTGAGGAGCTATTGGTAAGTGATGGCTGCTGTGGGAGGGAAAGGCAGTTTTCTTGGATACCCACACCTCAGTAGATTGCCCTTCACCCATGTACATATAGTGGAGTCAATGGAATTTTTTTAAAGTATATAAAGCTGATAATAAATAATGGTGTGACATATGAAAAAACTGGAGAGGAAGGAGAGGGGTAAATTTTATCAAAATATATTATATGCATATATGAAATTCTCAAAGAAAGCTATCCCCATGAACATAAGTAAATGTTTGGTAACGTGTGTTTACCACTCTGCTAAATGGTAGATACATAAGTGTCTAATACATCAATTCTTATCCTCGTAATAACTCTACAAAGTAGGACCCAATATTTTCAATTTGCAGAACAGAAAACTGGGGATTAGGTAAATGAAGTCGTTTCCCAAGACCACATGCCTAGAAATAGGAGGCAGAACATGAGCTCTGTCATCAAGTTCCACGGTTATCTCTTTCTACCTATCCATCCATCCTACAATAAGGAATTGTTTTCTTCTCAGAAAGTGCTGTAGGTCAAGGATCTGACTTTGAAATGTGAATGATGATGTTAGATTTATACCCTCCCCCATCATCTGATGTAGTTTCAGATTACAACTGGTAGACTATTCGATTATTCAGAAAACCTCTTTTTTAAGCACATAATTTTTGTAGGTGAGCAGCATCTGGCATGTTTTCCCATGTTGAAAGAATCTTGAAGATAGGCTACAATGCATATAGTCAATCTGTTTATTGTTGTTTTCATATGTAACACTGAAGCTATTTTGATGAACATAAGAGACACTTCTTAGTAACCTCTCCAAATCTTACATAAGAAGCCAAGGTTTATTTCTCTGGACCGAAAGATGCCCTTCACAATTGTCGGGGTTTTTTCTCAATGCTTAGAAGAGAAGCAGGGGAAAATAAGAAATCAGCAGTAAGATGAGACTCCGTTAAGGTCACAGACTTTCAAAAACACTGTAACAATGTTCCACCCCCATCCCTGTAGGTCAGGTCAAGGCTGCCTTGCCTGTCTTTGCCTTTCACACTCAAGATAGCCCAAGGCCAGATGGGAAAGAGATGCTCCAAGAACTCAGGCTAAAAAACAAGAAATACTTCTGAGATTTAGGCTACAGACTGAAGGTACCAATACAGTTCAGGTTCCAGAAGCATGCAAACTGACATTCAAATTTGGGATGGGCCCTTATTAACAACTTAATTTCTAAGCCACCTGCTTCCCACACCAAAAAGGCTATCTCAAAGCCCATCAAGTCCTATGTTGATCTCCAGTCTCATCTCCCTCCCACTCCAGGCTCTAGTCACACCAGCCTTTAGTTCAAGTGTGCCTGTTCCCTATGTGATATGTAGCAGACTGGCTCACTCCAAATACATTTTATCCCTTCTTAGCATAGCTGCCCGTGCTGCATTGGCTGCAGAGTAGAACAGCAATGCCCAAACACTTGGTGCTTGAATTCCAGATGGGACAAGGATCCACTAAACAAATACACCCATGGAAACCTGATTCAAATCCAAGTTACAGGGTGAAAGAAGCAGTGAACAGGGCCTTCATGTGGTTTGTTGAGGTCATGTAGTGTGGAAGTAGAGGTGAAACAATGGCAGCCTTTCCTAACCCTGTAGCTGTCTAACTGTGGCAGAGGCAAGATTCCAGTAGCAGCTGAGCTTATCTGTGAGATTGGAGGTGTTGTTCTTATAGACTTAGATTTTCTTTGGGTCTTTCAAAGATTTAGTAAGTTATCCATGCTGCCAATTATGAAGCACTTTTGCTTAAACTAGTCAAAGGAGCTCCTATTATCTGCAATTAAGAACCTGCCCAGTGGATCCATCTCAAGGGGAGGCCCCAAGGCCTGACACCATTACCGATGCTATTATGTGCTTACAGATAGGAGCCTAGCATGGATCTCCTCAGAGGCCCAACAAGCAGCTGACTGAGACAGATGCAGATACTTACACCCAACTATTGGACAGAAGTCGGGGACCCCTGTGGTTGAATTAGGGAAAGGCTGGAAGAAGCTGAGGAGGAGGGCAACCCTATAGGAAGACCAGCAGTCTCAACTAACCCAACCCCTGAGATCTCTCAGACACTGGACCACCAACCAAGCAGCATACACCAGCTGATATGACCCCACACACACACTTCTACAGCAGAGGACTGCCGGGTCTGGCCTCAATGAGAGAAGACATGCCTAATCCTCTGGTGACTTGAGGCCCCAGGGAGTGGGGAGGCCTGGCAGTGGGAGCATCCTCTTGGAGACATGGGGAGGCGGAATGGGATGAGGAACTGTGGGAGGGCAGACCGGGTGAATGCCTCTTGTTAAGGCTCTTGCCACAACATGACAGATTCCTCTCCTCATCTCACAGCTCCATCCTTGCCTAGTCAACTTACATCCTACGGCATGCTTCAGAGCTGAGCTCAAGCGTCAGTTCTCTGGGGAAGCCTCTCCTCACTTTGTAGCCCTATGTTGTATTTTTCTGTTACATGCCATTAAAACACTCCTATCTTTCCAGTGATTCTGTTTTCAATTCTACATGCATAAATGAGATTGTATGACTTGAACTCATCTCAACTTGGTTACAAGTGCCTTGAGAACAAGTTTGTAGTCCCTCAATAACACTGGAATGGTTGCTGACTCACAGAAGCTACTTACTAAGATTTCAAAATGGAAGGATATAATAACTACTGTGCAAGATTGTTGGAAAGGCCGAAAGGGCCAAGCACAGCATTGTGACCAAATATACATTCAGCCAGTAGTCACTACTGTTGTTGAGACAGAAGGCATGACACTACTGTTCACCTCACAAGAACACAGATGGGCAAAGGGCTAAAATGGTGTCCTTAAAAAGGGGGCTTATATATCAACAACCTAGTCTATAACTAAGACCAAAGGGGTCTGAGGGTAAATCAAAAACAAACACCATCCTTAGTTCTACTTTTATAAAGTGCTGTCTAAGATCCAGCATTCAGACAGGTGTTTGCAGCTCTATCTAAAACACTGTATCGGAGGAGCTTCTATCAAATCAATGTGTACCCTAATTATTCCTCAGAAAGTTCTGGCTACAATCTTCCTTCAGCCATGAGGGCTTACTTCAATGGAAATACCTCATACCTCGTGGGAGAGCACTAATGCCACAAATAGAACTCACTCATCTGCATTATCTGTAGTCTAACCACCCAGTTCTAATAGCATTAAATCTATGGCTATTATTTGCTACCATTCCCTCATTGCCCACTGTCTCTAAACATAAATGCTTTCAGGCCTTAAGGCAATACTCTGATCAGTTCTGATAATTGCTGAATTAAAATCTTATTTCTACAAATATCCTTCTGCTTCTCCCCAGATAATGTACTTCCCTGGATTTTTCATTCAGTAACCCAATATTTCTTTAATAGTCTCATCTTTTTGCTTTTTATATTAAAGGTAACTACCAGAAAAGAAACAAAGCAAATGGAGTAATTTTCAAGAAGAATGGTCACATAATGAGCATTTACTGAGGAATACAGTCAAAGATTTTTTTTAAAGCTTTCAGCTGAGAAAAAATAAACTTCGGCATCATTTGAAGTAAAATAATTCTTTCCCCAAGAATAATAGCTAGAAAACTAGAAAAAGAACTATAAATGAGCAAAGGAAACAAATAGGCCGAAGGCTTGATGCTAAAAAAACCAAGTCCTCCTTGTGGTCACCATGCCTTGTGGTCACCATGTCTTGTAATTTGTAATTATCCATGGGCTTTTCAGTAGACACAGTGAGGTAAAATAGAAGTTAGACACAGAAACCTCATTATTCCCTAGGAATAGTAAAAAAGTATAGCTAGGGTTTGAAATAAACTAGAGAGTGAATCTGGTAAGCAATGTCCGAAGTCAAGAATGAGGATATAAATAAATAAATAAATAAATAAATAAATAAATAAATAAACAAACAAACAAACAAACAAACAAACTTTCCTCAAACGCATACACTTTCTCTTCCTCCCTCTTTTGCTTTAGGTAGAGGGAGAGAACGAAATAAAGACAGAGAGAAGCTACACTTCCTATCTCTAATAACAGATGACCTTTTAGCCCTAAGCTATACCCATAAACTGAGTGTGGTGGTTTGAATAAGAATGGCCACCCTAGACTCAGATTTGGATAGTTCACTAGGGAGTGGCACTATGTGGAAGGATTAGGAGGTCTGGCCTGGTTGGAGAAGTGTCCATGGGGGTGAGCTTTGAAGTTTCAAAAGAACCTATTTGAAGCCCACTGTTTCTCTCTTCCTAATGCATATGGATCTGTATATAGAACTCTGTTACGTCTCCAGGACTATGTCTGTGTGCAACCCACCATGATGACAGTAGAGTAAATCTCTGAAAGTAAGCAAGCCCCAACTAAATGATTTTTAAAATAAGACTTGCCATGGTCATAGTATTTCTTCACAGCAATAGAACACTGACAAAGTGGATATTAGCCTGCAAGCTCAGAATACCCATGATACAATTCACAGACCTTATGAAGCTTAACAAGACCAAAGTGTGGATGCTTCGGTCCTTCTTAGAAAGGGAACACAATGATCATGGGAGGCAGAGGAAGGAAGGGACCTGAGTGGGAAAGGGGAGGAGGAGGGAAAGGGGGCAGGATCAGGAATAGGAAGAGACAAGAGAGAAGTCCAGAGGGCCAGGAGAATGAAGACAAATATGTAGCAGTGGGGATAGAGAATGGAGGAGAACCACTAGAAAGTCCCAGAAGCTGGGATATGAGGACCTAAGCATCTTTTAAATGATAAAAGTTATGTTTAAAATAAAGTTTTGCTTTCATTTAAAAAAAAGAAAAAGAACACTGACTAAAGACACTAAGTAATTCAACCTCGTTGGCATAATCATTTAAATAAGAGATCGCCATTGCCTACAGACCTGATGTTCCTATGGAGCCGAAAAGAAACTTGGGTCCCTAACCACTTTCAAGTGCCTCAAGTGCCCACAACCTATATTTGAACACCTAACGAGCAGTTTTCCACACCTTGTAGAATCTCATGGGTTTAAAATGTCACCTTAGGGTTTCAGCCTTTAGAATGACAAATCAGTACAAAACCATGAATTAGCCCAGACAAAAGGCCTATGAAATGAAGAAGCAGTGTACAGTTAAGTACACTTGAGGAAAGAACACTGAAACATTAGATTTTCCAATTCACTAATGGTATGTTAATTAATATACAAAGACAGCATTTTTACATAGGAGTACAAAAAAATGCCTATAAGTTTGTTAACATGTTATATTTACAAAGGTACCAGAAAAGAGACATTCTACATTATGTCAAGTATGTAAATTGGTGTAGCTTACAATCTGAAAATTTCTATAAAAATTACCGAAGTGTAGACATTTTCAATAAAGAGTTCTATACCTGGGAATTGAATCTATACAATTGCTAACAATGCTTTGCTTGCAAGAGCTACATGTCAGCAAGAAGAGGCTGCTGATCTGGCTTATGGAAAATACACACAACAAAACACTAAGAGCTTATGTAACAAAACCACAAAAAGATAGTTTGTGTGTGCTGCCACAGAATGTTAGTAAAACTATTGTTAAAGATAAATGCTGAGTATAACAGATGTATAATAGGTTATCATATGAGTAAAAGGCTGAACTACATACTTTGAGTATACTACCTATAATTATATAAGTATTAGGATAAGATTCAGCTACAACATTAAGTAAAATAAGATATTTTGTATACAACTACACAAAAGAAATGGGTTATGGTTGTTTCTGCAATGGAGTGCTCAGAGAGTAGGAGTGAGAGGGCTTTCTCATTGCACCCTTTTCAATATTTGACTTTGTAAAAATCTTTCAGCATCTTTAGAGCTTATAACCACAGACCCAAAATAACATCTGCAGTATAATGTGCACTGTATAGTATGGAACAATCCAAACTGCAGACTTCCATCCCCATGGCCTTATTAAGAGAAAACTGACCATGGGGTAGTCCATTTGTTCTGCATAAGTTTGTTTAACTTATGTCATTCGTAAGCAAGCAAACATCCTGACTTATATGGATAATATAGAAAAACACAAGAACTAAATGTAGAAATAGCACTATGCTGAAGTAGCTACTGGGGTTCTTCGACACAGTCAAGATAAGTGTTCTCAGACAAGGAGGAAGGAGGAAGATTCAAAAGGAATAAATGAAAAAAAAGTCCTGAGGTCTACTCAGTAGATATGTAGGATATACACACAGAGACTAATCATTCCTCAAAATGAACCTCTGAAAACCTGAGTAAGTTCTGATGGCCCTTCCTAAGTTAGCCAGGGACTGAGACAGTGCTTAATGTGTCTTACCTGTTGACTTGCTTTGCTCTCTTGAGGCCTAGGTAATCACCCCACCTGGCCCGATTCTAAGCTTTGAGGCATTATCTATGCTCTGTTCTACGTATCTTGCCAGAATCTTGATCCAATCCACCCACAAATAACTTTCATAGCACAAAAAAGAAAAACCCAAACAATTATCTCAGTATCATGTTGGCCTCCCCAAAGGACTGTTCATTTTGTTCTCACCAAAAGTATTACATGAATAATTTACATGTGGTGCAAGCAATTCTCTTCTGACCTATGCCAACAACATTCCAGCAGACTCATGAGTGTTTCTTTTCTCATTCTTACATACTTGCTTTAACTCTTGAGAACTATTCCAAGGGGCTCAAGGATTAGGGAGAATTTGTTTCTGGCCCTGAGTGACTAAAGTGAAATCTCAGGGGGTAGGGGAGAAATGAGGCAAAAAAAAAATTGAAACTCAGTGGGAAACAAATGTACAACTATACACGATAAATGCTTTTCACTTTACAAACTTTTACATGAACATACTGCTAGCATATCCTCCCATACCAATTTGGTAATTTATAGCACCAAAAATATAACCCCAAAACCCAAGTGCAACGGCAAGTGTCTAAAAGACTCCAAATTCTGTTTGCTATTATTTTATCTAAGAAGATAGTGATGAACACTAAGACTGTTGTCCACAACACAGGACTGTTCAGATCTCCAGGAAGATACTGGACAGCAAGCTTGGTTAGAGTTTCAAAAGTGAGGCTGGTTTTGTTTAAAATAGAAGATGATTGTGTTTTATCAGTAGTTGCAAAGAAATTTGATTTGCCAAACCAGCCTCCCTAAATTTGGGTTAAAAAATAAAATGAGAGGAAAACATTATGGATGGATGGATGGATGCAAATACACACACACTTCTATTTGTTTGCCTGCATAAAATGTTCTGGGAACAATGTAAAAAATAAACTCTAGTTGCCTTTAAGATGAAAATCCATAATGATCAGACTCACAGTCATCTGATTGAGTTTCACAGATAAATACACAATTGAGCAATAAACTAGGTTATTTTAAGAGTGGAAAATTGCAGGTATCACATATACATGAGCACAGTAGGAAATGCTCATACTTCATGCTGCCTGGAAGAAAAAAAGCAAAATCAATTCAAAGGAAGAACAAAGAAGGCAAAAGTAGAGGTAAAGAAAGAAAGAATAAAGGTCCCACTAGAAATGCTGGCCGCCCGAGAAAGGACAAGGAGCAGTTGCTGAGCAGTGTGGCGAGAGTGAAGTAGTGAGTTGCTGTGGCTGAAGAGGAAAGCAGAGAACAAACAAGAGCCCAGGAGCCATATTCAAGAACACGGATGACATAGTAAGAACCATGAGTAGTTTTTTTTTGTTTTGTTTTTGTTTGTTTGTTTGTTTTTTCCGAGACAGAGTTTCTCTGTATAGCCCTGGCTGTCCTGGAACTCACTCTGTAGACCAGGCTGGCCTCGAACTCAGAAATCCGCCTGTCTCTGCCTCCCGAGTGCTGGGATTAAAGGCGTGCGCCACCACTGCCCAGCAAGAACCATGAGTAGTGACAGATCAGTCAGTATAGGATGAGCAGCTGTGAAGGAGATAACTAAATGTATTTTTAACTGAGCCTAAAGACATAACATTTGTACATGATAATGAGTGGTATGTAGAGTTTCAACACATGTACACATTGTATAATATTTAAATCTCTTGCCTGTTTGTATTTTTAGGTTCTCTATTGTTTCCAAGCACGGTATCAGATGCCTTCACCCTAACACTTGGGAGGCAGGGACAGGCACATTGCTGAGTTCTAGGCCAGTTTGGTCTATACAGAAAATTCCATTCCAGGCAAGGTTACATAGTGAGACCCTACCCCCCACCCAAATAACATTATCTGCAAGAGGATGACGGCTAGAAGGTGGCAGGGTAGGGGCTAATATCCCAGATTCTCCGATAAGTGATAATTGCCTAGACCAAGTAAAGCAGAACAGGTAAGAGTCTCTCGCACAAAGAATGCTCAGGACTTGATAACTGAATGAGCATGGAAGATGAAGGAGTAGAAGACCAACATTCTGGTTGATGGTAATGGGTAGTGGAGCAAGGAGAGTGAGGCTGGGCGCTGCTTCTATAAGGAAGACCCGGGCAGTGGTGGCGCATGCCTTTAATCCCAGCACTTGGGAGGCAGAGGCAGGCGGATTTCTGAGTTCAAGGCTAGCCTGGTCTACAGAGTGAGTTCCAGGACAGCCAGGGCTACACAGAGAAACCCTGTCTTGAAAAACCAAAAAATAAAATAAAATAAGGAAGACCCATCAGTTGAAAGTCACAGTGAGCCATCTAAGTAAGACTGTTTGGCAGATGGTAACACATCAACACCACATTCTACTAGCTAAAGAACAGTAACATGAGTGATTTCAAGGATCACTGCCTTAGGGGCAGGCAGTAATAAGACTGCAAAGATATTACAGCAAAGGTAGCCATAGAACCAAGACTTTACCCAAGGTGGTTTTCAACAATCCTAGTAAAACACAGAGCCAAGTGGGAGCAGAAGATGTAATTCTAAATATTATGCAGACTGAATCATATCTACATGAAAGATATCCAGGCTGACTTATGAGAAATGCAAACCACAAATGACCTCTGAAGATCTGATAACAGATAAAGCAGAAGAGAAGGCTTGCAATTTAAAAACTCCCATGAACTATTCACCAAAACAGTGTCTGAAACTTTAATGAGGAAAAAAAATCTGTCCTTTGAACAAAAAGATGGCTAAAATATTAAGGAAAAAGACTAACAATTCCAAAGTAGAATTTGGCATAAACACCTCCAAAATGCTAAACCCATGCGCTATAATTTCACTGGCCATGGGTCCCTAAAGGCCTGCACTAGGCCCTGAGGCCATGTCCCCTCCTAACTTATTTATGGCGGTGGTAGTGATTTGAAATTAGAGTCTTATGATGTAGTCCGAGTGTGCTGGGAGCTGGCTGGGGCTGGGATATCCCTGAACTCCTGGTCTTCCTGCTGTGTACTACTGCTCCCAGTTCAGGAAGTGGTGTGGAATGAAAGACATGGTGTTTGTTACGCTAAAATCTGGCACTTTACCAGTGAACTATAGCTTCAATACCCCACTGTATGCAGGAAAGGTTTGAACAGAAGGTCACAAAGCTAGAACAAAGAGAATAGATTGCCATCAGCACAGGGACACAGCACCATGAGGGGAATTAGTCACTCCAAGTAGCTTAGCACTAGACCCAATAAATATTAATCCCCCCCCCCACGAAGAACCTCCACTTCAAATCTCATCTCCCTGACTAATTCAAATTGGCATTTTGCTTTCTGTAACATGGAGTCCAGCCAAACCAGACTGACAGGCACAAGAAGGAAACCTAAGAGCTGAAGAAAGGAAAATACACCCACCACAAAAACCACAGACTGCCATCCTGGGCAAGAAAGGTCCCTTGCTGTCATCCTGAACAGAAGGCCATGCTTCAGCCAGGTGGTAAGAGAACAAACAAACATTGAGAGAGTCAGACTAGCACACTGCTGGGATATATTGCTAAATCCATACCATGGTGTTAATGCAACAAAAAAGGGAAAGAACTTGCTCCGGGTCATGTGGGGTCAGGCTGCACCTGGGCAGAACCTGTTTTGTTTTGTTTGTCCTGTGCTCCCAATAGTCAGGGTTGCCAAACACCTATATCCAGCCTCAGCTCTCCCCAAAATTCAGACCCATAGAAATACAGAACTCTTGTTCACCTCCTCTGGGCTGTCTCAAAAACTCCATTCCCGGCATCCAACACTGAACTTACAGCTGGGATGTTTTCCCAGCACCACGGTTTCTTCCAGTGCTCCCTTGCTTAACAGCAACATTACCATCTTCCATCCAGTTCCTGAGCCAGTAGCTGAGGAAGGGTATCCAGTGCTTGAACTTTAGCCCATCTACTTCCCAGCTGTGCAAAACTGGAATTTGGAAATTGGAAAACACTATAAAGCATATACACCTTAGGCTTTGTCATCTAAAAATGGAAGTTAACGTGTTATCCCAAAAACAGCTGTGAGCACTGAGTTTGTGTGCACAAAATTCTAAGCACATAGAAAACGCCTTTGTACATGTAGCTCTGTCTGTTTTCTCATCCGTTCCCCATCTTTACCATCTTACTGACTAATACTTCTGTTATCCTTCCCACTTCAACTATATGTTACTCCCCAAAGATGCCTTTGACTGACCTGTCTGCAAGTCTAGGTTCTATTCTACTGCCATTTTTCACCTTCAAAGTGCAGCAAATTTTCATTCACATCATATACTATCACCATATGTTGTCTTTGTGATGGCTTGATTAATAGTTGTGTCCTACAATAGCCTGAAAGTTCCACGAGGGTGGGGCCTATTGATGGCATACATCATTTAAAACAGTGTCTGGTACTTTATAGGTATTCACTAAGTATTTGTCAAGTGAACGGTTGAAGAAGCATATTTCTCAGCAGAAAGGAAACCTAGAGATTAGAAGACAGATCACCAATCCGAATAAGGGATCATGGTCTTGCTTCCAGGGAGCTTTGTAGGAAGAGCCCAGTGAGCCCTATCCTACCCCTGTGAAACTGGAGATTCACTGCTAAATCCGATCAGTACTCTACCTGTCCAAGATTTTCTCTCTACAGAAACAGAACATTCTCTGCAGGAACCTGCAGGCCACACCTTAGAGAGTTTTGAGAGGAATCCCTCCAATCCCTTCCCTAATGTAAACAAACCTCCCCAATTTGTGTGGTTCTAATGTTTAAAGGCACATATTTTTATACCATGGGTTCTCTAAAACATAGCCAAGTACTACATCTGGGGCTCAGCTGAAGAAACAATCTTTCATTACAACTTGAGGGTAAAACTCATCTGTATTGACCTTAAAAGAAAATGTCTTTTCTTTCTTTTTCTTTCTTTCTTTTTATCTCACCTGTATTTACCTTTTAAAGCAGAATGTGATTGGGCGCTATTTCCGTTCACAAGCCTTGTGTTACAAGACCTAGGGAAACTTAGAGTTTTGTTCTCAATACTTTGGAAAACAAGTCACTTGGGGAATTCCTCTGTCAAATTGTTTTAACTTGTGGTTTTTTTTTTTTTTTTTTTTTTTTTTTTTTTTTTTTTTGAGTTAGGGTCTTGAATTTTAGAAGCTGATTTTGAACTGACCATGTGCTCAAGGATGAACCTGAACTCCTGACACTCCTGACAAGCATTCTCTCAAATAACACTTTCAAGACCACTTTGGGGATGAGGATGTAGTAGTAGACTTTTTGCCTGGCATGGGCAAGGCCATGGGGTTCAACCCCAGCAATACACACACTCACCACACACCACACACAGACACACACCACACACAGACACACACCACACACAGACACACACCACACACAGACACACACCACACACAGACACACACCACACACAGACACACACCACACACAGACACACACCACACACAGACACACACCACACACAGACACACACCACACACAGACACACACCACACACAGACACACACCACAC
>CM052722.1:22479948-22520113 GCA_028551405.1 Uromys caudimaculatus | reverse complement strand
CTAGTGTTTGTTCATGATGTAATCTAGTCTTTATGTAATATAAAACTTTAATGTTGAGCTAAGTGTTTAATGTGCAGTCTTTGATACTGAACTCTCCTAGACTCAAATTCTGGCTCTGCCACCTACTAGGTGTGAATGAAATCTCAGACTTGCTACTTGATCTCTCTCATCTATCCATCTATACTAATAGAGACAGCAGTACCTATAATTATAGGAAACATTAAATATATCACCTATGACTTAATTGCTATCTTTTAGAGAGTTTTTCCCAAACAGAACACTGCTTTAAGATTGAGTCCTTTGTCGTGTCTAACAGTGTCCTATGACCAGAAGCCATTCACTGAACTCGAGAATCTTCTGCAGACTGCTTATTCTCTTCTAAACTAGCAGTCCATTTCTTTGTGAGAGTGTCTGACTCCACTCTTCTATTTTGAGTAGAGCTGCCTGTGCAGAAATGGTCCTTCTTCCTGAGTTCCACAATTGAAATGTTATACAAACCATCACCCACTTCCTTTTGTCTTTCATGTTAAATAATAAGCCTACCTTTATGATAGTTTCTCCCCATGTACACACACACACACACACACACACACACACACACACACACACACACACTTTTCTTTAATAATAACCTTCTCCACAAAAGAACTTAGACATACTACACAAGACAACAGCTATGAATGTAGGGAAAAACAGAGCTCTTTATCTGAAGGAAAACGCTAGAAAATTAGGAGCTGAAAGTATCTAAGCTATGATGTGACCAGAAGAAACTTAAGAGCATTATATTTGTGCCATAATATTTTATCTATTACATGCAAGAAGTAGTACATGCTTATAATTACACATAAATTGCTATTCAAATGGCATTGTCTGAGGCACTGAGAGAATACAGAAGTACTGCAGCCTTTCAAATGCTTACTACAGAATTGGAGACACACGGCAAATGGAAAACAGTTAATTAGACATTAAACAAGTAGTACTAAAGAATAAGGCAAAAAAGAGACAAGCTGCTATAGAAAATGTGAAGCTCTACTGAAGAAGGTGCTCCATGATTAAGTAAAGAAAGACTGAAGATCAAGAGACAACCTCCAGTTTATTCTAGAGACCGAAAGGGATAGGAACAAATGAAAAATTAAGAAAATATACAAGCAAAAAAAAGTGTCATGTTTGAATGAAGGGGTAGTTTTATAACTTTCTTGAAACAAAATAGAGAATAATCAAAAAGCCATGCTCCTCAATAGAAGACAATGAACTATATTTGACAGGAAAGCAGAGGATGGAGTGTTTGGGAGGAAGAAAATCAGTAGGGATGTAGGGGACAGGAAAGGGTCATGGGAGGGTACAAAGTATGATATATATGTATGAAACGTTACAGTGAAGCTAGGCATGGTGACCATGCCTAAAATCTCAGCTCATGGGAGGTGGAGGCAAAAGGATCAGCCTCAGATACACAAGCAGTTTGAGATGATCTTGACAAGACCCTGTCTCACCCTACCCAACAGAAGAAAAAAAAATATCAAAATAAAGCCCCTTACTTCATATGCTAGCTATAAAATAATTAATGATTTAAATGTCATATTTCTTTCAGGGTTTTCTCTATAATAGCTATTTTATTTTTAAGTAAGTGTATGCATATGTAGTGTGTATGGGTATGTGCACACGCATGCAACTACCCATAGAAGCCAGAAGAGGGTGTTGGACTCCCTAGAGTTGGAGTTACAGGTAGTTGTATGCTGTCTATGTGGGTATGTGTACTTGAACACTGATACTCTGCAAGAGCAGCAAATGCTTGTAAGTACTGAGCCATATCTCCATCCCTAAATGCCATGTCTCCATAGTATAAACCTTCTCCCAATTCTGTCCTTGATGTAGGCCCACATCATCACTTACCCGAATAAGAGATGCCTGCCGACGAAAGGATTTGGCTCCTGTACCCTCTGATGAGGGTCCTTCAGGCTGGCCAGTGGGCTGCCTACTTTCATATGGAGCTGAAAAACAAGAGAGAATGCTAGCTGGGTATACAAAGATTCTATTTCAAAATTATCATTTCACACTCAAGCTGGTGTAGCATGTGCTTTTCAAGAAAATGGTAATAACGGAATTGGAACATGTAATCTGAGAGCTACCTAAGACTCACCAATCTTGATCCTCTTACCTCCATAATTTCACTAAACAATCTAAAGACATTTAACCAATACTATGAGAAGACCAAAAGGATTCATATCAGGTTAAGGTTAGGAATAAGGCAAGAGGGTGATGCAGTGAGAACCGCAGAGTGGGTCAATAGTAGAAATGTGCCATATTGCAAGTATTCATTGTTTATTGCTGGTTTTTGTTGGGGGGGGCAATAATCTTGGACCATGACCTGAAGAAGTAGAGCTCACTTTTGTGTTCATTCATGGTTTTGAAGGATGTGATTTTAGCCTAAAATGAATACTTGGCTGTATGTGAGAATTAAACAAAGGCCTGATTTGAATACTCGGCACCTCCAGCCTTATAAACTGTATCTAGGGAGAGGCTGTACTTTGCCTGGATGGCTGCTGGGCTATTTTGACTTCCTTCTTTTCTTCCAGTGAGATCAAAACTGAAGTATGTCACGCGCTACCGGCATTGGATCCCCTATCACTTAAAAAAACAATGATTCAGACATCGGTTGCTCCTTTTACTAATTTAGTGCTATATTCAAACAAAGTTTACATTCATTTGGGGAGAGAAAAGTAAAAGGGAACAATAGTCTTGGGTTTAAAAAATTGAATTACAAACGAATAAGTCAACTGTGCTTGAAACCCATGGAGACCAGAAAAGGGCACTGGATTCCCCAGACCTGGAGTTACAGACAGCTGCAAGCTCCAGTGGGGTGGTGGGAACTGAACCCAGATCCTCCGGAAGGTCAGTCAGTACTCTTAATCAATGAGTAATTCTCCAACCCCCAAATGTATCATTTTCGATGAAGAACTTTCCCTGTCAAGTCTATATTTATGAACACTTTCAGTGGGAAAAGGAGATTCCTCAATTTTTTATCTTGCAATGAATGTTTTAATTAAGCTTTCTGAGGGCTAGAGAGATGACTTAGTGGTTTAAGAGCACAGGTTCCTTTTTCAGAGGACTCAGGTTCAGTTCCCAGGTGGTAGTTCACAACCACCTATAACTCTAGTCCCAGGGGATCCAACACCCTCTTCTGGCCTCCACCAGCACCACGTGTACTTGCTGTGTACACATACATGCAGGCAAAACACTTGCAAACATAACATACAAATAAAGGTGAGATTTTTTTTAAATAAAAAATAATGCTGTAATTCTTTTAAAATTATAGATAAGTTTCAAAATCCAGTTATAATTTATAAATGCTTCCCTATTTAAATGTACTCAATTCATCATATAACCCTGAAAGAAAATTAATATGAACTTTGAACACTAAAACTTAGCATTATAATTTACTATAAAAATAAATGGTTATCTTTCTTATTGTACAGAATGTAAAATCAAGCATAAAAAAATGAATAAATGTATTATATATTTATTATTCTACTAATAAATAACCAAAATACTTTAAATGATTTTACTACCCTTAAAATAAGTTTCTAAGCCACAAAAATGAACGATATTCTGTATTCCTTTTATTTCCAGAACACATAATAATGGCCTTGCCAAATATGGTAACAAGACAGTTAAATATAACCAGCTCCAACAGAAAGGAGAAATTATTACCCAAAATGAAACCATTTCTCATCTCTGTGGGCTAACACTTTGAGGACTTAAAATATATAAATAAATAAACTGCTTCTTTCTGTAACTTACTTATAAATAAAATTGGGTGGTGAGCAGATGTGGCTGTTATGGTACCACATTTAGCATGGCTTGATAGTTTTAAAATAAAGAATGTACAACAATAACACATCAAGAACACCAAACAGAGCCGGGCAGTGGTGGTGTACGCCTTTAATCCCAGTACTTGGGAGGCAGAGGCAGGTGGATTTCTGAGTTCGAGGCCAGCCTGGTCTACAGAGTGAGTTCCAGGACAGCCAGGGCTACACAGAGAAACCCTGTCTCAAAAAAAAAAAAAAAAGGAGAAAGAACACCAAACAGACTGGACTGTGGTGCACACCTGTAAGCTTAGCAGCCAGGAGGCCAGACTGGTACTCATGAGACCCTGTCTGGAAAAAGAAAGTAGAGAAAAAAAAAGGAAAGGAACAGGACAGGATGGAATGAAAATGAAAGAAAGAAAGAAAAGACAGGAATGAAAGGAAAGAGGGAAGGGAGAGAGAAAGAGAGAAGAGAGAAGAAAAGAAGGGAAGAAGGAAGAAAGAAACAAAGAAAGCAAAGCATCCAGGCTCACACTACATTTTGCATTTCTTCCTAGCAACTAGAACACCAAATTATAACAGATTAAAATATCTAAATGATTGCCTGGCAACGCATTTAGTGCATTTCAGAACCTAACTAGGAGTGCATATAAATGTAAAACTCCAAAAGACAATTTCATAGCTAGTAGACACATCACCTTTCTCCAAGGAGAGGACTGTTTTGTAGAACCCTGAAGATGTCATTACTCTGAAGTTCAAAGTGGAACTGTGGCTGTTTTTACACCCCTACCCAAAGATTCCACTCCTAAGTGGCAAGGAGATGACAATGTAAGTCCTAAAAAGACTCATGGACAAATATTTATGGCATCCTTATCCATAATAGCCAAACACTACAGATTGCCCCAGTGTTCATCAACAGGAGAAGGACCATTAATCCCTGATTATCTTTGCGATGAAACCTCCCAGATAATAAAATGAAAGGAACTATCAATACGACAGGAACTTTGATGGCTACACTGAGGAGAAAACAGTAGACACAAGTAGAATCAGTCTGCATGTTTCCTTTGCATGAAGTTCTAGAAGAAGTAAAACTAATCAAAAATGATAAAAAGTCTCAACAGCGCTGCATTTCAGGGCAGGGAGTGGTTGGAAAGAGGCACGTGCAGTAGAAAAGGATGGTTTTATGTCAATACCTACATGAGCATAGCCATTTGTTACAATTTAAATTAAATACTTCAAATATGTGCACCTTGTCATACACAGGTTTTATCCCTTTCAAAGAAAGTAAAAAAATGAATGAGGGCATACAGAGCCTTGGCATCAACTGCTCAGAATCCAGAAAGGAGGGACACAGGCTGCCTCTTCAGTGCTGCAGGGACGGGAACCCACTTAGCATAGGATGAGAGGATGGAGCAAGAAATAGAGGACACAAACAAGGACTATCAAAGGTAAAATTTAATGATAGACTGATTTAATAGAACACAGACGGATTTACCTGTGGACTAAACATTCATTTCTAAGCCCAAATTAGATTTGAAATACAAGAAACAATTGTACTTCTTTCTTAAAAGGCAAATAATACAAGGGAAAGTACAAGAGGAAAATGAAGTCTCAACCTTGTGCAGTTTATACATCAATGAGATAGATGGTTTTCAGGAGATTGCTTTTAACTATCTATTAAGAACACCATCTTGCATTGCATAGGTTGTAATTTCCAGATGAGTTTACATCCATATTCCCACTGAACCTTCTTAACACCCTCATCACTATTTTTAAAAGAAAAAACTATGGTTCATAGAAGCTCAATGGTTTGCCTAAAGTCATTCCGGGGCCTCCCAAACCCAACCTTCTGGTTCTAACCCAAAGCCCTTTTCATAACATCCTACCTGCCTCTCTCCGCAAAAGGAGAGCCTCTCTTTAGTTCAGCCTAGAATATCGTCTTATTTCTGTGACCCTCTAGAAGACACTGCACTTCTAATGCAGCAAAATCTGCAGAAACTGAGTCATTTCTACCATATCCCACAAACTGGGCAGGGGGCTATAGGACAGTCTACTCTAGAATATATTAAACTGGTCATATCTGAAACTAGAGATGTAAAACCACAGAAGAACAAGGAGCTGCAGTGAATTTATGGAGTTTCACACATTGCAGTCTGGGCAGCCAACTCTGCAAGTCATGCTGAGGACCAAATGACCCAAATGACCCCAAAATGACCAAGAGAGCATAAATATGAGCAAGCAGACAGTCCCGTAACTGTGCATGCATCATGTTTCTAAGCAAGATGCTACCACTAGCATTTCCTTTATCCTTATCCTAAAACATAAAAGCTCAATATTTTCATTTATGTCCTCAGTCCTTAAAGATTTAATCAACTCTTTTGCTTTTTGCATAGTTATATTTTTAAAGAATTTTCATAAAAGCAGTTACTGAGTAAATATGTTTAGTGTCCTTGCAGAAGGAAATAACAATTCTCATAAAAATACTACCCCTTTACATGCTCCATTCCTTTAATGCTATTTGAATATGAAATATTAAATCATCTAAATAGTTGTTTACAAGTCTAAAGACGAACCAGCTTCCAAACTAGAAAACAAAGCATTGCTGAGATATGCTTAATTTCATTTAAAAAAAAAAAAAAAACTTTGCTTGAGAATATAAAATGAAATTGAGCCATGTTTCCAAAGACAAGAGTAATTAAATCAGGAAATTAAGCAGCTGGTGGCATTGCTGCCTGGCAGATTAAGAAGACTCTAAGACATTGCTTGTGACAGCTGGCCCCCTGGTCGCCTCTTACCTGGATGCATCTGTTCTGTGCCGCTCCGCAGTTTGCTGTAGCCATGGCTCAAGGACACCCTCTGGTAATGAGGCGGGGAAGAAGGAGGGGAGGCGAGGGGTGACATCGTGGGAGACTGTGTTTCCTGCTTCAAAGAACCAGAGCAGAGTTCAGAGGCAACCACTGGAGAAGCCTGGCATTCTGAGCTACAGTTTAAGAAGCAAAATGTGGCTCTACGCCTGGTGACCTGGCTGATTTAACAAATGGGGAGAAATGTTTCCTCAAAAATGCAGCAGAGCAAAAAGGTAGTATCAAAGATTCATTCAAAGGCACCCAGAGAATACAGGCTCACCGGTGCTGTGCTACCTAAATTATTAATACCAGCCTGAAATGCTTGCAGTTAGCCCAATATTTTCCTCTGGAAAATTAAAGACACTGATCACATGAGAGAACATTCATAAACCTCAGTTGTGGACAGATTCCATTTTCATTCAATTAATGAATTAATGGGTCTTCCTTTTTAAGATTCCTATTTATTGAATTTGTATTCACCAAGTATAAATCCAGAAAATGCAATGCAATTTTTATTTCAAATGTTTAATGTTTAACAGTGGGTATTCTTAAAGCTTATTAGACAAAATTAAATGTTGAGTGGTTTGTTTAACATTGAGAGACTCCAAAACACAGCCACCCCATCTAAGATGCTCCAAAATACTAAGATAGATTAAAGCTTTCACAAGTAAAATTGGAATCTCAACTCAACTATGTAAGTGATACAGGACTCTAGGCCAAATAAGCAGCTTAGATTTCGTCCACCTCCTCCTCCCCTTTCTCTTCCTTCTCCTCCTCTTCCTCCACATCCTCCTCTTCCTCCTTTTATTTCTTTAAGGACTATCAATAGAATGTAAGCATGGGGTACCCAAAGAACAGGGAAATGATGCTTTTTATAACCCAGAGACTATATTGGATTCTTTAATTTAAAAACAAATAGATGATCTGAGATAAGACCTGGAAACTTTCTGGGGAATCTATCACTGTGAGACAGTGTGCCCTCAGTCTTCTCCAAATGCTGGCATAGACTCATACCAAAGTATGCTGACTACAAATTCCTGTGTCTTTCTAATATGCCACTTAAATGATTAAAGCAATCTTACATGAAGTTGTTGAACAAGACGAGATAACACCTCTTTTAACTATAACTTAAAACTTTGGCCAGGCACGATGAAGCACACCTGTAATACAGCATTCAGAACGCAGAAAGACCACCTAAGTCTGATGCCAGCCTGGGCTATATAGACAAACCCTGTGTGTCAAAAAATAAAACAAAGAAACTTGCAACCTTGAATTATCCAAGACCATCAAAGTAAACTATGTAAGCTAATTTTCTAATATAACCATCTAATATTCATTACATTTTAAAAACACCTTGATTCAATTCTTCCTAAAATGTATCATGTTCCTTTACCTTACAGAAGACACTGTTAAATATAATCTGATTCTCTGCATGTCTCTTTATCAAAAGACTGAGTTATATCATGATGACTGTCTCTTCCTGAAAGGACCCCTATAATGGCATCCTTTTATCTTTATTAATCACCACCTGATGACTGCAATCAGTGGCCTGATTTTAAAAGCCCATCATCCCTATTCAAAGCTTGGTAAGTGGGTAATAGCATTTGCAGAGATGCCATTCCACACATTTCCCAAGAAAGAATTCCCTGATTTAAAAAAAAAAAAAAAAAAGAGTTTGGTAAATATAGATCTCCAAGTCTCTTTACAATAGAACCTGCCTGTTGACGTACATTCTAAATTTCCAAGGCTGACTTAGTCTTTCCCATAAGAATGGGATATGAGGACATACTTTCCAACCATGTTTGATCATAGACTCCTTCGGGGCCTTCTTTTTGGAGGGGAGTACTTGCTAACTCCTAGACATTCCATTTCTTCTGTTTGGTTTTAGCTTTGTTGTTTGTTTCCATGTTGTTTTAGAAGTTACATGTCAATGAACCCATTTAGAAAACCACTGACCTAGATAAATCAAATAAGTGTATTAAATCAACAGCACTATCTGAGGCAGATTCTACAGGGCCAGTGGGTGGCTAGCAGTAATTCCTATGTGTCAGCTTCTTCTTGCTGCAATAAAACTTTCCTGGCTCACTTCCAGGTCTGTAATTGTATTCCAGATGGCAATATTTGCTGGGAGTCTGGCAACAGCTGAGGCTATACTACATGAGGCCTTGAGGTCAGAACCAAATACATGTGCCAAATCAGACACCTTTACCTGTTTATCCTCATCATCCATTCTCTTGAAGGAATTTTTCTCTGTGGTTAAGTATGAAATCTGAGCCTTCGTTCCATGCAGCTCAGCTGGGTTCCCGAACCGTATGTCTCCATCACTCTTCGACATCACAAAGCGGGGCAGAGGCAGTTCTTTAGAAGCAGAAGCAGAAAAGCTTAATGAGGCTTTATCTCAAAACAGCAAAATGGGGAGCTCAATGACCCCAAATAAGTCAATTTAAGGGAAAATTCCAGAGCACTAAATATAGTTTAAATTTTAGTTCAGGCTCAATGGAAACTTCTACAACAATGTCACAAGAAAGAAATCCAACGCTTAGCCAAGGTATTCCAGCATAACATTTTTCCGCGCTGCTAAATCATCCCAGAGCAAATTCAGGCTTGGGACTAGCTTCCACTTGATTCTGAAAAAAAAGGATGTGAAATTTTATCAAAATAAGAGGCAATGATAGCAAGCAAAGCTTATAAATGCTTAAATACACCAGATGCAGTGTTAGGGACTGCAAATACTGACCCATTCATCGTCACAGCAATTCTGTAAGATAAATTAGCACTAGCAACTCCCTTTACAGCTGTAGAGACTGATGTGAAGAAGCTACATAATGTCCCCCAGAACTATACAATTCATCTCTGGACAAGACACAGTTTGAACCCAAGCAAGCTGGTTCTTGCCAGTGACCCACATTAATGACCCCCATTCCTGGGGCAAACTTACTGAGTTAAATAGTTTTCCACCTGTCTTAGTCAGAGTTTCTATTCCTGCACAAACATCATGACCAAGAAGCAAGTTGGGGAGGAAAGAGTTTATTCATCTTACACTTCCACATTGCTGTCCATCACCAAAGGAAATCAGGACTGGAACTCAAGCAGGTCAGGAAGCAGGAGCTGATGCAGAGGCCATGGAGGGATGTAACTTACTGGCTTGCTAGCTTCCCCTGGCTTGCTCAGCCTGCTTTCTTATAGAGCCCAAGACTACCAGCCCACGGATGGTACCACTCACAAGGGGCCCTCCCCCCCCTTGATCACTAATTGAGAAAATGCCTTACACCTGGATCTCATGGAGGCATTTTCTCAACTGAAACTCCTTTCTCTGTGATAACTTCAGCTTGTGTCAAGTTGACACACAAAACTAGCCAGTACACCACTCAATATAATTCTTTTTTGAATTTTCATACTCAATCTCTGTTTGCCTGTTGGTAAGAAAGCATTATGCAGTCAGAGCAATTATTCTAACATTTAGCCATTCTAAAGTCAAAACTACTGGCCACTCACAGTATGAAAATGGTCTGCCTAGTATATTTACTTATCTTTCAAATTCTGACAAACTATTCTGAAAATGAAAACGATTCTTTGGCATGCTCCTAGTTCTCAGCACAGCAAGTCACACACAAGCATGTGACACAAAGATCCACACAAATAAGGATAATGTCGTGGATTAGGCATAATGATTTGCATCTGTAGCCATTGTTCAGGATAATTCCCAGTGTGCCTGTGCACTTCTGTCATCCCTCCACTCCAAAAACACAGCTGTGCATCTAATGATGGATGCTGTGCTCAAGCCAGGAAACATCTTAGCAACAGCAAATATGCTACTCCCCAGGCAAAGAACACCCCTGGTTCTCTACTTATCCACATGTTTATTTTTAGTTGCTATGTCCACATTTGATTCAAAGAGGTAGGCAATTATGACAAATCCCTGTGTGATCAATGAGCTAAGGACCCAAGTGACATAAATAGATAAATCAATCTGAAAATGTAAATCAAGGCTCCTCTCGAAAGAAAGATGGTCACCATTTTTAATGTTTGAATGTTTCCCAACCATGGGCAGCTCTCTAGCACTGAAGGCAGAAATGGATTTCAAAAGGAAAAAGGTAAAAAGAAATTTCAGAGTCTTAGTGAGTCACACAGAAGCCGATTCTGTGGCTCTGTTCACAGAAATATCTCTTTCAGATGGGTCTCACAAATGGGTCTAAAATATAGGACAAGAGCATACAAAATACTTTCTATTCTGGACCATGAAACTATTGGTCTACATCAAATATTTCTTCAAGCAAAAAAGTCAAGATGCTCAGTGTCTATAAGCTCCCTGGCCAATGCATTCAGTCCAGAGAACAATGGAATGCAAGTGTAGCATTACAAACATTAACAGTTGTACCAGGACTCCATCATACCCTTAAGGACACTGTCACTTCACACATTCTCCCACTTTGACTATGGCATTTCTCCAGAATCATTTGCCTAGGAAACAAGCTTTCGCCTCCAGATGGCCACCAGACAGTGAAAGACACAATACAGCTGAATTCTTCCTGGACTTTCTTCAGTCCTGGGATTTTAAACAACTCTCACTTAACAGAATTGAAACCATATATCTTATCCTTGGCAACTCATGACAGTATCATCTTCCTGAAGCTGCTACAAGCTTTTAAAAAGGTAAAACTTCATGTCTTTAGTCTGAATATTTTTTGTCACCTGTATACTGAATTTGATAGTGAAGCTTTATAGAAAATTAATCAGTAAAGCACCTACTACACAGTTATGTATGCCAAGTGATCACAGAAGGTCATTTTGTAGTTGTTGCTTAGAATCTTATATCCCAATCTTAATTAAATTAACACATGAAAAACAAGGTAAGAGCAGCAAGTGTTCCTAACTGCCATCTCTCCAGCCCCCTAGAAATTTTTGTTCAATGACTGAGGGCACTTTCTCTGCAAGCATGAGGACCTGAGCAAAAAGATAAACAAGGACAACTCCAAAGTCTTAGTGAATCACACCGAAGAATCAATCCTGTGACCATTCACAGAAAGTTCTTTCAGCTCAGTCTGCAAAATGGATGTAAAACACAGACAAGAGTATACAAAATACTTTCTACCATGGTCCAGCCATGAAAAGATAGCTCTACTTCAAGTATTTCTTCAGGAAAAATAAAGCCAAAAGATGCTCAGTGTCTATAAGCTCCCTGGCCAATGCATTCGGTCCAGAGAACAATGGAATGCAAGTGTAGCATTACAAACATTAACAGCTGTGCCAGGACTCCATCATACCCTTAAGGACACTGTCACTTCACACATTTTCCCACCCTGGCTATGGCACTTCTCCAGAATCATTTCAAATTCCCAGAACCTATGTAAAAACTTGGGCATGGCTGTAACACCAGCACTGTGGAAGGCGATGGGAGTATCCCAATAGATTGCTGGCCAGTGTAGCTGAAAGAGCAAGCATTCTCCAATTCAGTAAGAGACCCTGTCTCAAATCAAAATCAAATCAAATCAAAGTGGACAGCAGTAGATAATGACAGATGCAATGGGCTTCTACTTGCACGTGTATAGGTGTGCACACACAGACACATGCCTGCAACACACATACAGAGGGAGGGAGAAAGATCACAAAGTAGAAAAAAAATCAAAGTGAAATAAGTTGGCCACAAAACCCAAATACTCGGTGATTCCACCTAGATCAAGAGTAATAAAATACAAACAAGTAGAAGCTTGCAAAGTAGTTACCAGAAATAAGAAGTGACAGGGAAATGGGTAGTAGTTTAATCAGATTTTCCATTTTACAATGGGAACTTTCTAGAAACTACATGTACAACAAAATGAATAGACGTAACACTACTAAATTTCAAACATAAAATGGTTAAGAGGGGAAAATAGGTACCATATGAATTTTATAAGAAAAATTTTTATTTTTAGATGAAAATCTAAAAAGTCAAATTAATTTTAATTACTTTAACCCCATATCATTATTTCAACATATGACATAAAATGGTAAGGAAACTGATATAGCACAGGGACAGAAGCACTCTGCCTAGAATGCTCAAATCCCTAGGTTTGATTCCCAGCACAGCCAAAATATAAACATAAATCAATGAAATATTTTATATTTGCTTTTAGTAAAAACTCTTCAAACTCAAATGTATATTTTACTCTTACTGCATACCTTAATGCTTGTCATATTTTAAGTGTTCAGGAGACACACATGGCTCTTGGCTACCATACTGGAATAGATAATGGGTCACTGTGGTCAGAACTCTGTATTTTGAGCTGGACAGATGGCTCAGTGGTTAAGAGCACTAGCTGCTCTTCCAGAGGTCCTGAGTTCAATTCCCAGCAACCACATAGTGGCTCACAACCATCTGTAATGGGATCTGATGCCCTCTTCTGGTGTGTCTGAAGACAGCTATAGTGTATTCATATAAATAAAATTTAAAAAAAAAGAAATCAGTATCTTAATAAGAACTATAATGTTAAATGCAAGAAAATGAGTAAGTTTTCCTCAAATAATACAAAGGATATTTTGTATGTAGTTATACTTTATACAGATCATTAAAATATACCATTTGAAGAGTTTTGACTTGCATGTATGTGTGTGTATGTCAGAGACAGGACAGGGAGGGAGAACCAGCATATAAATTAAAATACCAAACTTTCTTTCATGTCCCCTTACTCCTTTTCCCCACTGTCAGTGTGTAGTTTCCTGGTAAGATCCAGAGCCTTTACTAGATATAAGAATCAAAGACAGGCCAGCAAGATGGCTCAGCATGTAAAGATGCCTGTCATCAAATCTGACTACCTGAGTTTGATCTCTGGGTCCCATGTGGTAGAAGGAAAGAACCAACTCCCCAAAGTTGTCCTCTGACATCCACACACATACACATACTGTGTCATGTATACACAAGCACACACAACACAGCGCGTGCTCTCTCTCTCTCTCTCTCTCTCTCTCTCTCTCTCTCTCTCTCACACACACACACACACACACACACACACACACACACACACACACCCCTAAATGTAATTGTGTTTTTATAAAAGATAAAAAATTTTACCAGAGAGTTCTATAACAAGCATAAATAAAGGTGAAAAGTACTGCTCAAAAGGTCGGACATGACCTTGAGGAGGGAGGAAGCAACAAAACAGCTGAGGCCAAAGGTATGTGTGGAGAGATGTCATGCCTAAAACACACAATTGGTCAGTCATACAGTTGGGGACCACTATGCGCAGGGGGATTTGTTCGGAGAAGCTCTAGATCCCCATAGGAAGGCTGAGAGGGGGCGAAGGTAGGAAGGAAACTGCTAAAAGAGTCACTGAATTTTAAAAAGAAAAAGAATTGAGGTATTAGGCAAAGCATTAGGCAAAAGGGCTCAATTGACTTTGTCTTAAAGGGAAATCCCAGCACAATATTTAGTATTCAAATGTCCATCTCTGCTTAGGGAATGGATTACACACACAGCAGGCTGACTTGGCTCCATCCTTACCCCCTGGAACTCTCACTCCACCCCTGGCCATCCTATCCACCCACCCTAAGGAGTTCCCATTTCTACAAAATGCTTGTCCCACCCAAAAGATTCTCTTCTACCCCTCAAAGATAAAGTTTGCCAAATAAGCAGTGCGTAGAGTCTACCCCTCCCTGCCGCCCTCTGTTCAACTAGACAATCTCTGCTTCTGTTTTTCTTGGATACAATAATTCTTGTTTGAAGAGAGAAGAAAAAAACCACTGAAACAAGAATCACTCTTCCAAAATCTTTCCTCCTCACTCAGGATGTAAAGGCCCGGGAGGCAGCAGGATTAGAAACCCTACCACACCTAAAAAGGCTTGATCCTCACCTTGCAGGCAACTTTCTCAGTGTTGGTACTTCCTTGCATATTAGACTGAACAATTTGTTACTGTGGGGAAGGGTCCTTGTTCCATACACTGTGGGACATTTAGTACCATCCCTGTCCTCTGCCCACTAGATGACTACATCATCCTCTCCACTGTTATGACAAACAAAAATGTTGGCCCTACATTGGCTGAAATCTCCTGAGGTACAAAGTCCCCTGGGTTGAGACTGGCTATTTTCCAGCCAGGAACCACAAGAGTAAAATGGTTTGCCTAAGAATCTTCACACAGGTAGGTGTGGAATTATAACATGGCTCAAAACTTTTGTGATTTCATAGAACGGTAAAAATTTCTACCATCTCACCAAGGACCAATATAAAGTTGCCACATTTTGACTTTGTCAAGCATTTTAAGCCCAGGTGTCATTTGGGAGGCTAAAGCAGTTGTACAGTCATGGGCTCAAGGCCAGTCTGGGCCATGGAGTCAGAAGCAGCCTCAAAAACAACAATGAAGTGTTTTATCCCAACCATAACTCATTAAAAGGACATCTAACAATAGGGGGAAACTTTTGGAAATAAACACATTTGTGCTATAAATACCTCATTTTTCCTGCTAGTTCTCTCTCTTTCAATTGCAAATTGTGCCAAACTACTGAGTATGAGCCATTTTGGAGAAACACAGTCCTGAAGATAACAGGAATCATATCATTGCACTAGCACGGCTCAGAGATCCCAAGGAGACAACAGAAAAGAAATCAAGGAGTCTGTTACCTGGAGAAAAGCAGGAAAACCCCCTAACTCTACTTCCCATGCCCTAACTGAGGTCAAAACCCTTCTTTCCATTAAGCATGGAGGCAGCCAACTCCTATGGCATCATTATATGTAATTGCAGTTGTAAACATGCTCATTACTGCTCTACACGTTGATAGCTGTTTCAACCACTTTGGGAACTTTTATTTAATGCACTTAATAAAGAAGAAAACAATCACAGGAGGGGGGAGGAAGGGAGGGACCTGAGTGGGAAAGGCATCAACGGGGAGGGGAAGAGGGGAATGTGATCAGGTATTGGGGGGGGGGGCAGGGGTGAAGCCCTGAGGGCCAGCAGAAAGAATCAAAACAGGAACCTCGGAAGGTAGGAGGTGGTGGGACACTCTAGAATGTACCAGAGATCTGGGAGGTGAGAGACTCTCAGGACTCAAAGGGAGGGACCTTAGATGAAATGCCCTACGTGGGAAGACGGAACTTGTAGAGCCCACCTCCAGTAGAAAGACAGGGCATCAAGTGGAGGGATGGGGTTGCTATCCCACAGTCAAAAACTCAGACCCAGAATTGTTCCTGTCTGAAAGAACTGCTGGAACAAAAATGGAGAAGAGCCTGAGGAAAAGGAGGTCCAGTGACAGGCCCAAAGTGGGATGCAGCTCAGGGGGTGCATTCGATTTGTCAAATTGAAACAGCTATCATACCTGCAGAGCAGTAATCAACACTAGTGCCTGACACTATTACTTATGCTATGGTGTGCTTTCAAACAGGGGCCTAGCATGACTGCCCAACAAGCAGCTGAAAGCATCAGATACAGATACTTACACCCAACCAATGATCTGATATCAGGAACCTCTGTAATTGAATTAGGGAAAAACTGGAAGAAGCTGAGGAAGGAGGACGACCCCATAGAAAGACCAGTAGTCTCAACTAACCTGGATCCCTGAGATCTCTCAGACACTGAGCCACCAACCAGGAAGCATACACTAGCTCATAAGAGGCCCCCAACACATATACAGCAGAGGACTGCCTGGTCTGGACTCAGTGAGAGAAGATGCACCTAACTCTCAAGAGACTTGGGGTCCCAGGGAGTGGGGAGGTCTGGTGGGGGGGGGACACATCCCCTTGGAGACAGGGGTAGGAGGTGTGGGATGTGGAACAGTCAGATGGTGGACTGGGAGGGGGATAAAGTCTGGACTGTAAAAAAAGATTAAAGAGCAAATTTTAAAAATTTAAAAAAAGAAGTATGTATATTGCTATAGATATACTAATACGTTTCCTTTACAATTCTATTCCTTTGGACATATTTGAAACATTGTTCCTGGAGTGGAAATCAGTAGAAACGTATATGCTTAGCATGGCCAAGGCCCTGGGTTTGACTCCTTAGTCCTCACACATGTTTAGTCTCCAGAAAGAAGACAGCAGGAATTCTTTATGTTCCATAAGTCCTACTCCTACTCATCTGGTAAACTGTTTGGTTATTGATTTAACTCTAGTTGCAACCAGGGTGAGGCTACAGAAACACAGTATCAACATGAGGGAGCCATTAACTAGTAGGGTCATGTAAATGTATATTTAGCACTTAAACAATACTGATATTATGTGTTCCCTTAAATGGTGTCCCCTGTGTGCCAATATCATGGAATATATATTCATACTATATGCAAAGTTCTTGGAAATGTTTCCCATGACTTTCATGAGAAGTTATTCTTAACCCTGGTTCCCTGTAAGTATCACCAACAGAGCTCTCAAAAGTCCCACTACCCTGGATGGAGCCCAGGCTAATTAAATATTAATTTCACATCTTTTCACTTTGTATTTAAATCACTCCAGGTGATTCTCAAGGGAAGGGTGACAAGAAGAATAGAAGGACTTCTGCACAATTTCCTTGAGCACTTCCAGGGAATCTGAATTCTGATTGATTTAGTTTAGGGTGAGAAATGATTAAAATGCCTTCTCCGTGTGTCACCACCTGGATCTTCAGAACTCCAAGAAGGCAAGGGACAGAGCTCAGTGGTAGAACCCTTGTCTCACATGCACAAGATGCCCTGGGTTCCATCCCAGCATGGGAAACAAACAAACAAACAAAAAAAGCAGAAGAGAACTCTTGAGATGATAAATTCATTCTGCCAAAATCTTGGTAGCCCCTATGTCATCAGAACAGGTAATTCAGGAACGCAGATTTAAAAGAGGAACAGACAGGAGTGGAGGAGAGAAAAGGACAGCCAGGTCCACGTCACTCTTTCATTATTCTACCGTAATCCCTAACAGAGCCTTAAATGATATTACTGGTACCTCAAGTGGAAATTAAACAGAATTTTGCCACAGTCTGGATAATTATTGTATCAATGTCATCTTGCTAAAGAATAAAATCTATCTTAATCACCAGCTGAAAAGATCTAATCCTAGGTCACTATGAATTTTTTCCCCATCTGAAAAAGAAAACAGAAACCAAAGCTACCTGGTAAGTTTCCTTATTTTATTTAACAGAGAAGGTAAGAGGAAGCTAGGAGAAATTCCACAAAAGCTTACAGAACATGCCTTAGACACACCAAAAAGATTCACACAAATAGAAACCTGTTGTAGACAATAAAACATATAAATATGAGCTACTCACCACATTTAATACTCTCTGACCTCACAGGGAGGCCAGACTGTGCTGCAGCAATCAATTTCAGGGCAACATAAAACTGTGTTGGGCCAAAATATCCAACCCGCTTTGCACCACACAGTTCTGTGATCTGAAACAGACAAGAAAAATGATGCTGAAAACCCCATTTCATAACAGGAAAAATGAGGCAAAGCTATATGATGAAACCTTGAAATTTTCACAGTATAACCAAAAAGTACCCCCCAGGAACCTACATGTATGTAATGGTCAAATGTTTTTCCCTCTAGTTTACAGAGAGGATTTTGATTCAAATTGTTAATTTCTGCCTACTCGCAATGTTTCAGAACTGATTATTCCTCCTCTTTTGAAGATAAAAATAAAGATGACAAACGCTGGCTGTTTTGCTTCTTATAAAAGAGAATGGGTGACTTTTCATAGGGGTAGGTTCTAATGTACAAAGTCTAGAAAGTCACTGGAGTAGAGAAAGAACAGATTAGTCATTACCACTACTTATGTGTTATCCTGGTTTGCCAAAATTGAATGTGAACTGGTCAAGAGCTAGGGATAAAACTCAATGGTAGCACACTTACCTACATGCACAAAGCCCTAGATTCAACCCCAGTATCACAAAAATAAAGTTAACAAGTAAAGTCACTTCTTAGTAAATTACACCTCAGGTGCCCATTTCAGAGAAACAAAAAAGCACTATACACGTAAATACTTAACAGTACAATAACTGATGGTCCCATTCTGTCCCCTATAATGAGAATATCTTCCTTCACATCTAGACTGAACTCAACCACTGCTCTTCTACAGATCCTTCCTAAACTCTTGGGTATAACAGTTCATTTTCCCCAGTGCATTTCGAAAGCACTCTATTCAAATGTCTAAAAATATGCATGCCACAATACATTGTCTTAGAATTATTTCAAAAAAGAAAGGATGAGAAAACTAAGTATGTGGGGAAATCAGGCAGAAACAAGAGTTAATAACTGTTCAGGCTAGGTTCATGATGGCTCATTCAAATTTCTATACTGTCCATTCTACTCTCGTTCTCTCTTTCACTCTGCTTCCCATTAACATGAATTATCTTCAAGATCAAGGACAACTTTTTTACCTCCTAACATGAAAAATAGACACACAAGATGCAATCAATTCTGAATCATAGTGAATGAAACTTACAGTCAAAATAAAATGTAGCTGAGTTTCATAATCTATCCACTACTGTGAATATGTAAATTACAGATCTTAAGTTATCCATGAGTCTGTACATGGAAAACATGACAGAGAGCATCCATGTAGTTTCAGTATCAAGATAGCTGTCTTAAAGAATAACTCCTAATATAAAAAGCTATAGTCCTTGGTGGGTAAACAAATAAAGTATATTTCATAAAGTGAACGATTACATTTCAGAAAGTATTAATGAAGGGGGTCACCACAATGTTTCAGCAGGCAGAAGCACCTGCCAGAAAACTTGACCACCTCAGTTTTATCTCCAGAATCTACATGAAGAAAGGAGAGAATGAATCCATGCCACATGCATCCACACATGAGAGAAATAAATAAAATATAATAAAAACACTTTTTAAAAAGTATGAATTCACTATCAAATTGACTTTGAGTTATTCCTTTACTGTAACAACTATTTAAAACCAGAAAGTGTTTTACAACAGGTAACTGAAATTGTTGGTAAAACTAATCAAGGTACTTTAAGACTCACCATATCTGCCGGGCAGTGGTGGCGCATGCCTTTAATCCCAGCACTCGGGAGGCAGAGGCAGGCGGATTTCTGAGTTCAAGGCCAGCCTGGTCTACAGAGTGAGTTCCAGGACAGCCAGGGCTACACAGAGAAACCCTGTCTCGAAAAAAAAAAAAGACTCACCATATCTGATGTCAGAAAACCACCTTATTTGAATTTGGTTCTATATTTTGATGCATACTGTTAGAATCACTGTACTTTAGCCAAAATAAGATAGACACCTATAAGTACAGTCAGCCCTTAGGCCACGTCTTGCTCTGTGTACACCAAACCTCTGAGAGACATACTAAGACCTTTCTGAAATACACAAGCTTTAAAGGAGAGAAAATAATTATAAACCTTTGGAATTTACCTATGGAGTGGAGCCTCATCAGCCTGAGATTTTGCAATCTAAAATACAGGCTGCTTTTAGAAGGGTTTTGCTGTTGTGTTGTTTTGTTCATTAAGATTCGAAGTATTTTCTGATTAAATTCTCCACGGAAAAGTTCTAAGGTATGGGTAGAACTATTTTAATGGTATCTAAAATTAAGAAAGTAATATAACCAGCTACTTGATTAGCAGGAGGTATTTTATAAGCTCCTTCACCCCTCTTCTTTAGCTTACTCCAAACACATAACACATTCTGCTGGATCCATTTTAGATTACATACTGTGCAGATTTCCAGGATAGAATGCAAACCTTCAGATCAGGGTTTGTTTTCTCAGGTGGAAAGCAAGCTGTGTCAAAAAGGAATGAATTCAACTTCCTTATAGCTTACAGATGCACGCTAAACTGGATGTTGGATACAAATCAGAAAAATTCACTGGCCATTTGGGAGGAATATGGATGCAATTCCAGAAGGAGGTTGAAGGCCACTAAAATAGCTTCCCTCCTACCTTTGTCTGTAAGATTAAGTGACTGTGCTAAGTAACCAGTCTATATGTGTTCCAGTTTGGCTGAAATAATTCTTTCCTAGCTGAAAAGCAATAAATTTTTAGAATAGTTCAAAGGTTTGACTATGTTTCTCTCTTTCAAGTATTTTAAAAGCCTCCACAGAATGGCCTAATTTTTTTTAGTTTTTAGTAGAGGGGCTAGAAGAATTCTCCAAGAAACCCTCCCCTCTCTCCCCTCCCCCCATCCATTCTCCCCTCTCCCCTCCCTTTCCCCCTGCTGCTGGTAAGTTCAGTCTCTGCTCTCACTTTACCAGGTTCACGTCCTGCTCTAGACTGTGCACCTTTACCTGATAGCCTCAGCATTCCCTCCACAGTTTCAAAGTGCTTCCCAGGCTCCTCATGTAAAACTCCTTCCTGTAAAACTGAGTCTTGAGGTTGGACAGAGGAAGGGAGGGAGCAGGAGAGAATTAGGGGCTTTTTGAACAGGAATAGCGAAAGGGCAAGATGTAGCTGCTAGTGTCTCCCGGTTTCATGGCGGATCCACCAGGATTCGCCACTGGAGGAATCAGATTTAATATGGCTTACAAGATTAGGATTCTAGTTGTTGCACACAGTGATTGAGTTAACATTTCTTCTGAACTAAGTTTGTGTGGTATTTTCCTTCTCACGCAGACTTCGACTGGGTGCCAGAGAGAAAGGTATAGTGGCAGAGCATGGGTTTGCCTGCTGTGCCCCACAAAGGACATGGGGGTTTTGAAACATGGGGCTGGCATGGTAGCGATCCACCAGTGGGAACTTAGTGAGCTGAGTGGAGAAATGTTGGAGCTATGAGTCAAAGAGTCTCCACGAGATTAAAAACAGGTAGATCATTGCCTGCCAGTGCATAGCTGGCCAGCCCACCAGGGCAGAGAGTTGCCAGCAGTAGTGTGGATTCATTCTTTTTAATATTTCCAGCAACAGGTGGCGAACTAATGTTTTGGGCAAGAATCCATCCACTATAAACTTAAGGTTATTAGCCTGAGAGTTAGAGTTTTATTTTTTTAAGTGAGTAGCTGGGTAGTGCTGAGATGAGTCATATGGACTCAAGTATGGGAAGTGAAACAAAGAAAACAGGCCACTCTGAGTCAGGAGAAGGAAGATGGAAGTTGCCTACTTCTTAGGGCAGAGTTTGATTGAACTGTGAATTTATAAAATTGGGATTATTTGCTTTTAGGAAAGATTTATATACAGATTTTATCTGAATCATGTGGGGAATTTTGCCTGCGGGTTGGAACTAGGAAAGGGAAAATTAGTCACTGACTCCAAGTAGAGAGAGCAGTAGTAATTACCTGCTATGTACAGGTATTAATTAATAATATCTGTGGCTCCAGGTAGAGAGATCAACAGATAGATATTATAACAGGTATTAATAAAATGAATGTCTGTGGCTCCAGGCAGAGAGCCAAACATAGATGCTATAACAGGATGGCTGCTCTAGGCAGAAAGCTTAACAAGTAAAAACTAGCTGCTTCCTATAGGCAGATATTAGTGAAAGTTTGAATTAATTGCTTTAAAGATGGTATAAAGATATATTGCTCTATTACATCTTACAGGATACTCAAATTCTGTCTAATGTGGGCTCCACGGGAATTCTGGATTTAAATCCTGCTTTGACTAGTTGCCTGCTTATAAGCAGGTATAGATAGAAGTGTGAATCAATTGTTTTAAAGATGGTATAAATATATATTTCTCTAATACACCTTACAGGATACTCAAATTCTAACGTAGGCTTCATAGGAATCTTGGGTTATTATCCTGCTTGGCAAAATAGAAAAGGCCTAAGAATATAGGTACATACTGTATTTTAGTTCACTTCATTTGTTTTGGGTTGTTTTAATTTTAAAAATGGGTGTGATTTTTAGTTTTGTGATTATATTATTCCTCTGGGAGAGAGGTCAATATAAAGGTTTTTCTGGTTACTGGCTCAAGAATATGCTGATTTGGGAGAAAGGTTTTGTCTTCGCATTTTTAGAAAAGGTAATTAGTGATAATACACCTTCCAGAGTAATATGGATCAGATTTGATAGAGACTCGCAGAGAACTAGAGTCCAGAAAATCAAAAGAAAAGGTTATCTTGATGACACTAAAATTTTGTTTTGAGATTTGTATATTACAGAATATACAGCCTTGGCGAGTCTCATCTTCAGACATGCTGAACTGACCTGCTTGAACTCCTGATGTCTTGGACTTTCAGCCGGATCCAGTCAGGACACAGGCATCAGAGACTAAATGAATTGTTGGTGTGGCCTTCTTAAAGCCAACCAACTCCCCTATTTTCCCTAGTCTTCCCCCCCCTTCAAAAATATCTCAACACCCATATTCAGCTTGAAGAAGTTATGAAGAATCATTGTCCCAGTTCTCTGGGCTTTGGGGCTGGAGGTGGTTATTATAAGGTTGTCTTTCTAGGGAATTTAGAAATGGTTGTAATTGGAACAAGGAGGAAATAGCTAGAATTGATTGTACAGCCATAATCTCAATTGGTAGAAATCTATAATTGTTACTACGTTGAAGTCATAATTTCTTATTTTAGTAAAGAATTTATTTTGATGCAAAATCAAGGATTTCATTGATATAAATTTCTTCTATTGATATAAAAATTTTAAAAGTACAGGGCTTAGAACCAGTCTGTCTATAACTGTTATTATAAACTGATCTGAGATGATTGAGCCTGTGAGTTAAGGTCCAGATAAAAAGTTCAGGGCTCTGAGTTTGTTGTTAGGGTGTTTTCAGATGTTTTTATTTAGAAATAGCTGAGGGTAGTTAATGAACAACAGTTCAGATTACTTTACATAGATAGTTGGTTTTCCAAAAACATCAGAAATCCACAGAATGTGACATTTAATGTTATTTATTAACTTGTTGTTGAGACAAATCTGCTCCTAACAGCTCCCCATTCATGGATTCAAAGAAGCAGCTGAGTATCTATACCTCTGGTTGAGGCTGTACATGTGGCTAGGTGACCACTGGGCAGAAATTGCCAATCTCTCCTGTAGACCTGTACCACCCTTGAGTGGACACAAGTTACAGGTTAGGACAGCTTAGTTCTGCTGAGACAGAATAGGCTCATCCTTAATAATTCCTGTTTCTCAAAGGTCTGTCAGATGATCCTGGGCCAGAAGGCTGAGGACGGATGCTCCAACTTCCTGACTTATTTACTGGGGCTGTATGGGTCAGCAGCTGTCTCTACAATTTGTCTCAGCTCTGGAAGCTGTGTTAGGCTTCCTATATATTTTCAGTTCATGTTGGTCATTCTCAGATTTCTGACAGGGTTGAAAGACTACTTATAGTCTCATAGCCAACCCAGGCTATTTACATTGAGAGAACAGATTTGAGAGGGTGGTTTTCAGATGGCATACAATCTAAAACCAGGACATAAGTCAGGTGTAGAATTATAAGTCTTTTAAGTTAAGATAGATGACAGTGTTCTATTTTATTGATAAAAATGATGGACTGGGTGTTAGGTCTATCTTGTACTTAATAAATTACAAAATGGTAATTTTGCTCAATTTATATCTGAGATAAAAGAGTCTTTTAAGTGAACACAAAGGGGGAAGTGTTGTAGATGGCTCTGTAAACCTGTATTTTTATGTTAATTCTGCTCTCCCAGGAGGGGCTGTCTAGACCGAGGAATGAGTCATGTACTCAGAACTTCTTGTGAACCTCCCTGAATGAATAATGGGACCAATCACTGGGTGAGGAGGCGGGACTTCCAGATTGGGCAGAGGAAGAGAGGGAGCAGGAGAGAGTTAGAGGCTTTTGAATGGGGATAGCGAAAGGGCAAGATGTAGCTGCTAGTGTCTCCTGGTTTCATGGCGGATCCACCAGGATTCACCACCGGAGGAATTAGATTTAATATGGCTTACAAGATTAGGATTGTAGTTGCACCCAGAGATTGAGTTACCATTGTTTCTGAAAAAAAATGAATACTGAGTATGGCTTTTGAGGCCCTTCTATCTGATCCAAACCACCCTTCCAACAACCCCCACCCTGATGTAAAGTAAGGCTCTAAGCACACCAGATACCAGTCTGTTTCTCAATACCCATTCAGGAGTCCCCTACATAGAAGCCAATTTTGTCTTTGTTTCTTTGCCATCCAGGCTTGTACAAGCTACCCAATTACTGATGTTAACTCTGAAGCCTTATGCAATTCCATGACACTATGTTAGACTTTTCATTGCTGTGACAAAGTACCTGACACAAACAACTAAGTGAGGAAGGCTTTCTTTCACTCAGCTTCAATGATTTCAGTCCATTGTAGACAGTATATCAGGGTAAAAGGTCTGTCAGGAGGGAGAACAGCTCACTTCCTGGCAAGGAAGAAGCAAAAGAAGGAAACGCACTATTGGTACTGTTAATCCTTTCCATTCTGTCCCATTCCATCTTGTCTTCCATGTCCCCAGTGCCCAGCACAAGTCAATGGTGGGTTTTATCATGGCTCCTACCTAGGAATCATACTTCATGATGTTTGCTGTACACTTTTCTACTCAATGAATGTCTACTAGTTAGTTTATACAGCCTGCAGAAATAGAGCAGTTCTCTCTCATGTTGTAGTTACCTTTCTAAGTCAGTAGCTGCTAAATTATTAGCTTTAGCTATATCATACAATATAGCCAAGGGTTCCTACAAGAATATAAGAGATTTTGAACTGCTTTGTTCCCCTTATTCAGCTAGGAGAGTACTGGTTCAAACATAATTGGTCATCCTTATTCATCCTAGCCCTGAGATTCAGAATAGAGTATCTCAGTGATGCCTTGCCACTCTAGAGATCTGCTTTCTTGTTCTCAGTATACCATAGTAGATGTCAATTGGCACACTCAGTAACAACAACATTGAAGAGAATTTGAAGGACACACTCATAGGCTGTATTTCAGCCCCTTAGGAAAGAAATGAAGAGAAATCAATTACATGCTGGCTTTCCCTTTCCCATTCATTTATGCTTTCTAATGTCACTTCAGTAAGTCACTCAAGAAAAAATGAACTCCTATATTATATTGCTCAATATATCAAACTGTAGTATAAGTACAAACCAAACCACCTCACTAAAGAGAGAGCAGACAAACAAGGCTTAGATGTGAATAGGACAGCAGATCTTATTAACCTTTTTCTATGCTTTATGCATAGCAATATAACGTACATTAAATAACATTATAATAGAATGACCCTTAGCTTATACACAAATAAACCTCCCAGGTCAAAAAGTTAAGTGAGATATTCAAGGTCTCAAGTTCAAAGACAATATCAAACTACATGTGACAAGGCTCAAAGTTCATATTCTGTTCATTATATCAGGGTTGGAAAAACTCATGGTCAACATCAGCCCACTTTCTGATTCAGCACACAAGCTGAAAATGGTCTTTACAGATGATCATTTTGCAATCCATTTGATAACTGCAAATACTAACTTAGAATTTCATTAAGGAAAATGTTATCCCTGAAACATTAATTCCATTCTTCTTACACATAGATGTGAATGATTTTTCTGAAATAGTTTTGGCCGAGAATGCAGCTTGGTGGGTAGAGTTGGCAGTCTCCACAAAAAAAGCCCTAGGTTTGATTCCCAGCACCACATAAAACCAAACATGCCTATTATCCCAGCATTCAGTGGGGCGAGGCAGAAGGAGCAGAAACTGAGTCATCTTGGGCTACACAGTGAGTTTAAGGCTAATCTATGCTTTATGAGATTCTGTCTCAAATACTTAAAAAAATGTTTCATATTTTAAAATTTGTCAATAAACATTTTTTGGAAGTTTGCTTTCTGCCTTAATTTTGTCACTTAGTGCAAAACTCCTGGAAATACTTATCACCTGGTACTTCACAGAAAGGAAGGTTAACCGTACATGACAACACAGTGCCTTAATCTGCTGTATTCTATAGCCTTTCATATACTCTCACTAACCATGCAGAGAGGGGACTTTCTTGAATGAATCTGTTACACTAGCTGAATGCCATTTAAAGTATGAACACCTCCATTCATAGAGAATGCATGCATTCAACCCACTTCTTCAGTCCCCAATTGTCACCTATTCATTCATTCATTCATTCATTCATTCATTCATTATACATTTGCTTTAAATTTTCAGTTTTTAAGGGACTTCCATAGTATTATTAACTTCTACAGAAACCAACTAGAACAAATGGATGCCAATGTGACTAAAGCCTATTCAATAGGTAGGGGAAAATCTCAGCAGATAAAGTACTTGTGTGCAAGCCTGAGGACCAGAGTTCAGATCTTTAGCACCTGTGTAAATGGCCTGCCTGTAATTCCAGTGCTCAGAGGGCAGAGACAGAGGATTCCCAGCCAATGTGGTTAGCTAGATGAGTCAAACCGAGAACTTCAAGTTCAGTGGGAGAACTGTCTCAGTAAATTAATGTGGACACTGATGAAGGAAGACAACTAAACACGAAGACACATAGACATCTGTCTCTGGCCTCCAGATGCACACAGGTGCATACATAACCCACACACAGTTTGAAGAAAATTCACAAATTACTAGTGCTACTTCCCAAATCAAAAGCTGAAAATCAGTCAGGTGGTGGTGGCACATGCCTTTAATCTCCATCACTCAGGAGACAGAAGTAGGTGGGTCTCTATGAGTTGGAGTCCAGCCTGGTCTGCAGAGTTAGTTCCAAGACAGCCAGAACTACATGGAGAAGCTCTGTCTCAAAAAAAAAAAAAAAAAACCACAAGTTGGAAATCAAATACCCTATTTCCTATGTGACTGAGCTATAAACAGGCCATCTAGGCTCCATTAGTAACATGTTTCAAAATAGCATGCTTTGAAGAGAGACATGGAAGAAAAAGGACTATGTTCAGAGGCTCTACTTTTGCAGATGTAGCTGAGGAATGAGTGGCCTTTTTGGTAAGGGAATGGGAAAAGGAACAGTTACCATCGATCAGACCCCTGGTATGTGCATGTACATATGGCAACAGTACATATGGCTTCTACTTGGCATGAGTAGTATGTGTCACTTAGGGCTTTCTTTCCAGCAAGCTGGAACCCACCCACCCTGTTTCTCCAGCTCTCCAAATGATCCTATGACTTACCTTAAACTTTTACCCCTTTTGGCTTGCCCTAGAGTGAATTCTGTTGTTTTCTATAAAAGATCACCAATCAACAAGGAATGAAGATGTACTCAGGATCCACAGTTTACCTCAGGATAAACTGTGAAAATGAACAAAACATGGTGCTCAGCCATTACCATGGTGGGGATCAGATTCCTTGCAGGATGTGAATACACATAGTTTAGAGAAAAGCCATCTCTGTAAGTTGAAGCTTACAAAATTGGCTGCTGGCTGCCTCTAGAAACAAGAGCACAGGAAGAAGCAACATTTTATATTATTTTGTACCTTGTACATTTTGAATCACATTTTCAAAATTTAGTAAAGTATAAAGAGCAAGAGACAAAGTCAAACATCATGTCAGCAAGAAGTGTCCTAGAAATACAACAGAGACATTCCCATTCCATCTGCTATTATGAGCAACTTCAGAACAAAGTGTCCAATGGGACAAAACTTCAAGGGTTCCCGCTCATCAAACCCAGACTCACAAACATGGGGCTCTTTTCTCTGAACTGTCAGCAGAGTCCAAAGCAACAGTTTGCCTTATTGAAAACTGTCTATCCAGGTAACTATAAAGGAGGCATCTGATGTCCTTTGGGTTCTGATCTCATCTATTAGAACAAAGCACTCAGGCTCTGTCAAGTTCCACAAACATTCTATGACTATGAGTAAAATCTAAAAGGAGGATGTCAACCTTGTTCTCTGGTACTTATAACTCCCATCTTGCATTATGGTTCTCAGTACACCTATTACAGGCTCCTACAAGGATGGAACTCTCTCAAGGTTGTTTTGCATTTTTAATTTTTTGTGTACGCAGGCAGAGGTAAGAGAACAACTTTCAGGACTTGGTTCTCATCTTCCTCTTGTTTCTGAGATACAGTCTCTCTTGTTGCTCCTGTACTCACTGAATCCTCCAGGCTAGCTGGCCTTCTGGGCAATTCTTCTATCTCTTCGTCCCATCTCAAGGTAAGAATGTTGGCAACACATCAGTATTGCTGATGTTTGGCACTGCATCCAGTCCCTCATGAGGATTCAGGGAATTGAACTCAGGTCACCAGTCTTATGTTCCTGTTCCTGTTCCTGTTCACAAGTCTTGCATTTTAAAATCATCTTTCCCTTTCCCAAAGCACTCACACTATTAACTTGTCCAGCTCACAAAATAAATATACTAATTACATTTTTAATTCTTCACAGCATGATAAAAACCCCATATGTCCTGTTTTACATCCTTGGATAGCAAACTGTATGACTATCAACCAAAACAAATAAATACATTTTTTGTAACTTATGTAAATTGAAGTTGTATTTTATTAAATATTTTACATAGTACACAAAATAATGTTTTAGATTGTGGCATTTTCATACATCTTTATTAGTGTATCTTGCTCTTACTCACCCACAGTTACCTTCCTGAATCCCTCCTCCCTCCAGCTTGTTGGTCTCCTACCACCTCCAATATAGTTCCTCCTTCTATGTTTTATCGTGTGTGTGTGTGTGTGTGTGTGTGTGTGTGTGTGTGTGTGTGTGTGTCTGTGTGTGTGTGTGTGTGTGTGTGTGTGTTTTTAAATCAGGATTCTGCATATGAGAGAGAATGTGTATTGTCTTTCTAAGCTTGGCTTATGTCATTTAACAGGATTGCCATTTCCATCCTACAAATGTCATAATTTCATTCTTCTTTACAGGTAAGAAAAATTTCATTGTATATATGTATCCCATTTTCTTTATCCATTTACCTGCTGATGACTAATGTACATTTGGGCTGATTATATGTCTTGGCTACTGTGAATAGCGCAGCAATGAACACTGACTTAGATTCCTTTGAGTACATACTCATTAGTTAGGTATGGTTGAGTCATACAGCACTTCCAGTTTTAGTTCTCTTTTAATGTTTAATATATTTTAGTATGTATGTGCACACTCATGTGCCATGATACACATGTGGAATTCAGAGGGCGATCAACGTTCTCCTTCTACCCTGTGGATCTAAGGGATTGGCCTCAGGTCATCAGGGCTAACACCAGGTGCCTTTTTACAGTTCCTATCTTTTTATTAACTCATAAACAACAATTACTTGTCTTCTGATTTGTTAAAGCATTTAAGTCAGACAACACTTGCCATAGTACTGTCTGTTAAAGTGACAGGCTATGAAAACTCCAGAAAGGCACTATCAATCCAGGCCATTTTCATCCCCCTTATCCATTCCCACAGAGCCAGCTTAACCTTCTTTCTCTTCTGTTCATTCTGCTTGGGAGGGCTGTAAGACCTCTTCCTCTTCTCAGCACCACCACAAAGTCTCAACCCAGGATGGACCCCTTTTGAATGCTGTAGTCAGACAAAGTATGGCCACCTTCTAGCTGCTTACCAGCAAAGAGCAACTTTGGCTGATCAGGAAGAATGGCTTCCTAAGCATGGATCTTGACCTTTACATTTTTCTACAGAGTCTGAGGGTTCAATCTTGAACATGATGGTCTTCCCCATGAAGGTCTTTATGAAAAACTGCATCTTAGCAGCAGTTCCACTGCAGAAGGCAGATCAAAAAGTCTTTCTAGCTTTTTAAGGAACCTCCACACTGGTTTCCACAGTGGTCACACCAGTTTACATTCCTTCCAGTAGTAAATAAGGCTTCCTCCTCTTTACCACATCCTTTCCAGCATTTGTTTATCATTTGTTTCCTTGATAACCTACTCTGCTGCTGTGAGAAGAAATCTCAATGTTTTAATTTGAACATTTTTTCAAATATTTACTATCTACCTGTGTTTCTTCCTTTGATAACTACCTTTCGTTTTCCCATTCACTGATTCAATGATTTAAGTACTTTGATGTTTAATTTTCGGAAGTATTTATAGATTCTAGAAATTAATCCCCTGTCATATGTATAGCTGGAAAAGATTGTCCTCCCATCCCATTGCCTCTTCATCCTGCCAGTTGTTTCCTTTGCTTTTCAGAACTTTTTTAATTTCATGCTATCCCTTTGTAAACTCTTTGTATTTTATCCTGGGCTATCAAAGTGCTTTTCAGAAAACCCACACCTCTGTCTCTATCTTGAAATGTTTGCTTCCAGCAGTTTCAGATTTCCAGGTGATTTTGGATAATTGGTTAAATTGGTTAGGGTGTGTGTGTGTGTGTGTGTGTGTGTTGAGAGAGGGTCTCACTTCAGGATGTGTACATGTTTATGTGTGTGTTTGTTGAGACAGAGTCTCTCTATATAGCCCTGAATGTCCTGGAACTCACTATGGAGACCAGGATAGCCTCAAATTCACAGAGATCTACTGCCTCTGGCTCTCTCTCAAGTGCTGGAATTAAAGGCATGCACCACCATGCCCAGTCAGAGTTTCAGGTCTTTAACAAATTTTGAATTGATTTACAAACAAATTTTCTAAAGTCTAAAGGACCCAGTTACTGCCTGACCATAGACTAGAAAGAAAATATAAACTCTATTTTAAAAGGAAAATTTTAAAAGAAGAGCTGCATAAATTCACAAGTGCAGTGACTGGCCGAGTGAAAAGCACAAGAGCCATGGGTGAGCGAAGAGGTGGTATATACCTATAATCCCAGCACTCTGGAGGTAGACACAGGAGGATCAAGAGTTCAAAGCCATCCTTAGCAACATGGATGGGAAAGCTAAAAATTACAAACAGCATAACCCTCCAAAAGCTAGGAAGAACACAGCTCCAATCACATGGCTCTCAAGTGTGGGAATGAGAAGCAGAAACTTCATCCACAAGTAATCCAGGTGGAGGCGGTCTTAGTGAAAGGAAACTGGCAATCCTACCTACCCACAGGACAATCCCACAAGCCTCAAGTCTAGTTGTCAGTTTTGATGAGACTGGGTCTTCCAGAAATGGGTCAGTAATAGAGAGGTAATCCCATTTTGAATTCTATATGACTTGGAAGGTAATGTGGCCAGGTGCCATCTTGAAAAAGAACCTTATGTTTTAAACTGAGCTACCCTGGAAGGATATAAAAAAAAAGGGAAATAGCAAGTCAGATCACCCAAATATAACCTATCATGGCACAGAGGTAAGAGACAGACCTAATAGATAGTTATGGAGAGTTAGAGAACCACATGTTAAGCTTGAAAGCCCAGGCTGCATGAGGCTCAGCTCAGCAAGGACGTGAACAACCCTCACCTTCAGTAGCCAAGAGCAGATTTTATCAACTGAGAATAATACTGCAGCATGAGTCTGAGGTCAGCAGGTGGATCAAACTCTGGAGCCAAGTATCTGCTATTCAATGCTATAGAACCCAAGAACTCTTAACTGTATCCACCAACAGGTTGGTTAATTAGGAGTTCTTGAAAGTAAGAAGACAACCCCCCTTGTCTGAACAGATCTCACTACAGTAATTACTTTCCACACTCTTAACATATCTAAGAAACACCCCATAGCAAGACACTAGATCCTTCAAGGAGTCTTGGAAGAATGGAGAGAACCTGCACAGCTCAGAGAATGCAAAGCTAAGATGGCAGCAAAGGTCCCTGGTATACAAAAAAAGGAAACTACCGAAGTGAAGACAGGCAGCTTTGGTGGACCTCGGACACACATCCAATACAGGCTTTGAAACAAAGTCACATGGTCTCATACAGTCAAGGCAAGGCTTGAATTTTTGATACTCTAACTTTCGCCTCCCCCTCATGTTCTGGGATTACAAATGTAGGCTGCCATGCTTGGCTCTATGGTAATTTTTTTCTTTTGCACCTAATATAAGGAGAATGGGGATCGATGTGATAATGGCATTGATGCTGATGCTCTCGTGACTTTTTCCAACCAGGCTTTCTTTGACAAGCCGATGCCATGGCTTTCCGAGCTGCCCAGGTAGATGCAATCAAGTGCGTACTCATCACTACAAGTTCAAGGGTTCCTCAGAGCTGGCACATACCAAGGAAGAAATAGGATCCAATCACACAAAGGTCAGCAGAGGGGGAGATGGGCCATGAAGTGAACTGCCAAGTCACAAAGGACCCTATCCATCAATTTAGGAGAGAAGAATAGCAGGCTCCACAGTAATAAAAATTTACCAAAGACAAACTGTGCCAAGCACTTGGCCTAAATACCAGGAACTAATGAAATGAAGAAAACACGACATATACACACAAGCAATCTTGATACCAGAACTGAATTAAAATGCAATTATAGCACAGATTACAAGAGAAAATTGCTTTCAGAATTCTGGCCCAAGTTTCAGGGCTTTGCATATCATAGAAGTTCTGTGCAGCTGGAAGCAGAGAAATCTCAGGTGAATGCAAATTAACTGCCAGAATTATAGCTTCTGCTGGTTCTGGCAACTCAGACTTAACTAACAAGCCAAAGGATTAGCGTTGCAGATAGTTCGTTTTCTGACATTTTTAGTGCTTTTCAAAAGTAAAAGCCAGGCTTATGGTGTATGACTTTAATCACAGCACTCAGGAAGCTAAGACAGGAAAATCACCATAAATTGGAAGTCAGCTTGGGCTACATAGTTAATTCCAGGCTAGCTTGAGCTACAGAATAAGACCCTGTCTCAAAAGATAAAAAAATAATAATAATAAAAATAAAAATAAAAATAAAAATAAAAATAAAAAGAGCCAGGCATAGTGATGCATGCCTTTAGTTCCAGCACTGGAGGCAGAGTCAGGCAGATCTCTATGAGTTCGAGCCCAGCCTGGCCTACAGGACAGACAGAACTACATGTCTTAGACAGATAGATAGATAGATAGATAGATAGATAGATAGATAGATAGATAGATAGAGATAGGAAGTAAAATTATAGTTTCAGGTTATTTGAAATTTTCCCAAGTTGATTTCAATACATTTTATATTTTGTGAAGAGTATTTTGGGCACATGTTTCTTTTTAAAAGAAACTAATACTTTAATAAGAATGGGACAAATCCAGGCATTTCTAATGAGTGAATCACAAGTATCATACAAAGACCTTTGGCATGCTGAGGAAATGAACAAATGTAAGCTCAGTCTAGATCACAAGAAGGGTCTCCTCTTGACCTCAAATTCAAATAGACTGGAGGCTTCTGGCATAGAGCTAAACTTATTCTAGACACACCAAACCTGGATGAGCTAAGCGATCTGACTTCAATTATTTGGCTTCTTTGTCAAGTTCCCAATGAAGGCCTTCTCTGAATGTTAAAATAACAAACACACCTCTCAACTTCCTGACATCATTGTACTATCCTCCCCAACCCCTGAAGAGCCCAGTGACACTAAATTTGGATAAGGAACTTCTTTCATATTCAGGATCATTCTAGCCAACAGCAGGGTCTCAAGACAAGCAGAACACTCCAGTCCTCTATATCACCATGACAACCACATGGATATAAGTGTATGTAGCTCAGTGGCATGAGATCTGATCTTAGGAAGTTGGTCACTAGGAAAGTGTCAGCTAAGGATGAGGTATAGGACAAGCAGAGATCTGAGAGTAAAGCCAAGTCCCAAAGGGTTGAAACAGTTGTGGCATGGGGGATTTTGTTATGAAATTGGCTTGGTTATTAACTGAGAGATTAGTTGGTGCAATGTATCCATTAAATGCATATATTATTTGTCTCACTGATATGACAAAATACTATGACAAAAGCAACGTAAGGAAGAGTTTACTGGGGCTTGAAGTTTGAGGGTGCAATCCACCAAGGCAGGGAGTCATTTCTGCAAGGTGTGTAAGGCAACTAACTGGTCACACTGTATCCACAGTCAGGAAGCAGAGAGAGGTGAATGCAGGAGTTGCCTGGGTGATTCTAAATACTATCAAGTTGATACTCAAGATTGACCACCATAGTGGCAGAGTGCTTCCCTAACTGGTATAAAGCCCTAGGCACCATCCTCCCAGCACCACAAAACAAATAGTAAATAAAAACAAGTGTCGCATGAACCAAATTCATTGTGCAACTAGTCAACCTATAGGCTCACTAAGGTATAAATTATTCAGTTCCCATGGGTAGGACACTATGGAATGAATGGAGTGTCTTTGGGCCCAGCAACAGAAAGATGTACTATTCCTACCTCAGTAGCGAGAGGTACATGCAATTAGGCCCACTATCTCTAAATGTGCACCAGTATGTATCTGTGAAGGTAAACATGGGCTGGGGTACAGCCTGAGAACTGTTTCCTCTCAACAGAATATGGAAACAAACTACAAACCTGGCCTCATCCGCTGTGTTGTAAAGAACTAATGAGCATTTGGCATTTTTCTTTTGACTGCCCAGCATCAGAATATTCTCAATATTCATGAAGTTTTCCACTTGCTTTCAACTAAATAAGCTAAAACTGTCAGATACTTTCTTTTGTGTGAGTGTGTGGTGCTAGGGGATAGAATCTGCAGTCTTCTGCATATTAGACAAGCACTCTATCACCAAGCCACATCCTCAACCCAAACACTTTCCTGATTTCCTCAAAGTCAAGGTCTGGACACAGGACTAACCTTGGCTGGATACCATCCATATGGGTTTTTGAGTCCTTGATGCAAAGTATAAAAAGTGGTTGACTGTGACACCCAGCTCCAAGGATAGTCCAACACCTGTGCCATAAATGTTCCCATTGTAGTGGGGGCATCCAATACTCACTATCTAGAATACCAGCACCCTCACTGGGTCAATTCTATGGTGTGATCGGGCTGTGGTTCTGGCCCTATTGCTCTTTACCTGTGCAGCTTTCAAATATCCTCTGAAGCTTTCCTAGAGAAAGGTGGGACTACGGAAAATCCTGCTAATAGTTCCTTTTCTCCTTCAATTAGCCACAATTATCTAGATGCTGTTACTAAGAATGTTGGGAATGACAGAAGATAAGTTAAAGGCGAGCCTTGATCATCCAAGAGCTTCTAAACATGGCTATATCAGCTATCAACCACTGGATAATAAATCACCCCCAAAGCACTGTAAACCAATACTTTTTCAGTTCAAACTTCTGGGGCTCCATAATTTGGGCTGAGTTCAGCTGGGCAACATTGATGTTCTGGGCCAAATGCCACTGATCTCAGGTGGGCTCGCTTAGGCTTCTGCAGGTGGCTATCGGGTTGGCTTGGGGCCGCTATTTTCCTCCACATGGTCTCTCTTCCCACAGCCCAAGCCTGTGGTTTTCCCTCATAGTGGCAGAGTTCCCAAAGCAGTAAGAAACTAAAATGATTCTTCATGCCTGGAATCAGAGCCCGCATAAAAGACAACTTGTACTGTAGTCTATGGTCAACCCAAGTTGCAAGGCCAGTCAAGATGTAAAGGATTAGCAATAGGCAATTCTCAACAACAAAAGAACTTCTGGGGGAATCAGCATTCCTGACCTCAAGCTGTACTACAGAGCAGTAGTGATAAAAACTACATGGTTTTGGTACAGCGACAGGCAGGTAGATCAATGGAATAGAATTGAAGACCCAGAAATGAACCTACACACCTACGGTCACTTGATCTTTGACAGAGAAGCCAAAAATATACAATGGAAAAAAGAAAGCATCTTCAATAAATGATACTGGTCTGACAGTCTGTATGTAAAAAAATAATAATAGATCCATATTTGTCACCTTGCACAAAGCTCAAGTCCAAGTAGATCAAGGACTTCAACAAAAAACCAGACACACTGAATCTAATAGAAGAGAAAGTGGTAAAGAGCCTCAGACTCATTGGCATGGAGTTGAGGGGATTTCCTAAACAGAACTTCAATGGCTCAGGCTCTAAGATCAAGAATTGACAAATGGGGGCTGGAGAGATGGCTCAGTGGTTAAAAGCACCAACTGTTCTTCCAGATGTCCTGAGTTCAACTCCCAGCAACCACATGGTGGCTCACAACCATCTGTAATGGGATCTGATCCCCTCATCTGGTGTGTCTGGAAACAGCTACAATGTACGCATATAAATAAAATAAATCTTTAAAAAAACAAAACATTTATCATTTAAAAAAAAAAGAATTGATAAATGGATCTGGTACCTTTCCCGGCCGAGGGCCTAGAGAGGCAAGATGATGTGGGAGGGTGTAGTTGCTGCTCCCAGGCAGCTGCGGAAGGGGGACACTGTCCAAGGAGCCTGGATGCCTCTCCAGAGCATGAGCTCAACCAAGAGTGCCTACTACAAACTGCTTCTCCAGGGGGATCACCAACTTTCCCTCCTCAGACAGCAGTGGGACCAAGATGGAAATGATGTTTGGGTCTACCTTTTTGACCATCACCACCATCAGCAAAGCAGCTGATGGGACCAGCACATATAAACAGCCTCACAGGACACCTTCCTCCTCCAGCACCCTTGCCTATTTGCCATGGGATGAGGAGGATGGCCCCCCATCAACACTCCTCGATGCTCTGACTCAGTCATCTCTGTCTTCTCCCTATACTCCGAGTCCAGCATGTCCCTGTGCTCCACATTCTCGCTACCTAAGGAGGAGGAGGTGCTAGAGCCATTGGTATTTGCCAAGCAGCCCTCAGTAAAGCTGTGCTGCCCACTCTGCTGCAGTGTATTCAAGGACCCTGTGATCACTACATGTGAGCACACCTTCTGCAGAGGATTTGCCTTGAAGTCAGAGAAGTGTCCTCTGGACAATGAGAAGCTGACAGTGGTGGTGAACAACACTGCAGTAGCTGAGCAACTGGAGAGCTCTTCATACATTGTCAGCATGCCTACCATGCAGCAAGCACTGGAAAGCCTGGTGTCTTTGAGGTCGACCCAAGGGGCTGCCACTTCACCATCAAGCTTAGTGTCCAGAAGGACCACGAGAGTAGTTGTGACTACAGGCCCGTGTGCTGCCCCAACAACCCCAGCTGCCCACCCCTTCTCAAGATGAATCTCAAGGCCCACCTGAAAGAATGCGAGCACATCAAGTGTCCCCACTCTACATGCATATATATTGGGAATCAGGACACCTATGAGACACACTTAGAAATGTCCTGCTTTGAGGGCCTGAAGGAGTTCCTGCAGCAGACCGATGACCACTTCCACGAGATGCATATGGCACTGGCCCAGAAGGACCAGGAGATTGCCTTCCTGTGTTCCATGCTGGGCAAACTCTCGGAGAAGATTGACCAGCTGGAGATGAGCCTTGAGCTCAAGGTTGATATCCTGGGTGATAACCAGAGCAAGCTCAGCGAGGACCTCATGGAAGTCCAAAGGGATGCATCCATGTTGAAAGATGAGCTGCCTCACGTCAATGCACGCTTGAACATGGGTATCCTCGGATCCTACGACCCTCAGCAGATCTTCAAGTGCAAAGGGACCTTTGTGGGACACTAGAGCTCTGTCTGGTGTCTCTGTGTCTATTCCATGGGTGACCTGCTCTTCAGTGGCTCTTGTGACAAGACGATCAAAGTGTGGGACACCTGTACCACTTACAAGTGCCAAAAGACACTGGAAGGTCATAATGGTATTGTGCTGGTGCTCTGTATCCAGGAGCACAAACTGTATAGTGGGTCTGCAGACTGCACCATCATTGTGTGGAACATCCAGAACCTACAGAAGGTGAACACCATCCAGGCCCACGACAACCCTGTATGCACACTAGTGTCTTTCCATAACATGCTCTTCAGTGGCTCCCTAAAAGCCATCAAGGTCTGGGACAGCGTGGGCACTGAGTTAAAGTTGAAGAAGGAACTCACAGGCCTCAACAACTGGGTGTGCACCCTGGTGGCAGCACAGAGCTATCTGTACAGTGGCTCTTACCAAACAATCAGGATCTGGGACATTTGGACCCTTGACTGCATCCATGTCCTGCAGACATCTGGTGGCAGTGTGTATCCCATTGCTGTGACAAATCACCACATTGTCTGTGGCACCTACAAGAACCTCATTCATGTATGGGACATTGAATCCAAAGAGCAGGCGTGGACCCTAACAGGCTACGTGGGCACAGTATATGCCCTGGCAGCCATTTCAACACCAGACCAGACCTAAGTCTTCAGTGCATCCTATGACCGGTCCCTCAGGGTCTGGAGTATGGACAACATGATCTGCACACAGACACTGCTCTGCTGTCAGGGCAGTGTAACTGCACTGGCTGTTTCCCAGGGCCAGCTCTTCTCAGGGGTTGCGGATAGCACCATGAAGGTTTGGACATGCTAACAGAATCCAGGCCACGCTTGACTTCCTCTGGGTCTGTAAGTCAGGCTGGACCTCCATGATGGCCTTGGAATGTCTGCCTGCCTTGTGGAGACAGACAGACAGGCTCAAACAGCTAGGCAGCATCACCCCTGCCTATGCTTGGTTACAGATCTTTCATAAGACCCCACTCTTACTCGTACCAAAGAAGTGCCCAGGCCCTTCTCTGGCGCCAGGTACAATGCTTGCCCGGCCACCATTCATATCACTCCAGACTCTTGTTCTGAGACAGGGTCTCACTATGTAGCTCTGGCTGGCCTGGAACTCACTATGTCAACCAGGCTGGCCTCAAACTCACAGGTCTGCCTGCCTCCACCTCCCAAGTGCTGGGAGTAAAGGCATGCGCCACCACTCCTGGCAGGACCCAGATGGACCATGGGTCCTTTTTACTCACCTTTTCGACTGCTTTTAGATTGTATTTAGATTTTATTACTTCCCTGTTGAAATAAAAGCTGCACAGACTATGAAAAAAAGAATTAATAAATGGGACCTCATGAAACTGGAAAGCTTCTGTAAGGCAAAGGACATAGTCAATAGGACAAACCGGCAACCTACAGATTGGGAAAAAACCTTCACTAACCCCACATCCGATAGATGGCTAATATCCAAAATATATAAAGAACACAAGAAGCTCACCACCAAAAAAAAAAAAAAAAAACCAGCCCAATCAAAATAATGGGGTATAGAACTAAACAGAGAATTCACAACAGAGGAATCTCAAATGGCTGAGAAGCACTTAAAGAAATGTTCAAAGTCCTTAGTCATCAGGGAAATGCAAATCAAAACAAGTCTGAGATTCCACCTCACACCAGTCAGAATGGCTAAGATCAAAAACTCAGGTGACAGCAGATGCTGGTGAGGATGTGGAGAAAGAGGAACACTCCTCCACTGTTGGTGGGATTGTAAACTGGTACAACCACTCTGGAAATCAATCTGGAGGCTCCTCAGAAAATTGGAAATAGATCTCCCTGAAGAGCCAGCTATACCACTCTTGGGCATATACCCAAAAGATGTCCCATCATGCCACAGGGGCATGTGTTCCACTATGTTCATAGCAGCCTTGTTTGTGATAGGCAGAAGCTGGACATGACTCAGATGTTCCTCACCAGAAGAATGCACACAGAAAATGTGGTTCATTTACACAATGGAATACTACCCAGCTATTAAGAACGAGGATATCATGAGTTTTGCAGGCAAATGGATGAAACTAGAAAATATCATCCTGAATGAGGCAACTCAGACCCAAAAGGACATGCATGGTATGTACTCACTAATAAGTAAATATTAGCCAAAAAAGTACAGAATACCCAAGATACAATCCACAGAACTCAAGAAGGTTAACAAGCTGAAGGACCCAAATGAGGATGCCTCAATCCCCTTGAGAGGGAGAAGAAAGCAATCACAGGGGCAGAGGGAGGGAGGGAGGGGAGGAGGGAGGGAGGGAGGGAGGGACCTGGGTGGTCTGGTGAGGTGGAGGTGGGGGGATGGGGACATCCTCTTGGAGATAGGAGAGTTGGGGGGAGGAGGTACAGGATGGGGAGCAGT
>CM052722.1:22466289-22479848 GCA_028551405.1 Uromys caudimaculatus | reverse complement strand
CTGCCACAAAGCTCAAAAACCATTTACTGCATATGCATAAACGAGTAGTCTGATCATTCAGACAGAAAATTAGTTAGCATCTATGAGTTGCAGGAAAATATAATGTAATTCTAAAGGAACGAAACTAATTCTACTCTGAATTCATTAGGTTGTTGAGATTTAACCAAAACCCCTTCCAGGAGCTGTGGAAATAGGTAGACCCCACAAACTGAAACTAAATGTTTCCCTGACAACTGCTGAACAAAGGAAGGAAGGTCTCCATGGAAACCACCCAGGCCTTGCATCTACTATTCACCTTACACTTTGCCTGGCATTCAAGCACATCAAATCAGCAGTAAAAGCATACAGAAGATAGATGAGAAGGCTTTAGAGCAATGAGCAATGTCCATGTTTGCTACAGTGAGATTTTTTTCTCAGAAACACAAAGGTACAGCTAGTCCAAATGTCTCAGGACTCAAAGTAAGAAACCTTTACATGGCCAGCCCAGTTTTAAATACACCCTGACTTGATCCATTTGGGCTTTAGCAATAAGCTAGCTACCTTGTATTCAGAATAGAAATTTATTTTTCCCAGTTCTGGAATCTAAATCTATGTAAGATCAAGATGCGAGCAAATTCAGAGTCAGTATTTGGTTAGGGTGGGAAGGGCAGAGGTATCTGTCCTCTCCTCTTTCACTCCTCCCCTCCATAGATGGCACTTCCTCGCTTTTTTTTCTTGCATCCATAGAATAGGCAAACAAGTTCCCTTCAGCACTCTTTTATAGGGACACTAAACCCATCCATGAGGGCCTCATCCTCATGATCTAACCACTTAATACACACTCAAAAACAGAGCAACCCCAAAGAACTGTGTAGTACTTTCCTAGGTCTGTTAGAACCACGCACATTATGTGGCTGAAGACAAGAGGTCCATATTTATTGTCTTACAGTTCTGGAGACTGGGAACCATATATTTAATATAGTTCTTCATGTTGTGGTGACCACATAGCCATAAAATTATTTTCGTTGGTACTTCAAAACTGTAATTCTGTTACTGTTATGAATCATAATGTAAATATCTGTGTTTTCCAATCATCTTACGTATCCCCTGTGAAAGAGTTGTTTGACTCCTCTTCCATGGGTCATGACCCACAGGTTGAAAACCGCTGGCTTAGATGCACCACTCTGACCATTATGTCAGATGCACTCTCTCTGAATCTGTCTTTGTGTGGCTGTCATCCTGTAAGAATACCACTCCTTCAGTATGAGCACATCTTAACTAGATTACTTCTGCAAAGACCCTATTTCCAAAGAAGATTGCATTCTTAGCTACTGGAGTTAAGATTTCAGGAAATCTTTTGGGAGACAATTCAATACTGAACACACTGCATTTATAGAAAGTATTTTATTTGATCTGTTAACTTTTCTTGTTGTTGTTGTTGTAATTGTTGTTCTTAAGTAAAGTGAGAGCTTCATTTAGTTTATACTTCAATCAAGATAGAATGTCTTCACTTGGTCACAGACTCACACATAGCTACAGTGAAATCTGGACAGCTGCAACCTTTACTTTGGGCAGTCATAGGCCACACTCAAAGTGGGAAGTTCTGTTTAAAGGGGAAGGGAATGAAAGTGTAAAAGTCAGGGGACAACTAGAAATCCCTATCACACAAGCAACCAGGAAAATTATCCCAGGGAAAATAACTCTGACCTTCTGATGAAAAGTTAGTGCAAAAATGAAATCGTGAAAGTTAACTATAGTTAGGAAAGATCCTGAAATTGAAATGAAAACATTTGCTTTGTGTCTAACAAAAATCAAGAAGCAAGAGACAACGGACACACAATGAAGAGTCCCCCAGATCTGCAGTGTCGAGGAATCCATTCACATGGAATCACATGAACCCTCATGGCTCTGTTTCACAAAAACACTGAGCCAGGACTTTGAAATATGACCAGATATAGGAAGAACAACAATATCAACCAACCAGACCCCCCAGAGCTCCCAGGGACTAAACCACCAACCATAGAGTACACATGGCTCCCGCTACATATGTAGCAGAGGATTACCTTATTTAGCATCAGTGGGAGGAGAGGCCCTTGGTCCTGTGGACGCTTGATGCCCTAGCAAAGGAGGATGCTGGAGGGGTGATCTGGGAGTGGGTAGGTGGGTGAAGGAGCACCCTCTTAAAGGCAAAGGGGAGGGGGAGGAGGAAGAGGGGTTGCAAAGGGGAGACGGAGAAGAGGATACCATTTGAAATGTAAATAAATAAAACAAATAATTTTTTTAAAGTGATGTCATTCTCAGATCCTTTCCCATCCAGGTATCATCTGTTTCTGTACTTGGGTTTTTCATTTGAAGCATATGCCCACGTGCAGTTATAAGAAATGGTACAGAGAGCCTTTGAAGTCTTTATCCATTTCCCCCAATGATAATTCACAACGCTGCTGTACAGTATCACAGCCACAGTGCTGACATGGATGCACTCATGAACAGAACATTCCCACCACAAAGACTCCTCAGGGTGCCCACTTTTAGCTACTCATTCCCTCATGGCTTTGGCCCCTCAGCCCCTGGCAACAATAATATATTCACCATGCCTATAATTTTTAAAATGTTAAATAGAGAAACAAAAGGACATGGAAGAAGGAAACTGGGGGTTTTTTGCCTGCTTGCCCCCACTTTCACTGGCAAGTCCATTTTGTTCCTTCACAGCAACAAAAAAGTAGCAACAGAACTGGGCGGGGCTTTACAGTAAGTAAAATGAATCATATACAGAGGGGCACAAATTGCACGTTTTTCCGTTCATAGACAGACACTAAAGTCAATTTGAAAATATAATGGGAATTACCAGAGATTAGGAATGTGGTGGAAATGGAGTGGTGAGACTTGATCATCTCACAGTAGACATATATATCACCGTAGACATACACATATCACTCTGAGCTAAACTGATATATACAATTAAAATGTGTTAATAAAAAGAGAGCCATGAAATACGGTGTGCGCCTGTAATCCCAGCTACTCAGGAAGCTTAGGAAGAAGGATATATTAAGCCAGGAATCCAAGACCATAATTGGCAACATGAGAACTCATTTCAGAAGTAAAATAATTCATAAAGGGGTGAGGACTCCATGGTAGAATGTTTATCTAGCAAGCACGAGGCAGTGGGATAACAGCCCAGTGCCAACACCCAAGAAATCAAAAGTAAGTCATTGTTTTTTAAAAGTCAATTGAGCATATTGCCGAGGGCCCAGTTCTAGTTCTTTGTCCTTTATCTGTGTTCACCTATTGCCACAGTCTTGATTGCTATAGTTATGCAGTACGTTTTGAAACCATGTGACTAATTCCTCCTGCTTTACACTTCTTTTAGAAAATGCTGTTAGGTGTTCCACACCCTTTTGCCATTTCATATAGATCTTGTTGTGATCCATATTTGCTTTAAGATAAAAATATTTATATCTATTAAAATAACCTTGCTAGGATTTTTATAAAGTTATTTTAAAGTTGTGTTTCAATCTATAGAGAATTGCAACTCCCATTTTTCTGAGTCTTCCAATAATGACTATGATACTGTCTTTCCAGCGACTAAGACTGATTTCACCAGGTGGTTTTCAAGACGTGTCTTACAAACACTTTGCTAGGTTTACTTTTCAGTACTTTCTGACTAATGGTAAGTGCTATTATATGTATTCTTATGGAAGAACCTAGGGCATCATACATGCTAAGCTAGTATTCTACCACTGAACAATACACTCAATACCCAGGTAGTATTTTTTTCACCTTTAGTGTTTATGTGTTCATAGCTAATACATAATGTTTTCATTTTTATCATTTATCTTGTATCTCACACTTATTAGTTCTAGGAATTCTTTTGTGGATTTCATGTGTTTTCCTTACATAGTTAATCTGTAAATAGGGAGAAGATTTTTTTTCTTCTAATCTGTATGCCTTCTATTTCCTTTGCCTTATTAGCATACTGGCTAGGAGTCACAACACAATGTTGAAAAACAATGATAAGAATAGATATCCTTGCCTATAAAGTTATTTGAGGCTGGAGATGTAACTCAGTAGAAGAGCTTTTCTTTGGATTATTCCTTGGTACTAAAATAAAAGATCCTAGAGAGAAATTCAAATGTATAGCAACAAATAAAGGAGAAAAGCACTGTTGTAGTGAAATGCACCAAAAATCCCAGCACCTGAGAGGAAGAGCAAGGAGGACAGGAGCCAAGGCCAGCTTACACTACAGAGCAAGTTCAAGGCCAGCCTAAAGGGGTGGAAAGGAAAGGAAAGGGTAAAGAGAAGATGTAAGGGGAGGGGAGAAGAAACAAAAAGGAAAAGAGGAAAAAGATATCAATGACTTTAAATTAGGAATTGTCCTATGGGTCAACTCTGCCCTACTGTCTGTCTGTATAAATAAGTTTCATTGAAAATAGGCATGCAAAGACCTCTGCATGTTATCCATGGCCACTTTGGCGCTACCAGAGTGGAGCTGAACAATTGTGACAGACCATATGGCCTGCAGAGACTAAATATTTACCATCTGGCCTTTACAGAAAAAAAAAGCTAAACTCTGGTCAAAAGAAAAATGCCTGCATAAAATAATAATGTCACATAGTATATTAAATATAAGACATAACGTGGGTAGAAGGATGGGTAGAGTTAACAGTCCTTCTGTACTGGGCATGGTGGCACATGCCAGTAAACCCCAGCTACTTGGGAAGCAGAGACAAGGACATGGAAGATCCAAGCTCAGGCTAGACAACATGGTGAGATCATCATTTCAAACAAGGGGGAGGTATGCTAAGAGTTGGGTATGGTACCATATACCTATAATCCCAGCACTTGAATGGTAGACACAAGGATCAGGAGTTCAAGGTCATCCTTAATTACACAGTGAAAGGCCAGCCTGGACTACATGAGACCCTAATTTTTTTTAACAAAACATTGGAAATCTAGCTCAGCTATAGGATGCTTAGCTATCATGTGGGAACCCTATGTTCAATCCCCAGCACTGGGAGTGGGAGTACATCCTTGCATTTTCCAGAAAAAGAGAAGAGAAACACTAGTGCTGATTTTTTTTTTTTTATCAAAACAGTCTCGAAATATATGGTTTTAGGTTCTTTTTTTTTTTTTTTTAAGTCAAATTACAACAGAATCACTCACCTACTAGCACAACTGGACAGTAAGGAATTACAAGTCTATGAGAAATCAATCCCTCTTCAAAACATCCACAAGGGTTCAAAACCATCTACCCTGTGCTTTTCACTGCCAGTGAAGCCATGCCATGCTGGTTTGCTTGCAACTGAGGGCTAGCATCCTGAGAGATGGGATTTGCAGAGCTGAAACTATAAAAGTTTGACTTGGTCGTACGCCATTCATTTCTGGTGAGCAGGTTAATTATAATGACCAGGTCAGTTCTAGTGAGCAAGAGAGCAAGTCACCAAGCAGAACTCATTAAAGTGCTCAGCCTCACCTACCAAGTGTCACTAACAACTTTTCCCCAAATGATGCCTTTGAAAGCACATACACTCCTTGGCTCCACAAACGTGCAGTGTGTCAAAGAGTTAGCTGAAATAGAAGAATGCATGGATGCCTGTCAGCCTCTGTTTTCACACTTTTTAGATCCCAATGTCCTACAAACTGATACCAGTATGTAGCACAGAAACAAAATCTATTTTAATCTAAGAGAATTGGGAGACTTCCAAAGAGCACTGACCTGAAAAATCTTGACAGAGCAGAGGAAATTGATTTTCTCTCAGAGCCATGCAAAGGATTAAAGTCAGATTTAGGCCAATAAAAGATTTATATTCCACCCAGGTCCCAACATGACATTATCTACACACACGCATACAAAAAATGCTTATGAACCACCATAGCTGACACACATCAGAAAGCCCAAAATAAAAGTCAGCTCTTAGGAATGCTACTCCCCAAAGCAGAAAGAAAATATATACATTCCATGAAATTTTCTGTGATAGAACATTTCAGCCTTTCAAATGGATGCTTATAATTAATTTTAATCCTCACCCTAGCCCATTTTCAAAACAATTGCCCATAAAACCTCTGTATTAGAAAATAGCACTGGCCAAGTGTTTAAGATGACCAAAAATACTCATAAGATAATAAGTAACTTAAAATTATGAAAACCTCTAGCTTCCCAATTTTCAAATATTGGGCATCAACTCTGTTCCCACACCAATAACCTATATAGACAACTATGTCATTATATCTTGTTTTTACTCTAACATATTTTAATTATGGTAAGCACATTGGACCCAGCTATACGTAAAACAGACAAGGTATTAGCATCCTGCCCGACCACGATTGCGCTGGCCACCTATACTGGACACTGTGAAATGAGAAAGCCTTCTCATTAGGAAGGCACCTTTCTAGCTACAGGAAAAATTAAAACCCAAACATCTCTTTCACAGTGCTTATTGCTTTTGTAAGTTTTCCTCAAATCATGGAGTTTTTTCAATCTCCCCTATGTCTAAGGAAGGAAATATGACACACAGGGTGTCAAACTAAGAGATAAAAATCAAGAAAAGCTATCACTGTTTAAATGAAGCAAGACATTGGGACAGCAGGAGTCAAGAAGGTAAGTAAGTGAGCCAGAGCCTGGAGAAAATTGGTCATGATCAACCGAACGCAATTTGGAAAGAAAAAAGGAAACTGCTTGAAGGAAGCACACAGTCTTATGCCACTGCATGCAACAGTGGTTAGAAGCGATATGCTGATTCCTGGGATGGAAACCATTTTCTTTTGTGGGTGCATGACCAGACACAGTAAATTCATGAACCTTGAACCCCATTATGGCCCTCCAACTCCTGAAAGCTCAAAGCCAAGCATATTAAGCAAAAGTATAGCTCAGCTGAGTAAGGAAAAATACCTGTTGACATTCTCAATTTTTAGGAAAACCTAATTTAATTTCCAAGCTATATAGGGAAAATCTCAGGGCTAATTGTTCAAAGTCCCTTTCCGAGAGCCAATGGAACTAATAGACAGCACACTTTACTAGAAGTGGATGCCTCTCGGCCTTGCATCTACACTTTGGCTGGCATTCATGCACATCAAATGAGTAGTAAAAAGGGTTAGGGATATAACTCAGTTGGCAAGGTACATGGCATGCACAAAGCCTTAGGTTCAATCCCAGACCACATAAAATTGGGCATGGTAGTGCACAACTGTAACAGCAGCACTTGGGAGCATGTGGAGAAGGAATGGCATGAGTTTGGAGCCAGTTGGGGACTACGTAACAAGTCCCAGCTTTGTTTAAAATGACTGTGCTAGCACGCCTCACTGAAAGACAACTCCTGTAACAGGGTGGAATGGTTGATAAGTCTGGAGCTGCAGCTGCACAGAAGTCATAACTTCCAATGTTCAATATCAAGTAGAGGAACTATAGCTGTCAGTGATTAAGTGTCCATTTCAAAATCTCTAGAGAGTGAATTTTGAATTCTCCTGGCACAAATTATAAATATGACAGACACATCAATAACTATGATCTGAGCTTATACATTGTATATGTATACTAAGATAACACTATACAAGTATGTTTCAACTTAAAACAAAAATCTATTTAAGCCCTACAAATGAAGTGTTTTAACCATAACTTTTAATTATTTTATTTTCCCCAATTTCTACATATTTACAAAACTAAATTTATATTTTCACTCATATTTTAGATAATCTGAATAGTTTGAGATAGGGCCTTTGTTTCCCTTGCTATCTTGGAACTCCATGTAGACCAGGCTGGCCTCAACTTACAGAGATCTGCCTGCCTCTGCTTCCCCCACCCCCACCCCCAGTGCTGAGATCTAAAGGCATATACCACTATACCTAGCCAATCTGAATGTTTTAAAGTATAAAATTATAGAACTTTAAAACAAAATATAATTTATGTTTTGATAAGTGTGGCAAAAGATCTTAATATGGAGCCCAATGATCTCCACCTCCTGGTAGGCATGGTGCCATTGTCTCCCATATTGTGTCAAGAATGTGACCACAGAAGAGAGCCAAATTAATAACGTGAGAGTACTGCAGTTAGATCATAAAAGATCACTGTGAGTTCTGCCCTACTGTCTTTCTCAGATCCCTGACTCTAGGGGCAGTCCGCAGTCATGTCCCAGTGACTGAAGGTGCTCAAGCAGCCATAAGGAAAGGCCTACATAGTGATAAACTGAGCCCCTTGCCGAGCCCCGTACAACTGAGTCACCACAGAAGTGGATGAATCTTCAACCTCCCATCGGCCTTCAAATAGCTGCAGCCTAGAATACATCTTGACTGCAACCTCAAAGAGGACCCTAAGCCAGAACCCCCAGATTATCTTCCCCTGTCCTAATTCACAAAAATGATGAGATAATAGCTGTTCATTCTTTAACCTTGTAAGCTTTAAGCTACCTTCCTCCTAAGACAACATGCAACTGTTACAAATCAATGTTGCCATCATTGAAACCAATGTAGTGTATAGCATGGCAAGTATAGGTACCTGGAGGCAAACAAATGCACTTCAAATCCTGGGCCAACCAAACATAAGCTCCATGAGTGTCTCCTATTTCCTTAATAAAAACAAGATGGCAATGGGAATATCAATTTCAAAGAGCATTGTAAAAAAAAAAAAAAAAAACCAAAACCCTCAAGCTATACACAAAGAACCTGGTACTAAAGCATTTAACTTTACTTTCCCTCCCTCCTCGTCCGCTCCTCCTTTCTCCCCTCCTAATTTGCCCGTCTCCTCCTTCCTACCCCTTCTCCTCCTTCTTCTCCCCCACCAACACACAAGCACACATACCCTTCTTCCCTCCTTCCCCTCCGAGCTATCCTGGAACTTACTCCATAGCCCAACACTCACTTCCTGACCCCCCCAAGGGCCTACATATAGGCAAGCGTCATCGTGCCCAGCCAACCCCCTCAGCTTTTAAGATGAATAAATGACTTTTCTTTTGTTTCAGAGCCTCAATTTATAAACACAAGAACAATTAAATAATACTGATCCTTAGGGAAGTCTAAAAGAGACCGATTTTCCATAAAGGCAAGGGGAGAACTCAGAGCTGTCGCCAGACCCTGTCACATAGTTATAAAACAAAAGGTCATCCCATGTGCCAAAGAGCTTTATATAATTTATTCCATTTAATCTTTTCAGCATCCTTGCATTATTAACAGGTTACACTAATGTAGGGTTTCTCAACCTTAGCACTACTGACATTTGGAGTTAATAATTCTTTATTTTGGGAACTAACTACCCTGGACCTTGTGCTCACTGGGTATCAGTACCACTTCCCTAATTGTGACAACCAAAAGGTATCAGCAGACATTCTCAGATGTCTCGAGGTGTATGGGACTAAATAGCCTCTGCTTGAGGACGATCATGTTAAAATATCAAATAGTCACCAAATCCAGTCGTTGCCACCTCTCTCAGTCCCCCCTCCCACAGTTCCTCATCCCATTCCTCTTCCTCCTTGCCTCTGAGACAATGCTCCCCCTTCCCTAGGGCCTCAAGTCTCTCAAGGATTAAGCACATCTCCCACTGAGGCCAGACCAGGCAGACCTCTGCTATATATGTGCCAGGGACCTTGGACTCAGTCTCTGGGAGCTTCCTGTAGTCAACAAATCTTAAAATAACATCATGTACTTGCTCATACTAAAAAACTTGCTGGCATTCTGACCAACATCATTATCATTCTGGTATCTAAACTAATGAAGCTGAGTCTACCTGCAACATGACCAGTTGTCATGACAGAAAGGAAAAGAAATAAAGCAAACCACTTGCTAGAGCTTCAAGCTGTTGCCTAGGGCTGAGAAAGTAGCTCAGAGTTAGAGCACTTGTCTACCACGCATGAGGCCAAAGCACCATCCCCAGCACTGAAGAAGAAACACTTCTACCTGGAAGAAGATGAAACACCTCTAGCCTTCGCAGGCCACATGCTAAGTGAAGCCACAGCCAAAGCAAACAGTAAGAAGGGACTAGTGATATTTAAAGAGCAATGCAGTTTATCCACCCTTGAAATATCCAGAGGCATGAATATTTTAAACATGAAGGATATTCACAGAAAACTGATAAAACTCACCACACCTTTTAAACCAAGAATCCAACCCTGATCTACCCAACACACACTCCACTTCAACACTAGTTTGTGTTCCCTAGACATAAGAAACTTCTGTGCTGGACAGGTGGTAGCGCACGCCTTTAATCCCAGCACTCAGGAGGCAGAGGCAGGTGGATCTCCGGGTTCACAGTCAGTCTGGTCTACAGAGTGAGTTCCAGGACAGCCAGGGCTACACAGACAAACCCTGTCTCGAAAAACCAAAAGTAATAATAATAATAATAATAACAACAACAACAACAACAACTATGGGAGGCAGAGACAAGAGGATCATCTGAAGTCCCAAGCCAGCCAAAGGTATACAGGGAGACCTTGCCTCATAAAACAAAAACAAAAAATAAAGAAGAGTTTCCAGTAATTCTAGGAACTGCCAAAATTCAAAATCAATGATCAGCAAAACTGATACTTGAAGGTATCTGCAGCAGACCTGGACATGGTGATACATGCCTGTGAACCACACTCGGGAAGCTGAAAGGGAGATGCCAAGTCAAAGCTAGGTTGTGCTACAGAGCAACTCTTGTCTCAAAACTTTATCTGCAGAAGTTATGAAAACATCTGCGGTTTACTGTCTTAGTTAGGGTTCCTATTGCTGTGAAGAGACACCATGATCACAGCAACTCTCATAAAGGAAAGCTGGGGCTGCCTTACAGTTCAGAAGTTTAGTTCATTGTCATGGTAGGAAAACATGGTAGCACACAGGCAGACTTGGTGCTGGAAAAGGAGCTGAGAATTCTACCTCCTCATCAGCAGACAGCAGTGAAAACTGGACCTGGCTTGAGCATCTGAGACCTCAAAGCCCACCCCTATAACCACTTCCCCCAACAAGGTTGTACCTACTCCAACAAGGCCACACCTCTTAACAGTGCCATGCCCTATGAGCCAATGGGGGCCTTTTTTATTCAAACCACCACATTTACTAAGGCAAAGGCACAACTAGGGCTGTGGGCTATCATTTCTTGGCTACGCTCACTGACTAATGAAAACACTGAACAGCCATGGTTAATCAAAACAATGTATTTTTTTTTCTCCATTCAAGGTCAGGGTCCACTTGAATTCCATCCCATAGGTCCTCAGAGAGATGAAAATAAAGGTAAAGAACAATTCTCTTTTTTTAAGTAAACTATGACAAAAATCTTTCCAAGAAAGATCTAAATGTAAAGATGTCTGCTAACACTGTCTAGAATGTGTTTTCTGCAAATGACATATACACAAAGGGTTATAATTCTCATTTTTATACCACCAATGCCTCATCCCCACACATAAGAAAGCTAATGTTGATAAATAAGTGATAAATATCATTAACTAAATGTTAATAACTAAAGAAACAGTACCTAGATGAAAGGTATAAGTTATGTTACATTTTCTTCTGGACTATCTCCTGATGGAAATTCTATTATTGACTTTGGCTGACTGCCTAGAATACTTTTGAGCTATCTTTTAACCAGGGGAGAAAAGGCAAATTTTATACTATCCTCAGAATTTAGCCTCCACCTACAACCCACATTCCTTGAAATTGTTCTCAGATTTCTTAATCAATATTGAAAGATGTAAAAATCTCCTGTGGCTATGAATTTTGGCATGCTCAATGGTAACCATGGAAACGTCCTAATTGAAAACATTCAGCTCCCATTGGATCATCTCATCCCATGAAGCACTGAAGAGAATTTATTTAAATCTTCCCACATATTTGACACCATATAAAGAATTTTAAAGCACGAGGTAATATATATCATGGCAGAAACCTTCTAATCTGACCATTCAAAATGATCCTAGAGAATTACTTTCAGGCACTCAAAATCCTTATCTGGGATGTGATTAAACACTTTGAAAATTCAGTGGTCTCTAATTAGAACCAGCATCACTTTCCCTATTTGAAAAACCCTCCACAGCCCCCAGGAGTCGATGCAGGTGACCTTAACCGAGATGCTTAACAGTGGGAACATAGAATAGGAAGAGGGCCACCTTCTATAGCCAGACAGGACTCCCAATGGAGGGATAAGGACACCAATCCACCCACAAAACCTTTGACCCAAAATCTATCTGCCTAAAAGAAAATGCAGGGACAAAAATGGAGCAGAGGCTGGAGGCCAACCAATGACCAGCTAGCTCAACTTGAGAATCATCTCATGGGCAAGCACCAATCCCTGACACTATTAATGATACTCCATTATGCTTGCAACAGGAGTCTAGCATAACTGTCATCTGAGAGGCTCTACCCAGCAGCCAACTGAAACAGATGCAGAGACCCACAGCCAAACACTAGATAGAGGTCAGGGACTCCTATGAAAGAGTTGGGGGAAGGATTGAAGGCCCTGAAAGGGATAGGAACTTCCCAGGAAGCCTAACAGAGTCAACTAACCTAGACCCCTGGGAGCTGTCAGAGACTGAGTCACCAACCAAAGAGCATACACGGGCTGGACCTAGGCCCCCAGCACATATGGAGCAGATGTACAGATCAGTCTCCATGTGGGTCCCCCAACAACTGGAGTGGTGGCTGTCCCTAAAGCTGTAGCCTGGCTGAAGTATAATTAATTAATTATAAAAAAGAAAAACCCTCCACTACAAGGGATAAGCACAGGGTTATAAAAGATCCAGTGCTCCTATTTTGCTCCTGTCCAAGGAAAATCTGTTCTGAATTATTAATTGTTACTATGGTGAAGGTGGAGAATCAGATACTGACCTTTAAGAGACCATTTTATCTTTATGTTTTTAGACTTTTGCCTTACCTGTAAAGCATACACTAAGATGGCATGGCATGATAGCCAATTAGCACCGGGGGAAAACTAGCCTCCCAGGCCCTCAGGACACAGAGACTGAGGAGGAAAGGTCAGGGACAGGAACCTTCCAGTTTCTATCTGTGGCGGGAGACCTGTGCCTGGGCCACCAGGGTTCCAGAGCCGAGTAGCACTAGGAGACAGATACCCTCCCAGGAACGTGGAAAAGCCCTGAGTAGGGACAAGACAAGCACCACTACTCACCAGGACCTGGGGACCTCAGCCTGGGCCACAGGGCTCCAGAAGAGAGCTGGTATCCCAGGAGTGCTGACAACCTTCGAGCATAGGCAAAACCACCACTTCTGTTCAAACTCACTGGATCAAGAAGGACCCTTGCAGAGCCATCAGGACATAGGAACCAGGGGACAGCTGGGGACGAGATCCTTCTGGTTTCTGTCTGCACCCCAGAGCTGACCCTGTGCCACAGCTCTCCAAACCCAAACACATCTCAGAGAGAGCTGGTCTTCAAGGAGAATTGATACAGAGGCCTGCAGGAGGGACAAGCCACAGCCAGACAGAGTAAGATCAGCTAACATCAGAGTTAACAAGATAGCAAAAGGCAAGGGCAAGAACACAAGGAACAGAAACCAAGGCTACTTGGCAATATCAGAACCCAGCTCTCCCACCACAGCAAGTCCTAGATACCCCAACACACCACAAAAGCAAGACTCAGATTTAAAATCAGTTCTCATGATGATGATAGAAG
>CM052722.1:22425894-22465789 GCA_028551405.1 Uromys caudimaculatus | reverse complement strand
ATCCAATATATACAAAGAACTCAAGAAGTTAGACTCCAAAAAACCAAATAACCCTATCAAAAAATGGGGAACAGAACTAAACAGAGAATTCTCAACTAAGGAAATTCGCAGGGCTGAGAAGCACCTAAAGAAATGTTAAACATCCTTAGTCATCAGGGAAACGCAAATCAAAACAACTCTGAGATTCCACCTCACACCAGTCAGAATGGCTAATATCAAAAACTCAGGTGACAGCAGATGCTGGTGTGGATTTGGAGAAAGAGGAACACTCCTCTATTGTTGGTGGGATTGCAAGCTGGTACAACCACTCTGGAAATCAGTTTGGCGGACCCTCAGAAAAATGGACATAAGACTACCTAAGGACCCAGCTATACCACTCCTGGTCATATACCCAGAAGATGCTCCAACATGTAATAAAGACATATGCTCCACTATGTTCATAGCAGCCGTATTTATAATAGCCAGAAGCTGGAAACAACCCAGATGTCCCTCAACAGAGGAATGGATACAGAAAATGTGGTACATTTACACAATGGAGTACTACTCAGCTATTAAAAACAATGACTTAATGAAATTTGCAGGCAAATGGATGGAATTTGAAAATATCATTGTGAGTGAGGTAACTCAGTCACAAAAGAATGAACATGGTATGTACTCACTGATAAGTGGATATTAGCCCAAAAGTTCGGAATACCCAAGTTTCACTTCACAGTAACTGCTGGACTGTGAGTGAGGTCCCAGATGGAGGAGTTGGAGAAGGGACTGAAGGAGCTGAGGGAGTTTGCAGTCCCATGGAGGGAGCAACAGTGTCAAATTGGCCTGAGCCCCCCCTCCGGTCCTCCTGGAGGCTGGACCACCATCCAAAGAATACACATGGAGGGACCCATGGTTTGGACCACATATGTGGCAGAGGATGGCCTTGTTGGCCATCAGGGGGAGGAGAGGCCCTTGGACCTGAGGGTGTTAGAGGCCCCAGTAGAGGGGAATGTCAAGGTGGGAATATGGGAGTGGGCGGGTGGGTGGGTTGGAGGTGGAATAACCTCATAGAGGCGGGAGAGGGGGAGGGGATAGGGGGTTTCCAAAGAGGAGACCTAGAAAGGGGGAAACACTGGAAATGTAAATAAAGTATCAAAAAATAAAAAAAATAAAAAGATGGCATGGCACTCTTCTGAAGCCTCAGGAGCATTAGCATAATTTTACCCTTACTACTTTGTACTCACCAATGACACTTCTCCTGTTAGAGCTCCAAGAATCCCTCTGAGGTCAGCAGGAATAGCTCAAGGGAAAAAATGAAGAAAGAACGAAAACACAAGGGCAGAAGGAACATGGCAATCAGCCAACGCTGAGAGAATTTCAATAACCTAGGATTTGAAAATCTGTACAAATGCATTTATTATAAAGATGTTCCAGCTTGTTATTATTATCTTGTTTTTACTGAGTAAAAGATCTGTGCTCATGCCAGATGACTGAGAAAGCATTAGGAAATTGTTTCTGAAAGATGGTACTCAGTAATCCAAATCAAGTCAAAAAATTGAGCCTGTGCTATTTGAACAACCCATCATCCACACAGAAAGCAGAGAAGGCAAAGCACCCTTCTTCCCTTTAGGTGTTTATCCTGACTAGTTTATGACAAAAGAAAAGACAAGAATCTGTGGAGCGCTCTGCCACAAATGAGAGATCTATGTCACACGCATGTGTGTGCATGCACACACACATGCACACACATGGCTCAGGAACCATTGAGAGGGAGGAAGTAAAAGACTAGAAAAGCCAGAGACTGAGACTGGGGAAGAAAGAGGTGAAATGATGTCTTTTACTCATAACAAAACCCCCTGCAGTCATAGACTCACAGCATTTGTGGTTGCCTGCACAAGTCCTACACAAGATCAAGCCAGTCAATATGCTGGCACGGAGCAGGAAGGGCTTACAAGTTCCAACCCCAAAGTGAAGAGGTGTAGACAGTACATACAATTGATTATTTCTGAAAGAGTCATAGATTTCTTTAATGTGTAGATCCTGATAGTACCATACTCAAGTAGAGACACCTCTGAGTATATGGGCAACATAAATTGGAATCAATGGACTATTTTTTTAATGAATCAAACTTAGAAAATAGTAAGGTGATATGGGGAGACAGCTTTCAAGAGAGGGACTATGCAATAGAGTAATATAAAGGATGAAGGGGAAATAACAGAACAGAGAAGGTTAAATAGGATTGGGGATGAGATGACAGGGTAGAAGGAGGAATGTGGAGAGAGATGACTCCCACTAAAAGCCTTCTGAAAAAGTCATATGAAAACTTTCTACATTAGAAGGTCTTTGAAATATATACATATATGTTTTTAAAATAATTTAAAAGGGGTTGCCCTATAACAGGGTAACAATATCCCAACTAGACACCATATGGTAGCAAACTAAACCTCCAACATCAGGAATAGGCTAACTCTTTTTGACTTGTTGGCTAGTGAGAATATTACAGGCTCTTGTTATTGTTCTTGGTTACCCTCCAGAACTTGACAGTAGACCCTATTGCTGAATATACCACATATTGAGTCATAGAACATAGAGAAATCAGGCTGGTACTGACCTGGAAGCTTTATACCTACTGGCTAGCTTTCATAATTCTAGAAGTTCTATGCATGCTACCAGAGGAGGAAAATAACCATCAACCTTCCCTAGCTATAAAACTATGAGCTACAACAATTAGTGCCTTGGCAAGCTCTGCTCACTGGTACAACGGTAGCATGAATATTATGGGAGTAGCCAACCACTTTTTGATTGAATTTAAACTCTGCTGTATGAAATGGAACCCACATCTGACACCATTAGCAGAACCAAGGACCTGTGATTAGATAGGGCCTATGATTAGACCTACTGGAAACATAGTATTCTTCTAAATGAACACAGTATTAAAACAACTTCTAAAATGACATATTGCTATATCCAAATATTAGTTCATCTCTTAACTCTCATTAGAGAAGCTTCTTATTACAGCTGATGGCAACTACAACAAAAACCCACAACTGGTCAATGTGCAAAGAATAAGAGACTGTACTGCAGAGTACTCAACCCTTTATAGGATTTTTATATCATACTCATTCACCCGCAGGCTCAGGAATGTTTGAGAAAGAGGGGCATAAAAGTTGTAAGAATCAAAACTGGTGGATGACTAAAACAGAAGGACTGCCTTCTGAACACAACGAGGCAGTTGCACATATGAATTCACAAGGATTGTAACAGCATACACAAGTTCAAGACAGCCAAAATTCCAGCATGGAGCCATGGGTGGGGAGTGGGAAGGACTTCCCAGTCCTAGCTAAAGAGCTAGTAGCATTTGGTAGCTGCTGGGAGAGAAAGAGTCAGTTTTCATTAAGGGTGTGACACCTAGTAGGTTGATGATACTTCAAGGCAGCTTCACACCCAAGAATATTTAGAGAACACAAATTAGACTCAATCAGCTTGAAAATGAAAGGAGAAAACATGAAGATGGGTGTGTAAGGAGGTAGGGTGGATCTGGGAGGAGCTAGGGGGTTGAATGTGATCAAAATACACTATGAAATTCTGAAAAAATGCAATAAAAAGAAGATGGGAAGTTGATGGGGTAGAAAGTAGTTGTAGAGGCAGATCTAGGAGGAGTTATGGGGAGGAGTTGGGGGTAAATGTGATCAAAATACACTGTATGAAATTCTGAAGGAATTAATAAAAACATTAAGTAAAAATAAAATTTTGTTAAAATAATATATATTTTGAAAAAGAGAAAATGACACTATTAAATAGTTTCACCAATACTGAGTTGAATTTGAAATAAAGAGCTTCACTATTTCACTGCCCTTTGAGAAGTACAACTATCCAGGGACCACAATGGCATGAGTATCCAAGGTGTAAGCCATATGAAAAGCCCTACAGATGGACATGACACAACCTAGAGAGAGGCTAACCACAGTCACGGAGAATCACACAATGGTGATGAGACCACCCTGGAAACAGAACCTCCATTTTTCAACCACCCGATGCCCTATGGAGCAGTAATAAACACCCAGGCATATGTGTCCCCCAATCCATGACCAATACATGAGAATGCTCACTACAAGACACTGAGATGGGCTTTCAGGCATCCAAAAAACAGATAGTTACCATGTTTTGCATGCACTTTGATACAACCACAAAAGTAATAACAAGGGAGCCTGAGTCTTCAGACAAGAGTAGAAAGTGGCCGGGCACCCAGCACTCGGGAGGCAGAGGCAGGCGGATTTCTGAGTTCGAGGCCAGCCTGGTCTACAGAGTGAGCTCCAGGACAGCCAGGGCTACACAGAGAAACCCTGTCTTGAAAGAGAGAGAGAGAGAGAGAGAGAGAGAGAGAGAGAGAGAGAGAGAGAGAGAGAGAGAGAGAGAATGAGAATCAAGCCAGATATGGGGGCACATGCTAATAATCCTAGCCTATGAGAGAGGCTGAGGCAGGAGGATCGCCTCAAGGTTGAGGCTAGCCTAGGGTACATTGTGAGCTCAAGTCCAGCCTGGGATACACATTAAAATTCTGTCTCTAAAAGAAAAGTAGGGGTAAGGAAAGAAGAGAAAACAAAGTGGGAGGGAAAGGAAGAGGCAGGAGGAAGGAGAGAAGGAGGGAGAAGTGAAATGAATCAGTGGAAAGAACGCCTTTGGAGTTTGCAGGCAGGGGTTGGTTTCAACGAGGAAAGAGCTTTACTTCTAATCAACTCTTGCTAATAGGAATAGCAGGGCCTATTACCCTGGGTGTTGCCTAGATGAAACTCCTGCCCATTCCCAGAAAAGCAAATTAGCATCCTAACACTCCACTGGAGATAGTGGTACAGGCCTATAATTCCAGCTACTAAGGACAACACTGGAGGCTGAGGTAGGAGGATTGCAAGTTCAAGGCCTAACTGGCTAGAGTGTAAATTCAATGCCAGCCTGGGAAACTTACTGAGATCACATCTCCAATTTAAAGTAACAAGAGGACTGGAGAAACAGCTCAGTAGTCATGTGCTTAGCTAACATGTGTAAGACCCTAAGTTCGCTCCCCATACCACAAAAGAAAAAAAATATCTTTCAATGCTCAATTGGGAATCTGTTTCATTTTAGTTCCACAAACTCAGAGTTTAAAGAATATAAATAGCCAGGTATAGTAGCTCATGTGTACAATCCCAGTACTTGGGAGGCTGAGGTAAGAGTATCTTTATAAATCTGACACCAATCTGGACAACATAATGAATCCAGGAGTGCCAGATACAGTATGAGACCCTCTACAACAAAAACAGTTCAAGAAAAAAACAGGAGGGGGCTTATTCTGGCTCACAGTTCGAGGATACAGTCTATCTTAGTCAGGATTTCTATTCCTATACAAAACAAACATTCCTATACAAAGCAAGTTGGGGAGGAAAGGGTTCATTCAGCTTACACTTCAGAGGTTAACTCTAATCTACATAATTCCTCATGGGTAAATCTAGAGGTATGCCTTATAGGCAGGTGATTCTAGACTCTGTCAAGTTGACATTAACCATCACAGACATGAAAATCCTGGTGCAAACCGATGCTAATGATGATTGTGTAATATTTTTAGTATGTTTAGTATTGAACTATATGCTTAAAATGATTAAAATGGTAATTCAATTGATGCTTTACTATAATAAAAAGACTTATTTAAACTATTTAGATAGTTAAGGTGTGAGGAAGAAAAAGATCTAGAAATTTTAAAGTTTTTAAAAAGACAAATGCCCCAAAAAAATTAAATTAAAAAAAAAAAGACAAATGCCTGCATAAAGAAATAAAACAGAGCCAGGGGTGGTGACATATGGTTCAATCACAGCACAGGAGAAGAGGGAGGGTAGCCACAGCTCTATAACAAGTTCAAGGCCAACCTGAACTACATGAAACTAGTAGTTAAAAAAGCACAAAGGAAGAGAGGGGAGGAAGAGAGAGAGAAAGTGTGGGAGAAAGAACAATTTAAAGAAAACCCAGAACTCAGGAGGCAGATGCAGGAGGATTTCTGTGAGTACAAGGCCAGTTTAACCACATAGCAAGTTCCAGGCCGGCCAGAGTTACATCGTGAGACCCTATCTCAAAAAGACAAAAGGAAAAAAAGGTTCAAAGAAAGAAAAAAAGCCAATAAAGGAAAAAAGACATGGAAACACAAAAAGAGGGTAAGGAAAGAAAGTTAGCTAGTCACATTTTATACTGAATCAGTCAATTCATATTAGGTATATTCGATCTGTCTATCTGCCATACTAGACAGGAAATGTAGGGCCATGGGCATACTCTGCAAGCACTGCACCAACGAGCTTTATTCCCAGCCCTTATTTTATGCTTATTTAAATGTCTGACACAGTCGCTCCCTAAACTTTCTAGCCTGGCTTTGAATTCAGTCTGTAGTCCATGCAAGCTCTGAATCTGTAATCCCTTTGCCTCAAACTCCCAAGTAGTGGGGGGTAACAGGTTGCCACCACCAGTCCCAGTTTTAGATAGGAGCAGTTTTTGAAAACTTTTCAGTCATAAAGTTTCAATCTAAACATTAACATAAGATGTTCCATGACACTGATCACTCTAGTATATCATATCTAAAATTACTACAGGCTTAAATAATACTTTGCCCAAATGATCAAAATTACAAGAAGACACAATGTGGACAGGTAAATCACTTATCCAGAAAAAACATCAAGCAAAACCAAACTTGACACTTTCTACATATCCTTCTTCAAAATGTCAATGTGATCAAAGAAAAAGAAAGGCTAGGCATGGTGGTACGTGCCTGAAATCTCAGCACTTCAGAAGCAAAAGCAGGAGGCTTGCCACAAGTTAGAGGTCAGCCTAGTCTATAAAGCAAGTTCCAGGACTACATAGTGAAACCCTGTGTCAGAAAAGAAGAAAAGAACAGAACAGATGAAGGCTTACAGGAACTATTCCAGATCAAAGGAAATGAAAGAGCTATGACAAATCAATTCCATACACCATGTTGGCTACAGCCTACAATAGAGAGGAGCTACTCCAACAAAGAATGTTTTGGGGACAACTAAGGAATCTGAAATCTAGAGCAGAGACTAGAAGGTTGCATTAATATTAAATTTCCTCTTTTGGCTTTATTTTGTTTTGTTTTGTAGTACTGGGGATTGAACCTAGGGTCTCATACATACTGAGCAAGTAGTCTACCACGAAGCTATGTCACATATTTCCAGCCAAAATTTCCTATATTCAAGTAACAGTATATACATATATATATATATATATATATATATATATACAGGTTTCAAACTTAAAGCTTCAGTGGAAAACTGTGAAAATCATATTTTAACTGGATATGATAAAATTAAAGACAAAAAGAGCTGCATGTAAATTCTATAATCTAGTTAATGAACATATTTCTGGAAAAAGTCTGGGTTTGCAACTCTAAAACTATGTATATACTAGAATTGAACAGGTGAACATATTGTTAGGTTTACATATTAAACTATAAGAAACTTTGATATGTGCAACTTAATCTCAAATGAGTCTGTAGAGAGCAACAGTTGTAGAATACAGAGATATAAAGTAAGTGGGAGGGAAAGAGGGGTGAAGAGAAACAGAGCCACTGTAACAAACATTAAGTAAACCTAGGTCAGTGGGCATACAAAACTCTTTGGTATTATTGCTAGTTCCTGTAGTTTTAAATTACTTCAAAGTAAAATGTTAGCCTGAAACCTTTAGTCACTACATGGCAGACAACCACCTACATAACCAGAAATGTTCATACTGGAAAGAAAAGGTGTCTGTGTTGAGCCCTGGAAGTTGGAGAAAACACTGGCTAGAGTCATACTAATACAATAGGATTCCAATATAATTTATCTTCATTTTTGTAGGGCCTATGCATTTATTCATCTTAGTCACATCTTTATCACAAATACTCTAAAAAAGAGATTGACTGACCCACAAATGAACACTAAATGAATGAGCAAATTTTCAAGGAAAAATGGAATATGTGCACTGTCTTAAAGCATCTCTCCCAAGATACTTTAACTTTAAAGGGAAAAGTAGCAATTTGGCAGTAAAGAAATTGCAGATTCCAATTTAAACAAGAAATCAAGGTGTATGTCCTGTAACAAGACCTACCATAATCATATCCCTGACAAGCTACTAAAAATATATATATATAATCATTTTTTACCATTCTTGCCCCAAAATGTACAATTTTCTTTGAACCATAAGAAAACATCAAACAAAGCCAGACACAGTGGCTTATAACTTTAAGTTCAGCACCCAGGAGGCTGGAGCAGGGGGATAAAGAGGTCAAGGGTTCAGTGTCAACCTCAGCTACATGGTGAGTTTGAGGCCAACCTGGGCTACATGAATCAGACTATGTCAAGAGAGAGAGAGAGGGAGAGAGACAGAGAGAGCAGACAAACTCAAATTGAGGGACATTCTATGAAATAAACAACCCATGTTTTTCAAAAGTATCATGAAATATAAGATTAAGAAACTGTTACAGGGGCTAGAGAGCTGGCTCAGCAGTTAAGAGCACTGACTGCTCTTCCAGAGGTCCTGAGTTCAATTCCCAGCAACCACATGGTGGCTCACAACCATCCGTAATGGGATCTGATGCCCTCTTCTGGTGTGTCTGAGGAGAGCAATGGTGTACTCGTATACATAAAATAAATAAATCTTCTTTTAAAAAAAGAAACTGTTACAGACTGGGCAAAACTAAAGACAAATTAAAAGTAAATGCAATAAAGGATTCCAGATAAGATTCTACATCAGAAATGGACCACCAGCAGAAAAACTGACAAAGTCAGGTGTACTGACACATGCCTTAAATCCCAGTACATGAGAGGAAGAGGCAAGCAGATCTCTGATTGGTCATTGGTCTAAACAATGGGTCACAGGACAGCCAGGGATATTAGAGAGAGACCTTGTTTCAAAAGAGAGACAAACAAATGGAATTCTAATGCAAATTAGTAGTAATGAACTGATATCAGCCCAACTTCTTTTTTTCTTCAGGCTTGTTTTTTGTGGGGCTTTTTGGTTTTTGGTTTTGGTTTGTTTTTTAAAAAAAGGTATCAGGATTTCACTATGCAGGATGGTCTCAAACTTGTAGCAATCTACCCATCTCTATTTCCTGGGTACTGAGATTCCAAGCAGGCACTGCCATCCCTTGAGCTCTGTGGTTTTTGAATGAAAATGGCCCATAGACTCATATATTTGAATGCTTGGTCTACAGTTGGTAGAATTATTTGTTACAGATTAGAAGGTGTAGCCTTGTTGCAGAAGGTGTGCTATTGGGGGGTTAGCTTTGAGGTTTCAAAAGCCCACACCATCCCAGTTAGCTCTCTGTCTGCCTGCTGAGTTGTTGCCTCAACATGTAAACAATCGGCTATTGCTCCAGTGCCTGTGTGCCTGCTGCCATGCACCCCACTGTGTCATGGACTCATTCTCTAAAATTGTAAGCAACTAAACGTTTTCTTTTCTAAGTTGCCTTAGTCATGACGCTTTGTCATAGCAGTAGAAAAGGAACTAAGACAAGCTCAATCTCCTTTTTTTTTTTAGATTAATTTGTATTTACTCCTGTGTGTGGACATGTGCCTGTGTGGTCTTCTGTGCATCGTGTGTGTGCAGGGGCTTGTGGGGGCAAGAGGGCATCAGACCCTCCTGAAGGAGTGCTGGGATTTAAACCCGGGGCCTCTGCAAGCGAAATAAGCACTCGTAACAACCGAGCCATCTCTCGGGCCCCTCAATTCTGTCATTTTTGATAATGGTGCTTATATTTGTATACAAAATCAACACTAAGGAATCAAACTGTGGATTAAACTACTTTTGCAACTTTTCTATGTCACTTTCTGTAAACTCATCTCTTTAGTGACTGAGCAGATAGTCTGAGTGGGGTGAACAAGCATGTGTATCTCTAGTCTCACTCAGAACTCCACTAGAAATAGTAATTCAGGGCTCTTCCTTTAAATAAAAAAGGCTTAAACCTAGAGGCGTAAGAGAAAGGAAATGGAGATCAAATTATATGGTTGAAAAGCTGACAGATGATGATGACAGAAAGAAGGTTAATTCACACAACACAGTCTGGGGGAGTATCCAGACCTATGTGAGGTACAGCTAGAGCTGGAGGCAGAAGGATAAACCTATGACACGAGGACTTTAGGTAGCACTCTGGAAACACCGCTCCACTCTACCACTTAGCAAATCTCTTCCTCTTCCTGAAGGAGCCATTTTAGACTTAGACTTTCACTTCTGGCTCAAACATAAAAAGGCAGATAAGCAAAACTGAGTGTTCAAGATTGCCTAACAAGGCTTCATGTTTAGAATCAGACATCCAGTCACCTTTTGGGTGCACAATGGTCAATTCCTACATTTTGCAGTTCTGTCTTCCATGCCTTCAATCTCATTCAGTGGATCTCTATGAGTTCAAGGCTAGCCTGTTCTAAACAGGGAGTTGTAGGCGGGCCAGGACTGTATAGTGAGACCTTCTCTCTCTCTCAAAAAATAGATGAAACAAATCAAGACACTATGGTATTCAAATGATGATAAAACATATGTCAATGAGATAGAACTTACAGTTCAAACATATACTCTTACATTTACGGTCAATTGATTGTAGACAGGGTTACAAAAGAAGTTAATAGAACAAGGACAGGTGGTACAGTCTCAAGTCCCAGCACCAGGAAGATGGAAGAGAATCAGAAGTTTAAGGTCATCCTCAGCTACCAAGCAAGTTCAAATCCCACCTGGGATCCATGAGATCCATAATCATAAAAAGCAAAACAAATAAACAAACAAAAATCAGACTTTCAACAAATGGTGCTAAGAAAACTATAGGCCCACGTGCAAAAGAATATATTTGAACCATTATTTCATAGAACATAGTCAAATTAACTCAAAATGGATTTTTTGAATTTTTTATTAGATATTTTATTTATTTCCATTTCCAATCTTAACCCCTTTCCTGGTTTCCCCTCCAAAAACCCTTTAAAAAATTCAACATGTGAACTATAACTACAAACTCATAGGAAAAAATATGTAAATCTTTGTGATCTTGGATTAGGCAATGGTTTCTTAAACATGATGCCAACGTGATGCCAAAGGCCAGTGAAAGGGCTCGGTGGGGAGATGTGCTTGCCACCAAGCCTACCAACCTGAGTTTGATCCCCAGGACCTACATGAGAGAGAGAAGCAACTCCTGAGAACTGTCCTTTGATATCTGCATGCATGCCATGGCACGTGTGCCTTTCCCAACACTCAAATCAATAAATATAATTTTAATTCTTTACGAGTTTAAGTATTTTTAAGAAAGACATCAAAAATACAAATGACCAAAAAAAAAAAAAAAAGTAAGCCTCATCAAAGTTAAAACTTTCTTGTTTCAGCCGGGCAGTGGTGGCACACGCCTTTAATCCCAGCACTTGGGAGACAGAGGCAGGCGGATTTCTGAGTTCGAGGCCAGCCTGGTCTATAAAAGTGAGTTCCAGGACAGCCAGGACTATACAGAGAAACCCTGTCTCGAAAAAAAATATATATATATTTCTTGTTTCAAAGAACACCAGAAAGAAAGACTCAAGCTAAAGAGTGGGAGAAAATTTTTGTAATTGTTTATCTGATGACATATTTATATCTAGAACATATTTTACAACCCTTACAATTCAAGCTATAAAGAAAAGCATACAATTGTTTAAATGGACAAGCAAGTGTATACATGTCTCTATAAAGAAGATTCAAACAAGGCTGGAATGTAGTTCACTCAGTGGCTCAATTAGTGCTTTTCTAGCACACACAAAGCTCTGGGTTTCATCTTCAGAACCAAATAAATTAGGTGTGGTGGTTCACAGCTATAATCCCCGTACCTGGGTCGTATGGGGAGGAGGGTAACAAATATGAGATCATCTTCTACTCCAGATAGCGTTAGAGGCCAGCCTAGAAGACATAAGACACTATCTCAAAAAACCCCTGAAAATATACAAGTATCCAATACACATATGAAGAGATCCTCAAAGCTAGATACGGTGAAATACACCTGTAATCCCAGGACCCAGGAAGCTGAGGCAGGAGGATTACTACAAGTTCTAGGATAGCCTAAGCTACATAGTAACCTCTAGACCAATTTAGGCTGCACAATAAAACTGTCTCAAAACAAATAAGTGGGGGGGGGTGGTGGAAGCAGTTCAATATTAAAAGTCATCTAGGGACTACCCATTAAAACTACAGTATGAGGCGGGCATGGGAGTACATGTTCATATCCCAATACTCAGGAAGCAGAAGCAGGAATATCACTGCATGTTTGAGGCTAGCCTGCTCTACATAGAGAGGTACCTTGTTCCAAAATGATAAAGCACAATAATAGGCTACCATTTCACATCTACTAGGCTAGTTACATTTAAAACAATAGGCAATAATAACTGTTAACAAGGAGGTGAAGAAATGAGAAACCTCACATTGGTGGTAAGAATTAAGACACTATAGCTCTTTTTGCAAAAAATTCTAGAAGTTCCTCAAAAGGGTAGCCACACAGTTAGAATGTGACACAATTCTACTCCCACATATAATTTTGAAGCAGCATGTCCTCACAAACACTCACACACAAGTGTTCACAGTGGTACTATCCACAACAGCCAAAAGGTAAGACTGACTAAAACAAATGTCTATCAATTGATGAATCAAGAAATAAAATGTAATATGTCTATACAATGGCATATTACTGGGCCATAAGAAGTACTAATACATGCTACAACATAGATGAACTAGAAAACATGATACACGGAGTTAGTCAGTGACAAGTAACTATATATTATATGACTACATTTCTTTTTTGTTTATTGGGGTTTTTGGCGGGGGTTAAAGATTTATTTATTTTATTTATATGATTACACTGAAGAGGGCATCAGATCCCATTGCAGATGGTTGTGAGCCACCATGTGGTTGCAGGGAATTGAACTCAGAACCTCTGGAGAGCAGTCAGTGCTCTTAACTGCTGAGCCATCTCTCCAGTTCAGCATTTCTTTTTGTTTCTTGTTTTTCTTAAAACATACTCTTGCTCTCTATCCCCAGAAAGATGTGAAATCACTAGGTCATCCAGATTAACCCCAAACTCTCAGAGATTCTCCTGCCTCAATCTCCCATGTACGGAAATCATAGCAGTTCACCATTGTGCTCAACTTTATAGGTTCATTTCTATGAGATGTCCAGAATAGGCAAATATATATACACAAAAAGAGCCTCTGTGGTTGTCTAGTAACAGTAGAATTGGAGGTCACCACTAGGGAATATGGCGATTCTTCTGTAAGTGATGGAAATATTCTAGAATTAAGTAGTTGTTATAGGTGTACAACTCTGTGACTATAGTAAAACCACTGGCTTATATACTTTATTTACATTTTTTTAAGATTTATTTTATGTATATGAGTACACTGTAGCCATCTTCAGACACACCAGAAGAGGGCATCAGATCCCATTACAGATGGTTGTGAGCCACCATGTGGTTGCTGGGAATTGAACTCAGGAACTCTGGAAGAACAGACAGTGCTCTTAACCGCTGAGCCATCTTTCCAGTCCCAACTTGCATACTTTAAATGTACAAGTTTTATGGGATGTGGGCTACAATTCAGTAGCACTGTTATGTTTTAAGTGGAAAAAACTTAGAAAAATATTTAATGTTAATATTAATATTAATAATTAATATGTTCCGAACTTTATTATGTCAAGCAAACTAAGTGCAATCTGATGAGTGGAGAGTATGTCATTGTAATCATGTGTGTAAAAATTCATCTCAGTCTAGGTGCCTTAATTCAGATTATTAAACTGTCAATATTTATACATTGGCTGAAAGCCCAAAAGTAGAAAGCAATATGGTTAGAAACAAAAAGAGTTGGAGAGATTACAATTACTGTTCCAGCAAAGGAAACACATTACCTAGTGAGATGATAAAATGTATTGCTCTTAGCCTCACTGGGAAGGGTTGCGAATATTTATGATTAAAAACTAATATGGGTACAGAAAGAAAACTGAAGCCAAGAATATTTGAGATAGGCTGAGCCAGTTCTCCAGATCCACCCCCACCCAATTTCTATATTCTTAACAAGAAGGCATTATGCGTACTGACTCTAACAGAAAAGGCAAAAGCAGTAATTCCATGTCTGTAGTTACTCCATGCATAGAAGAACTAGAGCAGCTGTTTTTAGTTGCACAACTCCAATCTTCGGTATTTTCTCAAGATTGTCTCTAAAATTCTTAAAGCTATAGTACATTTTATTTCAGCACCAGAAAGCTATTGTTTACATATAAGACAAATTTCTGAAAGAAAGATAAGAAAACAGCAAAATTTATTGTGTGGTGTTACTCTAAGAATTTGCCTAAGGATTTTTTTTTAAAGAAAAAGGAAGAGTAGGATCAGATTCCATCCTTCGCTATATGTGTGAAGCCAATACTAAAACCATCAGGGAGAGCTGACCTTTCCAAAAGAGCTGTTCCACATAAGAAGCCATAGAAGTCGTTGCTTGATAACATCTCAGAGCTCATCTGCTCAACCTGACTGCTTCCTACTTCTTGATTTCCAAGTACAGAGTGCTTAGGCAGAGAACCTTGAGTTCTTAGAGTAGGGCCTCTTAAACTTTTGCCATTCATAATCTTTTCGCCTAAGAAATTTTTATATAATCCCAAGTATATAGGTATATTAAATATTACAATTCAAATATTCACTGATAATAAATCATAAGTAAATTTCATTTAAAATAACTATTTAGTGTACTTATAATTTTGCCACTTGTTGAAGACTAAAGCAAATTTGCAAACGAATGCAATGGGTGTACTTGTTTTTACATAAAAATTAAATGGTAGAGGGATATTTGATATGGCAAGACATAGGACATCCTTTACCACCACACGGATGATCGCTGTCAGTTCTGAGAACGCTGCTTCACATAAATATGTAGTATAAAATGGGAAAGGTATGCTAAAGGAATTTCAGAAAACGTTGAAATCACAACCCAAAATTCATTGGCTGACTTTTGTTTTATGAAATTCGAGGTGGCAATTAAATTTCTATAATCAAACATTTACTCATTGGTGAACTTTCTAACACAATATAACCCAAGGGTATATTGGCTTGATATTAACATGCCCAGTATTGGTAGTAGAGAAATGCTATTTTCTAAACTGTAACTAATGTTTCTATAAGCACAAAGCACTTTATACTTAAGGTGGGGTTGGGGACACTACAATTCATAACATACAAGAGTCTCACATCTGAGACAAGGTGCCTCAGGCAGCCTTCACAGGCTTCACTGGTGCCATGTGATGGGCTACAGAGTACAAGCGCACACTGGTGTGCAGAACCAGAGTGCAATGGCGGCATGCAGTACAACGTGGGGGAGCGCTGCCAAAAATACCAAGGATTAGTTGCACATTTGATTCTGAATTAATTTTTGGTTACTGCACATTCAGTTACACAACCCATAGAGGGCTGCAACCTACGATCTAAGAAGCTGTGTTCTTGGGTGAGAAAACTGCCCCTACTGCACCAACCTTGTGTTCCACACTCTGCATCACCAACTAAAGAAGGGGAAAGCTGTTACTCTTCACCATAGGGCAGCTTTGATGATCATATTGACCTGGCCTGCAAGGGAAGGCCTGTAATTCAGAATTCAACACAGTACCAGTGTGCCCAATACCTGCATTTGCTAGATAAAGTTACATTTTGAGGCGAAAAAAATTAATTCTCATTTTGATTTAGCAACTTTAAACAATGGAATGCTGGGAAACTGCTCCTGACAAAGCACCCTACTATACATTCACCCAGCAACCTGTCACTAGCGTCATTCTCTAACACAAAGGGCTATTTTTATGCAGTACACTACAGAGAGAGAGAGAGAGAGAGAGAGAGAGAGAGAGAGAGAGAGAGAGAGAACTTGTTGCCGTGGCAACAAGTTTTCCAGAAGATATGTTAATCTGTGAAAAATTTGTGCAAAAGAGAACAAAGCTATCTCTTTGCATTTCCCTAGATGTTAGATTGGGGCTTTGGTGGGCTTAAGGAAGATACAAAGAAATCCTCACATATACATATACACTTACAGGTGTATTATTGTATAAATTAAAGGTATAAGAGATGATGTTTTGGCATGCATATCCATACTGAAATTATAACTAGAGTCAAGTAACTCAACATTTCCATCACTTTCCATTGTTACCATTGTGTGTGTTGGCATGTGTGTTGGCATGCTTGTGCGCGTGTGCACGCGCACACACACACACACACATACATATATATATACGTACATATAGTAGGAATGCCTAAAATCTACCGTCTTAGTAAATTTTCAATATATAACACATTATTAACCAAAAGTCTGCTGTACATTAGATTTATAGACTTGTTTATCCTACATAAATGCAAGTTTGTGCCCTTTGACCTACATTCTTCCCTAGTTCCTACCTTTTGCTAGCCACAGTTCTATTCTGTTTCTATGTACTCAACCTTTTCAGATTCCGCACATAAATGAGATCATATAGTAGCTTTCTTTCTGTGTCTAGATCATTTCATTTCACTTAGCATAATGTCTTTCTTATTCACCAATACTGTCACAAGTAACATATCTTTTTGAAAGACTAAATAATAGTCCATTGTGTGCCTATGTACATGGATGCCACAATTTCTTCATCTACTCATCTGACAGATACTTAAGTCATTTTAGCCATTGTGAAAAAATCTGCATGGAATGTTTGAGAACAGATTTTTTTTTAGCACAGAGAACAGGAATCGATGAATTGTGTGGCAGACTGTGTGTGTGTGTGTGTGTGTGTGTGTGTGTGTGTGTGTGTGTGTGTGTGTGTTGAGCATCAAACTCAGGACCCTGTGTTTGCTCAGGAAGTGCTACCACTGCGCTAGATTCCCAGCCCCACTTACTTACTGCCTTTCTTTTGTTTGCTTTAGGAACCTCCATAGTCTTTGCCATGACGGCTATACTAACCCACTCTCCCAGCAGCAGTCTACCACGGTTCCCTGTTCTCCACATCCTTGCCAGTGTGTTATCACTCGTCTTTTTGATAATTACCCTTCAGCACAGTTGCGAGGTGATTTCTCACAGTGGCTTTGATTTTCATTGTTAGTGGTTACTGAATCTGAGTGCTTTTCACATCCTTCTTGGTCATTTGTATGCCGTCTGGGGGAAAGTGTTTACTCAAGACCTCTGTCTACTTGGCTAATTGGCTTGTCTTCCTGGCGGTAAGCTGTATTGGTCCTTGGTTTTTGTATGAACTTAACATTCTTAAATACATTCTCCCAATCCATAAGCTGTCTTTATCTTTTTTTTATTTATTTATTATTGTTGTTCTTGTTGCTGCTGTTTGTGGTTTGGATTGTTTTTTAGATAGGGTCCCTCTATTATACAGCTCAGGTTGTTCTAAAATGCACTATGTAAACCAGGCTGGCCTCAAATTCAAACTCACAGATCCACCTGCCTCTGCCTCCCAAGTGGCAGGATTAAAGGCTTGCACCACCATACACCTAGCTTCATGGGCTGTCTATTTTCTTGTTCAGTAGTACCTAAGTCCTTTAGGCTGATAAGAAAAACATACTGGTTTTGGTTTGTTTGGTTTGGTTTGCTTGCTTTGTTCAAGACAAGGTTTCTCTTGTTTAGCCATGGCTATCCTGAAACTCGCTATGTAGATCAGGCTAGCCTCAAACTCAAGAGATTCGCCTGCCTCTGCCTCCCAAGTGCTAGATTAAAAGCATGCACCACCACTGACAGGCTTAACTTATTGTTTTTTTAAAATATTTATTTTTATTTCATATCTATGAAATGTTCAACCTGCATGTATGTATATGCACTACATCCATGTCTGGTACACCAGAAGAGATCATCAGATCCCCAAGAACCAGAGCTATAAGTGGTTGTGAGCTGCCATGTGGGTGCTAGAAACTAAACCCAGGTTATCTAGAGGAGCAGCAAGTGTTCTTAACCATAGAACCTTCTCTCCCACCCAACAACTTGTTGGTTTTGCTTCTGTTGTATGTGCTTATGCATGATATTCAAAAGGATCACCGTTAGCCTAGGAGCATATAGCTCAGTGGTTGAAAGCTTGTCTAGTATAGGAGAAGCTCTTGTTTCAATCCCTAGTACTACAAAAAGAAAAATGTCTTTTATAAAAAGGAATAGAGCCAGATGTGCTGATGCACATCTATAATTTTAATACTCCAGAGGCAGCAGCAGAATGGTCTAGAGTTTGAGGCAGGCTGGGTTATGCAGTAAGACTCCGGTCTCAAAAACAAATAGTCAAAGCCAATATCAAACGCCCTTTCTCCTGTTTTCTTCTATAAGATTTTCAGTCACAGGTTTTATATTTGGGACTTTTATCTACTTTGGCTGCCTTTTTAAATATTAAGCAAAAACATTTTTAAGTAGATTTTTATATATGTTATAAAATGGGGGTCTGGTTTTCTTCCTTATAATACATGTAAATATCTAGTTTTCCTCATAATTGGTGATACATATTCCTGTCCATTTTATCTCCTTGGTGGCCTTGTCAAACTCTAATTAACTAGATATTCTTGAATTCATTTCTGGGCTGGCTAGTTTGCTCAAATGGTGTATAAGTCTGTTTTTATGGCATTTTGATTGCCTGTTGCCTTCTATAATAATTTGAAATAAAGAAGTGTGGTGCCTCCAACTTTGCTTTCCTTTTTGGAGACTACATTGGCTATTCTGGGTCTTCATAACAGAACACAAATTTTAAAGTATTTTTTCTACTTTTGTGAACAAGTCTTTGAAATTTTATAGGATTACATTAAATATATGAATCATATTAGATAATATGACCATTTTATTTGGGTTTTCTGTTGGGGAAGGGCTCTCATGTGGCTCAGGCTAGCCCTGAGGTAATTATATAACTAAGGGTGCCCTTGAACTCCTGATCTTTCTACATCCACCTCTTGAGTACTGGGCTTACAGGCCTAGCTAATGTAGACATTTTAACATAGTAATTCTTCCAACTTACAAGCACAAAATATGTTTCTACTTATATTTCTTCTTAATTTTTTCATAAATATTTATTGTTTTTAGCATATAGGTCTTTTACTTCCTTGGTTAAATTCATCCCTAACTGATTTTTTCTTTAAGACTACCATAAGCAGAACTATATATAAGTCAGACATGCTGGCACATACCTTTATTCCTAGCACCTGGAAACAGAGGCATGCAGATCTCTGTGAATTGGGGCCAGCCTGGAATACACAGTGAGTTCCAAGCCAGTTAGGGCTACACAGAGAGAGACCCTGTCTCAAAAAAGGATTGGAGATATAGCATAGTGGTAGAGAAAGCACTTACCCAGCATTCACCTCGATGGCACCAGGGAGAAAGGAGAGGACTTTGGGCCTGAGGGTGCTAGGGGCGCCAGTAAAAGGGAATGTCAAGGTGGGAATATGGGAATGGGTGGGCGGGTGGGTGGGAGGAGGAATTCCCTCACAGAGGTAGGGATGGGGAGGGGATAGGGGGTTTCTAAAGAAAAGTGGAATCATCGGAAATGTAAATAAAAAAAAATAAAAAAAATAAATAAAAAAAGAAAAAAAAAAAAAAGGCTCTGGGATTGATCTCCAGCACTGCTTGCCAAAAGTGCAGCTGACTTTGTGTGTCAATTTGGTATGTGCCAACTTTATCAGATTCATTTATTAGTTCTATCAAACTTTCATGTTTCCTCCTACAGAATCATGCCAGCTGCAAACTGGAGCCATTTTCCCTCTTCCTCTCAGATTTAGATACCATTTCTTTCTTGCCCTATTGCTCTTTTTTATTCTTTTATTTTAATTTTATGTGTATGCCCATTTTGCCTGTGTGTATGTCTATGCACCACATGTGTACAATATCCAAAGAGACCAGAGAAAGTGTTGGATCCCCTGGAAGTTACAGGTGGTTGTGAGCCACCATGCGGGTGCTAGTACCATGCGGGTGCTAGGTGCTGAACCTGAATCCCCTGGAAGAGCAGCTAATGCCCTTAACTCCTGGGACATCTCTCCAGTCCATTCCCTTTTAAATGGGACTTTATACAGCCCATTACGGGGCTATATAAAGGGTTATATATGTGGTTTTAATAGGTTGGTCTCCAGCTTGCTATATAATTAAAGCATACTTTGAAATTCCATCCTCTGCCTTCCATCTTCCAAGCACTGGGATTACAGACTTCACTATCACCCCTGGCTTGCCTGACTATTCTTGCTAGTAATTTTCATACTGTTTTTGAATAAAAGTGATGAGAGTAGGTACCCTCACCTTGTATAGGATCTTAAAAGAGAAACTTTCAGTTGCCATCACTGATTTTGATATTAGTTGTGGAGCTTTTTCATAAATGTCCTTCATTATGTTAATTTTTGTTAAGAATTTTTATCAGGAAAGGATGTGGAACTTTATCAAGTGGTCCCTTTTTTTTTTTTTTTTTTTTTTTTTTTTTTGGTTTTTCGAGACAGGGTTTCTCTGTGCAGCCCTGGCTGTCCTGGAACTCACTCTGTAGACCAGGCTGGCTTCGAACTCAGAAATCCGCCTGCCTCTGCCTCCCAAGGGCTGGGATTAAAGGTGTGGGCCATCACTGCCGAGCTGTCAAGTGCTTCTTAAACATCTATTAAAATGGCCATTTACCCTTTGACCCTTCACTCTGTTGGCATAGTGAATCACAATGTTTGTATTTAAAGCAAGCCTGAATTTCAAGCTAAACCCCACTCATTTATGGTTTATGATCCTTTGAATTTGTCATTGGATTCAGCTGGATAGGATTTTATTGAAGGTTTTTGTATATGTGTTCATCAGAGATACTGGCCTTTAGTTTTCTTTTCTTACAGTACCTGCACCTGACGCTGGTATCAGAGCAATGTTAAGCTAAGAAAATGAGGTTGAGAGTACTCCTTTTACTCCTATTTTTAGAAGAGTTTAAAAAGGACTATAGCTGGGCATCATGGTACGTGCCTGTAATCCCAGCTACTCAGGAAGCTGAGACAGCAAGTTCAAGGCCAGCTTGGACTGCAAGGTGAGGAAAAGACCAGCTGGAGCTAGCTGGTGGCATCAGGTCTCGGGCAAACAGCCAAACAAAATACATGTTCTTTGTTTTGGTTTGGTTTTGGTTTGGGGGGTTTTTTTGTCCAGAAGTACATGGTGATTCCTGCCTATCATCCCTACACTCTGGGAGGCTGAAACAGGGGGACTGCTGTGAGTTCAAGGCCAGCCTAGTGTATACAGGGAACTTCTAGCCAGGTGGAGCTACAGAATGAGATGCTGTCTCTATTTTTTTTAAATGAAGGAAAGAAGAGAGGGAAAGAGAGCTAAGCCACGCCCTTTACTGAGATAACACACATGTAATCATAACTTTGAGCAAGACATCCAACATCTACTGAATGAATATAAAGCAGTAACTCCTCCTCCAAGACATTACCAGGAATAGCACATCAAGTGGGAAGAAATCACAGATCGCAGACATTCTACATGCACAGGACAGCCACTCAACCTCTCACAACTTCTTGAACCAAAAGTGTCTGTAGCGTTGAGGTTTTAAAACTTTGATCTTGAAACAAAGAATAATTTAAGAGGCTAAGACAACCACACACTAAAATTTTTTTTTCATTTCTTATAAATTTATTACATAATATTATAATAATTATTATTATTAATAATAATAGAAACATAGATCTCTGTGGGGTGTATCACAACGTCAGGGTCAGGAGGCCTCAGGACTGGAGTAGGGGGTTGAAAGCCCCCCAGATGGAACTCCATACAAAAGGGGGGTGAAGCAGAACTGACCCTGTAGAGTTAAAAACCCAAATTGAACAGAACCAAAAACCCACAGGTAAATGTGAGACTGTGTATGTGGCAGTCTGTTACAGTGACTGCTGCTGTGTGTGTGACCTGCTCTGTTGGTAAGAGGGTTAGTGGGTGTGACTCTGTGTCTAGGGAATGGGGCTGGTGGGCCAGGGTGGGGCGGGTGGGCACAGACCGGTGTGCCAAGCCCCTGGGCCATGAAAACACCTGTTTTCTGTCTTTTTTATATATTTTTTTTATTAAAAAAAAAAGCTATAAATAGAAACAGAAACTTGTGAGTGACGTGGATGGAGCTTAGTCCAGACTCCAAACCCTATGTTTAAAAATGCCCCAGGCCCCCCCCACCCCACAGGTCATTGCTGAGTGTGAGGAGTCACAGTAAGGGGGCCAGGGCACCCTCTGGAGTCTTTGCCTCTCTCCAAGGGCTGTTGTGGCCTGATTTTTAGTGGTCCCCACAATTCCCTTAGAAGCCCAAAGGGGTGCTGCCTGCAGGGGAGCCCTTGAGGCCTCCCAAAGCTGAAAGAATTCACCAAGAACCCCTGCTTAAGCTGTGTGACGGGAGAACGGGCTGAGAAAACAACAGGACCCAACAACAGGACAGCCTTTCTTTGGAGAAGACAGGGCCCTTCCGCAGGCACACACCCACGCATGCACCCTGTGCAAGCTTCCACAACCTCCCACCCATCCAGAACAGCCCCTGGGCACACACTAAAATTTACATAGATAATTCTTATGGACATTTCTCAGTATTAAAACTATGAAAGTAGGAGGATGTATGCAAAGGAGAAATGATAAAACATTCCCAACTGAGGGGGGTGGTGCCCAGAGCTGGAAGCTGGATGGGAAAGAACAACAAGTCTAGGAGTTTAAGATCATCCTCCACTCCACGGCCAATTCAGTGTCAACACGAACTACAAGAAACTCTGCCTGAAAAACAAAAACAAAACCAAACAAACAAAAAACCTAGAGCCTGGGCTAGCTTAGTGGGCAAAGGAACTTATAGCCAAGCCTAAGATTCTGAGTTCAATCTCCAGGACCTGCATGATGGAAAGAGAAAACCAATTCCTGTGAGTTGTCCTTTGACCTACACACACACACACACACACACACACACACACACACACACACACACACACACACACACACACACACATATTATTTTAAAGGAAAAATTATATAATTCCAATGATAAACTCAAAAGATACAGCATATCAAATGCCTCTGAAAGCAAAAAGCTGTTGGTCTATTGACATCTGTTTTACACAAAGCTGACTCTGAACTGAGGAAGAGACAAAGAGATTACTGTGTTCAACATGTCCTTTTGAAAGTATCTGGGACAAACATTATTTCAAAAAGAGTGCCTTTAAATAAAATTTTTGCAGTGCAAGGGATTGAATCCAGGACCTCACACATGTGAGACAAACCCTCTACCATTGAACTATATCCCCAATCTTTTAAAATATTATTTTTAACATTTGAACAGTTTCCCTAAGTTGTTCAGGCTAACCTAAACTCTCTATGTAGCAAATGGGGGCTTTGAATTTACCATCATCCTGCCTCAATGCCCCAAGTAAGAAGATCCGCACTGTCAGGCCTCAGTTAATTAACAAATTTTAATAGTTATAGGTTTTAACACTTATGGGTTTACTTCAGTTACTCGGAAACCCACACAGGTGAATCCCCAAGGAAATGGAACCAAACTATTCCTCTCTAAAATGCCACAAATGGATTAAGTCAAAACAAACCTCTCCTACTAGCTTAATGTTAAGAGCCTCTCCTGGTCCTGAATTAGAACAGCAGTTCTCAACCTGTGGGTTATCAGATATCCTGTATATCAGGTATTTACATTATGATTCATAAAAGTAACAAAATTACAGTAATGAAGTAGCAACAAAAATAATTTTATGGTTGTGGGTCACCACAACATGAGGAACTCTATTAAAGGGTCACAGCATGAGCAAGGGTGAGAACCACTGATATAGAGGATAGCTGAATTTCTCAAACCTGTCAAAATGACATTTGCCTTCCAGTCTGTTAGAGCTAAGGGCTCTCACATAGAATGTAAAAAAAAAAAAAAAAAAAAAAATAGGCCCAGCAAGCAGCTGGCACTTGCTCCAGAGTGGCTCTCCACAATCTGTCCTAACTCTTTTGTCCTTCATCCTGCACAGTGACGGCCTCTGAGAGGGCTAGGCAAAAGGGGCACAACTCAGAGATGGGACTGCAGTGACTGTCAGGTATTTGAGGAAGCAGCTGAGCATCCATTCACTCTGGGCTTCCTGGAGGAGAACCTGGAAGCAGGAGGACCACAGCAGCCTTACAGAACCTCACTCCCAAGTGGGACACCAATAAGCTAGGAAGAACAGATATTTCTACTCCTAATACCATGCAACTCTTCAGAGCAAGGCCTCTTAACTATTTTTGCAACACGCACACACAAAAATATATTTAAAGGCAGTATTTTTGTGTAACGTTTGCCCCAGATAATTTCATATTGTGGTGTGTGGATGTCTTTTTAAAATAATGTTTTAAATGCATAAAACACATAAGATTATAAAACTATACTGAAATATAAGCCATCAAAACAATAAAAAACAAATATATGGTAGAAACATTTTTACCACAATGAATAATAATAGCCAATGTCTAATCTACAGCAACCCATCCCTGATCTATCCCTAATAAATGTGCAATCTTAAAAAATAATCTTTTTGTTTTCGTGAGACAAGGTCTAACTGTGTCACCTAAGCAGTTCTCAAACTCATGACAATTCCCCGCCTCAACCTTCTAAGTGCTTGTAAAATATGTGAGCCATCAAACACAGCTAAACATCCTATTCTGTAAAACTCTGACATGATTGTGATGTGTTGGCCATATACATTGTGAAATGCTCCATTTCAGCTGAGGAGGCTAATAAAAATAGAGACGTGAGAGTGTACCAGGCAGAGTGGTACAACCTATGATCCGAGCACTTGAAAGTTCGAAGCAGGAGAATTATCTCAACTTTGAGTCCAGGCTAAAGTACAGAGACAGTACCGGGCTGGCCTAGGATACATACAGTCAGTCAAGACAACATAGCAAGATCCTGTCTCAAAATATCCAAATTGACAAAATCCTGAGTTGGACCCAGGGTTTTGCTTTGTAATTTTTTACAGAGGTCAGACCTGCCTCTCGCACATTAGGAAACTACTCAACCACTAAGTAACATTCTCTGTATCAACATATGTTTTTCTACTTCTTTTCCTACCTCCTTTGAAGTAAGAGGAAAAACAAATTATCTAAGGAGTAAAGTGGAAAATATCTAGGAAGATGGACTTACCAGTTTTATTTGGGATAAAAAAAAAAATGTATACATGAAAAGCAGTGGAGCACTCCGGAAAGGAGTTCATTAACAGCCTGAGTTGCACTAGATTTTGTCAGAGAGACTGGGGAAATCAACCAGCCTACCTTCCTTCCTTCCTTCCTTTTTTTGAGACAGGGTTTCTCTGTGTAGTCCTGATCGTCCTGGAGCTCAGGGCGTAGACCAGCTTAGCCACTAACTCAGAGATCCACCTGCTCCTGCCTCCTCAGTGCTTGAAGTAAAGGCATGGGCCACTACACCTGGCAGAGTTTTCTGCTTTATTTTGTTTTTTAAGAAAAGATAAATTAGTTTCTAAGCAGTGTGTGCACATTTGTGTGTTTGTGTTTGAGGCAGCCTAAAAAAACTAGCCAGGCTGAGTATCTTGGAACATGCTTGAAATCCTAACCTTTGGGAAGCTAAGGGGAAAGGAGTATAAATTTGAATACAGCCTAAGCTAAAAAGGCCAGCCTAGGCTACATTGGGAAACCCTGACTCAAAAAATGCTGTTTCTTGGGCTGGAGAGAAGGCTCAGCAGTTAAGAGCACTGACTGCTCTTCCAGAGGTCCTGAGTTCAATTCCCAGCAACCACATGGTGGCTCACAACCATCTGTAATAGGATCTGACGCCCTCTTCTGGTGTGTCTGAGAACAGCTATAGTATACTCATACATAAAATAAATAAATAAAATCTTTAAAAAAGAAAAAAAAATCTGAGCCGTCTCTCAAGTCTCAGATTTAAAAAAAAAAAATGCTGTTTCGTAATAAAAATCGAATCACAAGGCTAGTGTTCTATTTCAGACAAAACATAGAAAGCAAGCATCATATAAAGACCTGAAGGTACCCCCTCCCAAACAATTCTCACTTCCTATCATTAGCATTCTCCCCAAGTACTAACAGGAGCTGTGTTCTGCTTCTAGCCAACAGAATACATCAAAGGTGACAGGACATCATTTATCCTAGCTGGCTGGAGAGAGGCAGTTCCCTGCTAGCCTTGAAGAAGCAAACAGCTGTGCTTCGAACTGCAGAAAGAGAGGGCTATGTTAGTGCTTTTGAGTAGCTCAGGGTCTTAGTCCTGAAATCATAAGCAGGCTTAGGATGTGGCTCGGCAACAGGGCCTTACCTAGCAAGAACTGAACTAAACAAACCTTCAAAGCACAAGCAACTGCATTCTACTAACTGCCACTGAAGGTTGGATGAAGCTCCTAAGCTCCAGAAGCAATGTAGCCCAGCTGACAGCATCTTGACTGACTGAAGCTTTCTTTAAGAAACCCCTAAGTAACTCCCATTTCACAGAACCTAGGGGAGAGTAAATAGGTGCTATCTTCTGGTGTTAAATTTGTGGCAACTCAATTGAGAGCAACAGATGGACTGTGCAGTTACCAACAGAGGGAGAGCCAACTACTCCGATGTGCCAGGGACTGTCCAAAGTCTAGTGGTCCCAGCTGCAAGAAGCCTCAGTCCAAGGGATGCGCAAGAACAGAATTCAATAAAGAGAAAATATAAGGTACTTGAGTATAGAAAATTGGGATGTAGGGGGTAGGGGCTAGAAAGGAACCAAACCATCTTATGGAAGTTTCAAATAATTAGCAAAATAACCAAAACCAACTTCCTATGGCCTTAAAGCAGGCCAGTCCCAAATTAGGAACATAAAACTAGGACAATTTTCAAAGCTGTCTTTCATTTCTGAACTACAGTTAGTTACTTTTCAATCACCCTATTGCTTTCTCCAAGTATTCTTTCTTTTTGTCTTTTTATTAATTTTTTAAGTTACCATAAGGTGATGGCCTTCGCTGTTGCCTTTTCATAGATCCATATCAAAATATTTTGTTCTTTTCACTCCTTTCCCCAATGTCCTCTCTATTGCTACTGCCCACTGCTCACCTCTTAACAGTCCCTTATTCCCCCGCAGGTTATATGTACCCCATTACCCTATTTTATTCTTCCCAGTTCCTTAACATCCCTTCCTTCCCCTGAATGATTTCTTTTCTAGTTTCATATCTTAACACACACACTCTCTCTCTCTCTGTCTCTCTCTCTCTGTCTCTCTCTCTCTCTCTCTCTCTCTCTCTCTCTCACACACACACACACACCCCAAAAAAAATCTAGACTCTGCAGGAAAAAAACACGTATTTTCTTTCTCTTACCATACTGATTTCCAGTTCCGTTCATTTTCCTACAAATGTCACAATTTCACTTCTCATTATAGCTACATAAAATAAAATTCAATTGTGCATATATACCACATTTTCTTTATCCATTCATCTGTAGGAGGACCACCTGGGCTGGTCCCCAGGTCATGGCTATTGTGAACAGTAGAGCAGTAAACATGGATGTGTAATTAGCTCCGTAGTATTCTGACTTAAGTGCTCTCTGCTTCTATGTTCCCAACTATTACAAGTCAGTTCTCAAGCACCATTACCCCACAGTCAATAGCTTGATGTAGAAAAGCACTGTCAGTCTTAGCATTTAACCACAGGCTATTATGTACCTCTCTCACATATCTAAAACCACCGCATGCCCCCACCCCCACCTGCCCACTCCCAGGTTCATTTCCTGAAGATAAAACCTATCAAAAATATGTCTGAGATTTACAATAATAGGAAGAAGGGGACCAGTTAGAAATATAGATTAAGAAGACTACTACATTATGGTATCTATTTGTTTGACATTTTGTGGGGTTTGTTGTTGTTTGGGGTAGTGTATATCTGCTGACACCTATTTGGCAAAAGGTCACGCAGCAAAAAAGAAACAAAGAACAGAATGGAAAAGATGTAGCCCAGACTGGCATGAAACTCATCATCCTCCTGCCTCTAATCCTTTTCAGTGTTTGCCTACCAGCATGCACCGCTACAACCAGGAAGATTTTGTGTTTTTAAAAAGGTGTCATATACAATGGAATTCTATTCAGCAGTCAATAAAGAAATAAAAAAATTTCAGGTAAATGGATATAACTGGAAAATACTATATAGTAAGTGAGGTTACCCAAACCCAGAAAGATAAATGTTGCGTATTCTCTCTTATTTGTGGATCTTAACTCCAAACTTTTAGATCTGAGACAAGAAAATAGAAAGGAGATGCAGGAAGAAGCTCTATATAGGGGAGCAGCAGGACACAGTTGCTATGAAGGGAGAAAGAAATAAATGGAGGGAGTCTTTAGGGAGGGAGAGAGGAAGGAGAGTAACACAGAGGGAAAGGGGGCAGGAGAGAGAAAGAACACTAAGGATATTTTTTAAAGCCATGAGGAAACATTTTATAAGCTTACTTAAAATATATACCTTATACAGATATGTGTGTATACGGATACACACAAACACAGAGAAAGAAACAGACAACAGAACTGAGATGGAGTTGAGCTACACGGAGTGATAATGCACCCTGCAAGAGCCATAGACTATCTTTGAAACCTCCAGTATCACGAATGAAAAACCTCTCTTCTAGTTGTTGGCCAGGGGGATCCAAGAGACTCCCTAAATAATATAATCTACTGCTGTTGCCCATGGCTGAATACATGAGCTGGAGCTGACCAGAAAGCCTCCCCTCCCAAACCAGTACTAGCTTTCATTGTATCAGAAGGTGCTAGGTAAGCTGCCAAGGAAGGAAAAAAAATCAATAGTCCTAGCCAGCTGTAAAGCCTCTGAACTTCAACAACAATAACCCAACCAGCAAGATTTCACTAATGGTACAATAACAGAACTTTATCTTGGTGGTAACCAACAGCTGTCTAATTAGACTTAAGGAAGGCTCAGTATGAAGGATCTCTTGTCTAGAACTGGTCTGCTACTGTAGAACAACTCTCCATGGCTGGAGAGGCCGCAGATCCTAGAGGACAACCTACTACTGCCATTTTTCCTAAGCCAATATAATTTCTAGCTGCTTCTAAATACTTACCCTTATGTCTACAGATATGTATAGCTCTCACACCTCAGCAAAGCGGCTTCTTATTGCAGAAGACAGAATATATACTACAGAAATCCACAACTGGGTCAAAATGCAGAAAGTAAACGACCACAAGGTGCCAGCTCCATTTGGTATAACTATAATACAACTCCTACATCTAAAGCTCAAGGAAAATTGAGGAAGAACAGATGAACAGACAGACAGACAGAGCCAGAGGATCAAACACCTGCTGACAGACTGTCTCTTCTACGTGAGAGGGAAACTGCACCCATGAAATCTCAAGATTTTGGTTGCATAAACAAGACCTGCATAATGACAACAGCAATTGACATTCCAATGTGGATGGCAGAAATTCCACAAGGCCCCACCTCTAGCTTAAGAGCTACAGGCAAGTAATGGCTGCTATGAGAGCAAAGTGAAAGCTAGTGTGTGAGTGCCTGCGCGCACTCACCTGAGTAAATTTGAGTTTTTGGAAACTATGTTATCAACTTTTTGAAAAACTACCCCAGTTTGCCATGTTGCATTGGCATTGCACAGAAATTAACAGCCATACTGATTTAGAAATGTTAAATTTAGCCGGGCAGTGGTGGCGCACACCTTTAATCCCAGCACTTGGGAGGCAGGGCTACACAGAGAAACCCTGTCTCGAAAAACCAAATAAATAAATAAATAAATAAATAAATAAATAAATAAATAAATAAATAAATAAATAAATAGAAATGCTAGATTTAGAGGTTTTTTTAACATTTGTATAGGGATAATATACTGTATTAAATATATAAGGTCTTATCTATGTGGATTTGAACACAGAAGCTAATAGAATATTCTCTAACAGAAAAAAGAAAGTCCATGTAAGCCTAGTTAGATTAGAAGACCACTGAAACACTCACGAAGGACAGTGTGCATTTTACATGAATAGAATGGGGTATTTTCGATGTTCGTGTGTTTGGAACAATCCCCAGTCATGTGACATTGTGCATAAATCAAGAAGGTCACCTACTTTCCTTTGGCATAAAGATTTCCACAATGTCATGATGACTCACTGTCAGCGTGGGTAAGAAAGTTTTCAAAAGGAAACAAATGAACAGACGGGACATATATCAACAGGGACAAATTCCAAAAAAAATATAACAATGAGAGGAAAAATAAGCTGCAGAAGGTTATGTAGAATACAATGTCTCATCTCATTTTAAACTGAAATAACATGTAAAAATATTTTAGTGACAGATTATATATATATATCACATACCATATATATAACAAAAGTAGAAAATAATTTTAAAAGTCATACGTACTGAGGTATTGTCTCACTATGCAGACTAAGTTGGTTTCAAACTTGCTATCCTCCTGCCTCAGCTTCCCCAGAACTGTGATTTTATGCATGCTTCCCACCATTGCACCATACTTCAAATATTCTTTTAACCAGATAATGCCTTGAATCTGGTACTTATTGTATCTGCTGACATCTATTCTCTTTTAGAAAGATAAACTTGGCATGGTAGCATATGCTTGTATCCCCCAGAACCTGGGAAGTAGAGGGAGGATTGGGAGCTTAAAGTTATCTTCATTTACATGGTGAGTTTGAGACCCGCCCAGGCTACATAAGACCTTGTCTGGGAAAAAAAAAAGAACCCTATTTCAAACAGTATTCCTAACCAGTATTATAACGTTATGGTTTAGTGCATTCCCCTCTCATCCCCTCAAGAATGTGTTACAGTGACACGCAAATGTAACCCCAGAGCTCCAGAGGCTGAGACAATGCAAGTTGATGCAAGCTAAAGGCTAGTAATGGCCTACCTACTACTAGTGAAAACATATCTCAAAAAAACCCAAAACACATGCTATAAAATGACATGATCTAAAGAATCAAAAGTAATAAATTGTTTCATTTACATTTTAAGGGTTTTATTTTAATTTAAATTGTGTGTATATGTGGAGGGTGTACATTAATACAATACCCACAGAAGCCAAAAGGGGACATGAGATCCAATGGAGCTGGAGTTACAGGGGGTCATGAGCCACCCAATATGGGTGCTGGAACTCAACTTACCTGCCGAAACAGATGCGCAGTCTCTCATTTACATTTTAAAAGAATAGTTCTGGCTAACTATGAACCACAACAATAACCAACATGACACAATAACCCCAAAGGTGGAAGCAGTGATATTCATACCTTGGAGGTAACCAAAACAAATCTCTAATTGAACTTAAGGCCCACTCAACAAGAAGGAAATCATGCCTGGTCCTGGAAACCTAACCAGCTAAATACCCAGGTTAGTGCGATTAGGTATCTTAGATGAAAGCCTACAACCACACCTCTACTAAACCAGCACAATGCCGAACTATATTCTAAACGTTTGTCCCACGGATAAGTGTAGCTCTCACCCATCATCAAAGAAACCTCTCTTTGCAACAGAAAGAGACCATTACAGAAAACCACAACCAATCAAAACGCGGAGTTGTGAAACCCAGTCCCAAAGGATACATCTACAAAACACCCTCGTGCCTAACACTTGCAGATCACTATAGAAGAGGGAGTAGGAAGACTGTAAGAGCCAGGGGATCAGGGAGTTAGCTGTGAGATTGTGTCTCCTAGGAATGTCAGAAGCTACACCAAGAAAGTCTCACCAACATGACTGTCTAAACACAAGCTGAGCAAAGACAACTACAATAGACATGCTAACATGGACAGGGAACAGGGGCGCCTAAACCCTATACAAAGAACAACAGCAACTGAGAGATTCTGAGAGTGGGAAAAATAGCTTTCCCCGGGGAAGAGCCTACCAACTGGCAATACCAAATGGTCAGCCCTGAAAACATATACATACAAGTAGCATTATACAGACTAGAGGTTTATATTTAGGAAGATATGTGTATATGCATGTAACAACAATTAATTTAAAAAGAGGCCATAAATTTAAGTGAGAGCAAGGAGTAGTATATTCGAAGGTTTGAAAGTAGGAAAAGGAAGGGGAGATAATGTAAAAAAGGGAGAAATTATATTATCTCCAAAGGAAAAATAATTTCAAAATTAAATAAATAGTTCTGGCTAATAATCTCCTAACAGGAAAAAGCTTTCCTGATAAGGATTTTGTTGATCTCCTTTTACATGCTGATCTCCTTAATGATTAAGCAGTTTCTTCAAAGATATTTTTAATTTTCAAATAAGTGGCCTGTGGTGGCGTGCACCTGTAATCTCAGCACTTGGGAGGTAGTGGCAGGAGTTTAAGGTCAATTCTTGCTACATAGAGAGTTTGAAGCCAGCTTGCGCATGAGGGACCCTAAATTGAAATGTTTAACGACTTCTCAAAGATGACTTCTCAAAATCTTTGTGTCCAAAGATTTTTAAAACATCGCTACTGAGCTTGCTGCCCTTGCAGAGAACCAGAATTCAAATCCTACCATCCACATGGCAATTCACAACTGTTTGTAACTGCAGATCCCAGGGAATCCGATGCCCTTTTTTGACCTTGGTGAATACCAGGCATACATAGGAAAAACTCTTTTTTTTTTTTTTTTTTTTTTGGTTTTTCAAGACAGGGTTTCTTTGTGTAGCCCTGGCTGTCCTGGAACTCACTCTGTAGACCAGGCTGACCTCGAACTCAGAAATCCACCTGTCTCTGCCTCCCAAGTGCTGGGATTAAAGGCGTGCGCCACCACTGCCCGGCGGAAAAACTCTTATACATATAAAATAATAAATAAATCTAAAATAAAATAAACCTACTTCTCACAGCCAGGATGCACTTCTTTGCCTTAATCCATTATCTGACAATCAGATATTACTTATTGGGATTTTTCCCAATTTAATGGTGTCTCCTGATAATATATATTAAACAATATTTTATAACCAATCTTGATGTCTAAGAATGGCCTATCATTGGATCTCTGTGAGTTAATAGATAATAATAATCATTTTTAAGACAAAGTCTCATTTACTCAGACTGACCTCAAATTAGCTATGTTGCTGAGAGTAACCTTGAACTTGTGACCCTTCTGCCCCTACCTCCACAGTGCTGAGATTATAGGTATGTGCCACCATGTCCGATTTTGTGCTGTGATGGGGACTCAATCCAGTCTTTCATGCATGCTAGACAAGCACTCTACCAACTGAGCGAAATCCCCAGCCCTACATTACAGTCATCTTAATTGTATGCTTATTAAGAGGAAAACCTGGCCGTTAACCATAAAAACTATCAGCTCTGGTTACTGTCTCCACGACTTGAGCAGTTATACCTGTTGGGCCACTTAAATCTGAACTTACAGGTTTCAGGTTAGAAGGGAAAGGGGGAAATTTTCTACATTTGTTTTTAAATAGCTAATACACTAATAAGGTAAAACAAATGAAGTCAGACAGAGCACTTACACACCACCAAAGTGCTAGATAGAAGTTAGAGGGCCACTAGATCCCAACTTTGATTACCCTTCCCGGTTCAGAGTGACTTTAAATGTCAGTTGTTACCTGTACCAAGAGTAAAGGGTCATTCGAATTTGTTACATTAAAGGGGCTGTGTTTTAAATCCTCACAGGAGGAAATATGGAGACAAAGTGTGGAGCAGAGACTAATGGAAAGGCCATCCAGAGACTGCCCCACCTGGGGACACATCCCATCTGCAGACACCAAACCTAGACGTTACTGTGGATGCTGGGAAGGGCTTGCTGATGGAAGCCTGATATGGCTGTCTCCTGAGAGGCTCTGCCAGAGCCTGACAAATACAGAGGTGGATGCTCGCAGCCAACCATTGGACTGAGCGTGGGGTCCTGGATGGAGGAGTTGGAGAAGGGACTGAAGGAGCTGAGGGAGTTTGCAGCCCCATGGGGAGGGAGCAACAGTGTCAACTGGTCAGGCCCCCCCCCCCCGTGCTCCGGGAGACTGGACCACCTACCAAAGAATACACAGGGAGGGACCCATGGTGCTGGCCACATATGTGGCAGAGGAGGGCCTTGTTGGCCATCAGGGGGAGGAGAGGCCCTTGGGCCTGAAGGTGTTAGATACCCCAATATAGGGGAATTCCAGGGAGGGAAGACGGGAATGGGTGGGTGGGTGAGTGGGGGAGCACCCTCATAGAGGCAGGGGGAGGGGGAGGGGATAGGGGGTTTCCGAAGGGTAGACCTGGAAAGGGGAAAACATTTGAAATGTAAATAAAGAAGATATCCAAAAAAATAAATAAATAAATTTAAAAAAAGAATAAATGTCACAGGGGAGATATTCTTCTATTTTACTTTAGATAAAAGTTTAACAATTTGAAAAATGGGAGGCTGTGTTTCATTTTTCTGGGCTAAGGGAACATAAAGCTCAGACTTATTACAAACAATCTAGGAATAACCCCCTTTGATAACATCTAAAACAGTATTTTGCATGCAGTTTTCCACTCTAAGTCTCTGTACCTTAGGTTCTTTTTAAATTATATGTTCTTCAAGAAAGCATTGGTTATCACATAGGAAAGCCCCCTCTCCAATTCCTGGGGAAACCTCAACCAATTTTCATATGCCCCTTTCTCTTATCACACTTGATGTATTACTAACCACAAAATAATCCCGGCCAGACGTACAGCACAATTATTTGCTGCATTGCCTTGGACACTTTAGTAAATTTATTATGCTCAGCAGTATCCTGAGGTCCTTGTAATAGCAGTCTGTTTCAAATCACCAACTTCCTTATCGCCCTATGCAACTCAACTGCCTAGCAACTGTGGCAGAACTATCTTCTTATCATGGAATTCTACAGGAACAAACGGCCTTGCTAAATTCTATGAATACTAATCATGTTCAGAAATCCTCAATTTGAAAAGGTGAACCAAGTGGCTACAATTATGCTCATAAACGTATGAGCATCAATGCATGTTCCAGCAGTATAAAACAGTCTTGAGTGCCAGAAAGCAAGAAAGAAAGAAAGAAAGAAAGAAAGAAAGAAAGAAAGAAAGAAAGAAAGAAAGAAGCAAGCCAGCCTCACAAAGGCAAAGAAAGATATGGCAAGTGAACCATAAAGACCTCAGTACTCCCTAGGAACTACATTTTAAAGCACTTGCTCACCACTGTAAATATTCAGTTGTTAACTTTCACACTATCGCTTTTAACTAAAGGTTCATAGTTAGGGCTTGATATTAACAATATTATCCCCATTTACTGCTGGTAACATCAAATGACAGACAAAAGGCTCACAAAGCAATCTTTCTCCAAGCTTCAAGGAAAGCAGAAAACAAAAACAGCACCTGCTGTGAATCATTCCTTCCTCCTTTCCAGGTACAGGGCAGACAGAAAGAAGCTATGACACCCTTTGTTTCGTAACTCCATGTCAAAGTCAAGTGACAATAAGATGGGAAACTACAGCTGTAGACTTCTGAATCCACCCCTGGACCCAAATGGGGAACTTACTTTGGACTTGATCAAATGTTCTTGACTTGTAGCCCTGAGTCCCTGTTCTACAACTGAGCATTAAGATTTTCCAGTTCTATACTAATAATCAGAAATATGTTAGTGAACAAATATATGTAGCAGATATGTACATATCACAAGTATAAAGATAGGACAACATGTAGCTGTAGGCCCAGAGCCTACAGACACACATGTACACACCCTTCAAGTTCAAATCCCAGCAAGGCACCCTGAGAGTGTAGTCAACAAAGGGAGGGGCAGGAGCAAGGAACAGAGGTTAAAGCAGACAGCAGCCAAAACAAACACCACTTCCAGAACAGGGCAAACTTTGGGTCTGGGAGACTGTAGAACCCCCAGAAATGATAGGGGTGCCAGACTTTCTCAAGGGACGAAGAGCACAGCCAAGCACTAGGCTAGGAGGAGATGAGCTGCAGAGGAGGCTGGTGTCCCTGGGGACAAGGGCGTCGCCGCCATCCTCGGCTGCAGAGCCCCCCTTTTTTGCCTTCCTGGCCACCGCCCTCCAGATCCCCGGGAATAGTCGTTGTTGCTCCATTCTTCCCATAGACACTGTCCCCACAGACCGGTGAGGGATAAAAGAGCGCAGAGACATACCTGGTGCAATGTCTCCGGTGGCAGCTGCGACGCTCGAAACAGATCGGCTACCGGACCAGCGGCCGCAGTGGCAGTGCCGGGGGCGACCCTGGTAGCCTCGGGGGGGCCAGGTCCGGGGCCCCCGCTTGCAGCGCCCACACAGCGCGCGAAGAGCTCAGAGTAGCACTGCTGCTCGCTATCGCTCAGCAGCAACGGTGGTCCCGCACCGCAGCCTCCGCCCGCCGCCACCTCCATAGGGCCTTCTGTAGGGTCCGGGCCGAGCGCCTTCCCCGGCCGAGGTGCCGGTGCCTCCTCCAAAGCCACCACCACCGCCTCGGCCTCCGAAGCCGCCGCCCCCACGCCCCGCAGCTGCAACGCCGCCGCTTCCTCCAAGAGCGCGCCGGCCCCGCCCCCTCGGGCTTGAATGTTGTGCCTCCGCTGCGCGGCACATGGAGACAGGCGCGGCGCCGACCAATCACATCCCAGAATCCCACCTGGGCCCCTCCCCCAAAGTCGGCCCCGCTCCGCCCCTTCGCCAGGTAAGGAACACAGCTCCGCCCGCCGCCCTCCCAAGCCTTTCACCTGCTCTGCAGGCGAGGCCAGGCAGCTGCCAACGCCCTCCGTGCCCACGTTGCTTGGGAGCTTCTTGGGCTCTCTACCGTCGCTGGGAAGGGAACATCTGGACACACAAACAAGAAAAACAGCGCTTTTCAGGGTATGGGGAAAACTGAGATGTCTCATTTGGAGTCCCAAACGGATGTGGTGTACAATTAGAAAAGGGACCAGGCATGAAAAGTTGGATTTCCCTTCCTCTAAAACAGTACCACCTATGTCCTGAAAAGCTAAAAAAAAAAAAAAAAAAAAAAAAAAGATGTTCTTATGAATGGGGTCCAAGCACCACCCCAGAGATGAATGATAGGGTTAGGTCACTTTCTCAGGTATGGCTGGGATCTGGATTTGAATCTTACTGAGAAGTGCCAGAAAGTACTCTTAAGTCCTAGAGGAAAGAAGAAGTGGGAAAAGGTGTTTCTGGGGTTTGTTTTGTTTGTTTGTTTTTTCAGATGTGAGGTCCATTCTGCTCCACTGCTCTACTGAAATCTGGGAAACAGTTGGTGGAAGACACTATCTGGAAAATTTATGCTTCTTAAGTCCTGAAAGTACTGACCTCTGTAACACAGAGTCCTCGCTTTCTGGAAGGATTATTTTTATTTATTTATTTAGTTATTTAGACAAGGTCTTTTCTTAAGACATCTGGCTCAGAAAACACTTCTTTTGGCAGGAAAACAAGCAGTTTTTTTAAATTTTGTCCGAAATTTGTCCAAGTTCCTACCAAAAAAGTCAACACTAGAACTCAGAACTTTAAAAACTTTCTCTCTCTCTCTCTCTCTCTCTCTCTCTCTGTGTGTGTGTGTGTGTGTGTGTGTGTGTGTGTGTGTGTGTGTTCAAATGGGCTTCTTCCCTGATGGCTATTGCTCTAGCTAAACCTCTGTGAAGAGAAAGGCTATGCTAAGTGTGGTGGCTCATGTTTGTAATCTTAACACTAGTAGGCTGGGCAGGAGAATCACTGAAATGTTGAATGTACTCTAGCTACACAGTGAGTTCCAAGCTAGCCTGCAAAAAAAAGTTCACAAAATAATATATTAGAAGAAAAAGATCTGCCCGACAACAACACCGAAAATGTCAGTATAAGTCTTGTATATTTGCATTTTTTCCAAAAGAAAAATCTGTTTTTATTTTTTAAGACAGGGTCTCTCTACATAGCCCTGGCTGTCCTGGAACACACTATGTAAACCAGGCTGGCCTCAAACTCATAGAGATCTGCCTGTTTCTGCCTCCCAAGTTCGGGGATAAAAGGCATGTGCCACCATGCTGGGCTCTAAAAGAAAAATCTTAAGTGCCATTGTTCTTGAGAAGATTTGCATAAATGTAACCATTGTACATGCATGCCTCACTGCAAAACACTAACCAAAGAGGAGAAAACTCTTGTGGTTAAACACTCCTAAAAGGACCCATTAAACCTGGACCTGGTGGCACATACCTTTGTAAACCCAGAACTCGAGATGCAAAGAAGGATCTCTGTGAGTGTGAGACCAGCCTGAACTACTAAGTGACTTTCATGCCAGCTGGGGCTACGTAGTGAGATTCTAACTTTAAAAATACATGGAGAGAAAGAAATATGTATGTGTATGTGTATCTGTATTGAGATTAGATAGATAGATAGATAGATGGATAGATAGATAGATTCCATCCCAAACAGTTTTATTTTTATTAAAAGCGTGAAGCAGTCAGGTGTAGCAAATACCTGTGATCCTGGCACTCCAGGGGCAGACCACTCCAGAGAAGACCCATCTCAAGAACAGTAACAACACAAAAAAGCAAAAGCAGAAGACCAGTCAAGAAATACAATCAATGATAACAAACACACTTTGATTTTATAGTCAACTAAAATAAGGACCAATGGAAGGAAGAGAAAAGGAAGAAGTCAAAAAATGGGGAAGCAAACACAGAAAGGGGAAGAAATAGATATACAAAAGAAAAAAGAAATGTGTCGACCTCAATTATGGCCAGAGATATATACTTCCCTTTTGGACTCTGGAGAAATAAAATAGAGAAGATCCATAGTGCGGTATGACTCAGAAGCGCAGCATTTACCCAGCACGTGCCAACCACAAGTCTGTCCTCCAGTACCACAGAAGAAAAAGTAAAGAAGATTCAAGCTCCTATGCCCTAGCTGTTTTTTTCGTCTTTTAAAGTTTCATAAGAACCTCTGCCTGGGCCACCAGGAGTCCATAGCCAACTAGCGCCAGAAGAAGGCTACCTTCCCAGGAGCGTGAGTGGGGTTAAAGGGAGCAACACTGCTCACCGGGACCCGCCCGGAACTGGAGGGACACAGGGCCTGAGGAGAACTCAGGGACAGGAAACCTCTGAACCTTCCGGTTTCCATCTGTGGGTGGAGACCTCAGCCTGGGCCACAGGGCTCCAGGAGAGAGCTGGTATCCCAGGAGTGCTGACACACCTTTGAGCACAGGCAAAACCACCACCCACTTCTGTTCAAAATCACTGGATCAAGAGGGACCCTTGCAGAGCCATCAGGACATAGGAGCCAAAGGACAGCTGGGGACGAGATCCTTCTGGTTTCTGTCTGCACCCCAGAGCTGACCCTGTGCCACAGCTCTCCAAACCCAAACACCTCTCAGAGAGAGCTGGTCTTCAAGGAGTATTGACACAGAGGCCTGCAGGAGAGGCAAGCCACAACCAAACAGAGTAAGATCAGCTAACATCACAGTTAAAAAGATGGCAAAAGGCAAGGGTAAGAACATAAGGAACAGAAACCAAGGCTACTTGGCATCATCAGAACCCAGCTCTCCCACCACAGCAAGCCCTGGATACCCCAACACACCACAAAAGCAAGACTTAGATTTAAAATCATTTCTCATGTTGATGATAGAAGACTTTAAGAAAGAAATGAATGACACCCTTAAAGAACTACAAGAGAACAAAGAAAAACAACTAGAAGTCTTTAAAGAGGAAACACAAAAATCCATTAAAGAATTACAAGAAAACACAATCAAACAGACAAAGGAAATGCACAAAACTATCCAGGAGCTAAACTAGAAACAATAAAGAAATCACAAAGGGAGACAACCCTGGAGTTAGAAAACCTAGGAAAGAGATCAGGAGTCATTGATGTAAGCATCACCAACAGAATACAAGAGATGGAAGAGAGAATCTCAGGAGCAGAAGATACCATAGATAACATCGACACAACAGTAAAAGAAAATGCAAAATGCAAAAAGCTTCTAACCCAAAACATCCATGAAATCCAGGACACAATGAGAAGACAGAACCTAATGATAATAGGTATGGAAGAGAGTGAAGATTCCCAACTTAAAGGACCAGTAAATATCTTCAACAAAATTATAGAAGAAAACTTC
>CM052722.1:22402564-22425394 GCA_028551405.1 Uromys caudimaculatus | reverse complement strand
GGGGGAGGGGACACGGGGTTTCTAAAGAAAAGGGGAATCATCGGAAATGTAAATAAAATATCAAAAAAATAAAAAAAAAAAAACTATAGCAAATACATGGACACTAAAAAATACACTCTTAAATGTATTACTGAGTAAATTAAGGAGGAAATTTTAAAATGCCTCAGATTAGAGAAAAATGGAAGCACAGTTGACCAGAACCTTTGTTTTTTATTGGTGCTTACAATAAAAAACAAAGTTAAAAACAAAAGAAATATCTCAAGTAAATAATCTAACGTGCATCTCAATGTCCAAGAATAACAATAACAATTGAAATTCAAAAGTGAAATAATAGAAATTGGGGAAGAAATTAATCAAATGGAGACTAAAATTACAAATATCCATATAATAAATCAAATATATCAGTCACAGAGTTGATTATCTGAACCAGTGAATGAGATTGGCTCATCCCTGGCTAAATTAGCCAAAGTGAAAACAGAGAAAAACAAATTAATAAAAGTTGAAATGAAAGAATAAAGAGTACGATAAACTCCAGTGAAATATAAATAATTATTAGAGAATATTTTGAAAACATATATTCAAAAAAATCTAGAAGAAATGGATAAATTCCTAAACAACATATGACTTGCAAAAATTAAATGAAGATCGTAGATAATTTACATTTATTTAGAAAAAAAACAAGATTGAAGCAGTAATAAGGAGACTGCCAAAATGCCAAATGGATTCATTACTGAATTCTACTAAACTTTGCAAGAAGAGCAAACACCAATATTCTTCAAACTGTTCCATAAAACAAAAAACACAGGACACTAACAAACTCATGTCACAAAGCCAGCCTTACCATGGCACCAGAAACCAGGACAAACAAAGAAAGACAGCTAGACCAATACCTCCAATAAAAAATTCTCAATAAAATTCTAGGAAGCCAAATTCGAAAGCACACTTAGAAAACCACATACCATGACCATGTTCGATTTATTCTATGGATGAAAGATTGGCTCAAAATGAACAAATCAATAAATGTAATTCTGCACATACATAGACTGAAGGACAGAAATCGCATGGTCATCTCAATCAATACACAAAGACCTTTAACAAATTTCAACACCACTTCATGATAAAGCGTTTTTAAAAACTAGGAATACAAGTAATACACTTCAACATAATAAATCCTATATTCAACAAACCTATAGCCAACACTGTATTAAATAGGAAACTAAGAGCATTTCCTCTGAAACTGGTAATGCGATAAGGGTGCCTACTTCCTCCACTTTTATTCAATACAATGCTAGAAGTCTTAGTGCAATAAGACAAGAGAAAGAAATGGAAAGAGATACAGAAAATAAGTAAAATAATCCCTATTTTAGACGACATGATTTTAAACATAAAAAACCTTAATTCTCTACCAGGAAACACATCCTATAGTTATTTTCTACTGGTCCTATTACTATAGGATCGAAAATCAACATATAAAAATCGGTAGCTTTTATTGTCTACTCTCAGTAACCTGGTGGTAAAGCCCTATTGTTGAAGACATGACTTGCTCATGTCATTGAGCATGAGGAAATTGAGCTTGTGCCCAAATAAAAGCTTCACCCCTACTGACTAGCATTCATGGTGCTCAAGGATACTTTTCATGCTACCAGAGGAAAAGAATAATCATCAATATATACCAGCTACAAATCTGATGGTCTACAACAGAAACCTGCCTAAAAGATATACTACTAGTGTGATAATGTGACTTAAACAGTATGGAAGTAACCATTCACCTTTTTTTTGGAATTTAAGAGCCACTCCAGGAGACACTGCTAAAGTGACCAAGAACCTGAGACTAGATAGATCACAAGCCTAGTGGGGAAACCTACTATCATTCAGCTAAAGGAACATAGCAATAAAATGACTCCTAATGACATTGTTATACCAATAGATCACTACATTATTCAACCTTCATCAAAGAAGCTTCTTCTTGTATTGGATGGTAATTAGCACAGAGATCCACAACTAGGCAATGTACAGAGAATGGGAGACTTGGGAGCACTCCGCCCCAAATGTGAAGTCATGCAGAAAATGAAGCAGAAAGATAGTAAGAGTCAGAGGTGATGAATGACTCCAAGGAAACAGTATCTTGCAGACACAAGACTGATGCACATATGAACTCACAGAGACTATGACAGGACACACAGGACCTGTAAGGTTCAAATCAAACAAAATCCAAGCACTGAAAAGAAATGGACACAAAGTCTCACCCCTAACCAAGAAGTTATTTACAATTGATACCTTCTGTGAAAGAGAAAATCAGCTTTCTCCAGTAAAGTATCACTGGGTATATCAACCATACTCCAGTGCAAGCCCCATGCCCAGGAGTAGTTAGACAACACAAAACAGGCTCCATGCTTTTTTATGAGCTTTTTGTTTGTTTTCTTTAGTATTTTTTCCCTTAATTTTTCATTTCTTTATATTTTTAGTTTGTTTTGAATTCATTTTTGTTGTTGTATTTCTTGTTTTTGAAAGAAAGAGAGAGAGTTGGGTGGGTAGGAAGAGGTGAAGATCTGGGACGAGTTGAGAGAAAGGAAAGAATAAGATCAAAATATATGTTGTTGAAAAAATGTCAATACAAATGGCAAAAAAATGCTTGAAAACATGTGGGATATCCTTAGCCATCAGGGAAATGCAAATTAAAATTATCTTGCAATTCCATCTCACTTCAGTCAGAATGGCTATCACCAATCAAACAAACAATAACAAATACTGGAAATGATGTGAGCAAAGAGGAACCCTTATTTACCGCTATTGCTATGCAAACTTGTACAGCAGCTGTAGAAATCGCCATTGTGGTTTTTCAATAAACTGACAATAGAAATACCATATGAGAATATACACAAAGGATTCTAAGTCAACATACCACAGAGATATTTGTACATCCATGTTGATAGCTGCACCATTCACAATAGCCATGTCATGTAACCAGCCTAGATGTCTATCAACAGATGAATGAATAAAGAAAATAAGGTACAGGGCTGGAGAGATGGCTCATAGTTCAAGAGTACTTATGGCTGCTTTTCTGCTCACTATAACTCCAGTGACCGAGAATCCCACAACCTCTTCTGACCTTCATGGACTGCATACACTTGATACACAGACATACACGCAGACAAAGCACCCATACACATGAAATCAATAATTTTTAAAATGAAAATGAGGAACATATACACGACTGAATATTGGGCATCCATAAAAAAATGAAATCAGGAAAAGAGATGCAACTGGAAATCATCACATTAAGTGAAATAAGCCAGACTTAGACAAATACAGCACAGCATGGTTTCTCTCATATACAAACACTCGGTTTAAAATTATATATGCATGTGTTCTCTCTCATCTGCAGTTGGTTCCTAGCTCCAAAGCTTCAGATGTGAATATACAACATAAAATAACAATAGAAAGCAGGAAATTACAAAGAGACCATGTATGGACCAAGGGTCTGGGGAGTCATAAGGGAACAATAGCAAGATACTGGTGATTTGAAGTTGAAAATGAAGATTGGGGAGGGCCAATACAGAAAAGAAGGAAAGAAAAAAGACAAATAAGAACAAATCCTCAAGGAATCATTTTATCTTATATTTACCTAAATTTAAAATTATAGACAGTGTGCGTACACACACACACACACACACACACACACACACACACACACACTAGAGATGACATTCTCCACAAGAACCATAGACAAGCACTCTCTCCTCTCCCCTCCCTCCCTCTCTCCCTGCACCTCACCTCTCTCTCCTCACCCCCCTCTCTCTCCTCACCCCCCCTCTCTCTCTCTCTCTCTCTCTCACACACACACACACACACACACACACACACACATGAGCCAGCAACTATTTGGTCTTCACACTGCCAGAAGCTTCTCAATCACAAACAGGACCCGCAGTGGGATGATAAAAAATATCAAAAAAACATAACCCTTTTGGGCACAGCCCTGAGGACCAATCCTTCTCATGCAAAGAGAATTATGCTGGGAAAAGTAAGGGTTGAAGCCAGACAGGCAAATTCTGATATCAGGAAGTGTGTCAAGTTGCAGCTCATCAAGGACGCCATAAATCACAGCTTTTGTACTCAGTAATGGCTGCTTGAACTTCATTGAGGAAAATGATGAAGCTCTGCTTGCTAGATTTGGTCTAAAGGTCATGTTGTAGGTCATATCCCTGGAGTCTGCTTTAAGGCTGTTAAAGTAGCCAGTGTGTCTCTTTTAGCCATGTACAAATGCAAGAAGGAAAAACTATGATCATAAATTTTGACTATGGAGATGCAGTAATATATATTTATATTTAAAAACATAGACTAACAAAAACCCCAGTATCAGCCATGAGAAACCTCCTTTCAAGTGGTGGGTCAGGGTAGTCTAAGTGACTCCCCAAACAATATAGACTACTGTTGCCCTTCCTTGCCTCACGGAGGTTGACGGTAAGTCCCCTTGCTGAAGACATCATACACTGAGAACACAGGACTTGGATGGTCCAAGCTGGATCTAACCTGAAAGCCTCCTTCCTGCAGTATAGTTTCCATGGTACCAGAAAATACTGTTCAAGCTGCTAAGGGTGGGAAACAGCTAAGCAGTCCTAGCCAGTTGCAATGCCTATGAACCACAACAGTGACCAGCATGGCAGGATATATGTAAAGGAGCAATAAGTGGCACTCACCTATAAGTGGTAACCAACAGCTGTCTAATTGGAATTTAAGACCCATTCAACAGGAGGGGAATCATGCCTGGTACTAGAAACTTAACCAACTTCCGGGGGCTAGTGAGGTTGTAAACCTAAGAATCCACTACCACCACTTTGCTAGACCAGCATGATTTCTTCCTACAGTCTAAATCTTATCCTTACACCCTTAAATAAGTGCAGCTACCACTCCTCATCTAAGAAGCATTTCTACAGTAAATGGAGATCATCACAGAAAACCACAACTGGAAACAATGCAGACATTAATGATCCTGGGAAGCCTAACACCAATGGATACTTTTATTTCACAGCTCCTGCATCTATGGCTCAGGTAAGACTGGGGAAGAAGAGCTGGAAAGATGGTTGAAACAAGAATCCCAGGAAGTCTGCTGTGAAAACCTGTCCTACAAATATCTGTATAAACAAGAATGGAGCAATGGCAACATCAACAGTGATCGATCATGTTAACATAGAATGCAAGGCGGGATTCATGGGGTTCCACCCCTAGATGAAGAACTACAGGCTGAGAAAAGGAAGAATTAGCCTCTCCCAGGGATGGGATCCTGAACTGGTTAATCCAGTACAAAGTGGCCAGCCCTGAAGCCATATATACACAAACAACAAAATGGATTCTGCATGATGTATTTATATATTTGTACAGACACATGCTTATATGTATGTATGTACGTACGTATGTATGTATATAACAATAAAAATTAATGAAAAAGAGGCTATCAATTTGAGGGAGAGGCATGGGAGGGGTTGTAAAGAGGAAAGGAAAAGGGGTAAGTGATGTAATCTATTTTAATTAAAAGTGTATAACAATAGGGATTTTTTTTAGCTTCCTAAGTTCGCCCTCTGTTTCACAGAGGGTCTTTTTCTCTGTGTCTGTTGCATGTACGCGTTTCCTCATACCAATAAAACGCCTTTCTGTCTTGGTAGGTGAATTTTCTCTGCTTCTATCTGTTGTTCTTCAGGGGTTTTGTGGTCTTTAGTTTAACTGGAAGAAAAAACAAAAATAAGACCCCCTAGATGGCATAATTTCTAGACTTTATCACTGGGGAAGGGGCTCGTCTCTGGATTTCTTCTGAAGATGGTATCATTTTGGGATCTTTTCTTGAAATTTCTTTTTTAGGATCACCAACTCATCAAGATGGGGACAAAATCCTCCAAAATTCCTTCACTGCTGCCACTGGCTTGTCTCCTGGACAATTGGAGCAAGTTAGACCCTCAGTCGAAAAAACTCAATGGCTGAATTCTAAACTTAAACTAGCTGATGAAAGGCTCCTTGAACTCTTGAGCCACACAAATGGCCTCCTCCATGATGTACATCTTACAGTAGACAATGGTGCTACCTCATTTGCATGACAAGCTCCAAAGATACACACCAACGCCAAATAACTGTCACATGCTCTGTGCTATCACCATCTGTTAAGTTTATTTTGGCCTCTTAGGTAGGCTCTTATAATGTAAGGGTTCATTATTCACCGAAGCATGATAATCCAGACTCAAATAGTTATACAAAAGCAAAGAGCATGTTATTCTGCAGAAGTCCAGCACAAAAGGGTCTACTATTTACCAAGATAGAGACGCCCAGGTGAACTCTCAGGCCCAATATAAAGCAGATTAGGGGAATTCCAGGGAGGGATAGGTGACCTTGATTGGTTGGCTCAATCTCTAGGGGTGTGGGGGTCTTTGGTTGGCTAGGACTCTGGGAACATTCCAGAACTGTTGCTGGGGAGGAAGGGGGCTGGAAACTGTTGCTGACTCACTGCTCTTGCCTCAGGCCAGGTGGTGGGGCAGCTACTGATGGCAGAGAAACTTCTGATTGGCTGCATATAGTTTTTCAAGTAACTGACTTGCCCTGGTGTCTTAGTCAGGGTTTTTTGTTTTGTTTTGTTTTGGTTTTGGTTTTGGTTTTGGTTTTGGTTTTTCTAGACAGGGTTTCTCTGTATAGCCCTGGCTGTCCTGGAACTCACTCTGTAGACCAGGCTGGCCTTGAACTCAGAAATCTGCCTGTCTCTGCCTCCCAAGTGCTGGGATTAAAGGCATGCGCCACCACCGCCTGGCTTAGTCAGGGTTTCTATTCCTGCACAAACATCATGACCAAGAAGCAAGTTGGGGAGGAAAGGGTTTATTCAGCTTACATTTCCACATTGCTGTCCATCACCAAAGGAAATCAGGACTGGAACTCAAGCAGGTCAGGAAGCAGGAGCTAATGCAGAGGCCATGGAGGAATGCTACTTACTGACTTGCTTGCTTCTTCTGGCTTGCTCAGCCTGCTTTCTTATAGAGCCCAAGACTACCAGCCCAGGGATGGTACCACTCACAAGGGGCCCTCCCCCATTGATCACTAATTGAGAAAATGCCTTACTGCTGGATCTCATGGAGGCATTTTCTCAACTGAAACTCCTTTCTCTGTGATAACTCCAGCTTGTGTCAAGTTGACACACAAAACTAGCCAGTACACCTGGCTTGTCCAGTTCTGGGAAACAAATTTAGGCCTAGTCTCATGAATTGCCAGTTTGAAGCCTGTCGTGGAGTCAGCCTGTCTCAGTCATCTCACTATGAGGCACTCTGACTGCGGATCCCCATCATCAATCCTTGGTCATCTTCCCAAACCCCCTAAGAGCAGTTAGAGTGACCTCTGAGAGTGGGGAATGAGAGATCTGCAGTTAGACAGACTTCCTAGTAAGCAGATAGATAGGGAGAGAGGTCATGGCTAGTTAAGAAAAGTGTCAAAATTCCAAGATGTCCAGTTTGTTCTTCACCCTCCTAATGTGAGACAGACTCCCCAATAGACAGGTAGGGAGAGGAGCCATGGCTAAATAATAAAGGTGGCAAATCTCTAAGATGGCCAGCTTCTTCTTCAACCTCCTAATTTAAGACAAAAGGCCTTGCTGGCTTTTGTCTCCCACTATCTGTTCCCCTGCTAATGGATTGGTTCAACAAGTTCAAGGCTGGATCAGGACACATTGTACAATAGTTCTGGCCCAATCAACCATCCTAACTTCCTTCAAACTGACCAATTCTAATTTAGGGGAGGAGGACTCTTCAGAGGCCTTAAAACTATCAGACCTCAAGAAAAAACTGGATTTTTCAGCCTCTCAATGCTCCCTCTGCTTCACCGAAGGTCTTTCTCTCTGTGTGTCTGCTGCATGTGTGTGTTTCCTCACCCCTCATATATATACACACATATATATGTGTGTGTGTGTGTGATTTAAAAGTATAATTTCAAAAACATTATATGCGTGTGTGTGTGTGTGTGTGTGTGTGTGTGTGTGTGTGTGTGTGTGTGTGTATGTATGTATGTATGCCTATAGGGCACAAAACTAGAATGGAGATCATGGAAAGAGGAAAAAAGCTTAAATGAGGCGATAAATAGAAAGGGTCATGGAATACATGGAATAGAAAAGGCAGAAGGGGTAATTACAGGGAGATGAGAGGGAAATCAGCACAAGGTCAAAGGATGGAATGAGAGACAAATGAGAAAGAAATATATGACGTGTATATATACGTGACATAGCAAATTGCATTACTTTTGATGCTGAGCCAAAATAGCTATAACAAGGTAAGTAAATAAGTGTTTGTGTGTCTGTCTATCTGCCTGCCTCTCTCTCTCTCTCTCTCTCTCTCTCTCTCTCTCTCTCTCTCTCTCTCTCTCTGTGTGTGTGTGTGTGTGTGTGTGTGTGTGTGTGTGTGTGTGTGTGTGTGTATGTTTTGTGTGTTTGTCCTGGAACTGGAAGAAGGACCATGACACAAGAGAAAGAAAACTTCTGAGAGGAAGGGAAAGAGAAAAGTGTTGCAACAAATATGACAGAAGTGCAGGGGAAGGCGTTACCTGGGGGAGGTAACCAGCCAGAGAGGGGCAGAGGGTATGGGAGAGAGCAGTGTAGGAGGGCAATGAATAACAGCCAAGTATAAATGACACACCACATGAAAATGACACAGTGCAACTTCTTATTCTGCATAAAATTTGTTGACAAAGTAATACGAGCAAATAAAATTTCAAAAAAAAAGAAAGAAAGAAAAGGCTGGTTCAGTCTCACCACAGCATCTGACCAAATTTTAAGAAACACACCTTAATGCATAAACAGAACAGATGGACAGTCATAAAGCAGAGATGAGTGTTAACACTGCCTGGGTAGAGTCCAGGGAGTCGAACAAGACAACCATTCTGCCCATGTGGCTCCCTGACTGCCACAAACAGCCCTCCACAGACTCCTTCACACACATCTGCAGAGCCTCAAAAACCCCCTGGCGTCTGCTTCCTTCTCCAACCTCTCGGCCTGCCTGTCTCCCACACTAGGTCTAGTCCTGTCTCACATGGGTCACTCCTCTCTTGTTCTTAACTCTCTTAAGGTTCTGCCCTTTGCTTTGCCAAAAACTTACCCGTCCTCATGCAAAGCAAAAGGACTGGCTTGCATAATGCATCTACTGCTGACTCTTCCCATGATTCCACCAAAGTAAAACCTCCAATGAACAAACCTGAGTTTATGGCTTATTTTAATAAGGGAGACCAGGACCTTGACAGCCTTTATAGCATCTCAGAAGGGTGACAACGAAATTAGTGTATTTATGAGGTCTTCTTGGCAGGTCTGCACTAAATCTGGTCAAGATCATTCCTCGCTGAAGAGCTAGTCTCCTGAGTTCCATCACTGTAAATTAGCTTTACATACTCTTGAACTACACTTAAGTGGAAGCGCACGGTATTTCCTCTTGGGTGTCTGGCTTCTTTCACTTATCATGTCCATGAATCATGCATGTGGTTAAGTGCAGCAGGGGCCTGTTTTTATCGGATTGCTATGTAGTATTCTGTTTGTGTGAAGATACCTTATTTATCTATCGTCCTGTCAATGAGGGCTAGAGTTGTCTCTAGTTCTATTATGAACAAAGCTGCTTTGAACAGTTTCATGAAGTCCATGGCAGACATGGACACCACTTTTCTTGATCCTATAATGTAGCATTGCAATTGTTGGGCCATGGGGTACCATATGTTTTCTTTCAATAGATAATGCTAAGGGGATTTGACACTGTATACATAAATTTATACGTAGTTTAATGGGTTCTAATGAACATCCAGGACATTTAAATAAGAGACCTTCTGCTCCACTTGACTCCAAGTGCTATAGGGTCCGAATCACATCTGTCTTCCTCATGTAGTGCAGAGCCTGCTGCAGCTGGGATAAAGTACCTATGTGGGGAAATGGACAAGTAAGATTTTTCAATTCAACACCAAGAAATATCTAAGTTTATATTTTAGGGGAGTTGATATAGGAGAATACACTATCCCCAAATTTCCTAAAGTATCATAACCACGTGACTATAAGTGTATGAAGAAAAATTCAGACAAGATTTCAGTACTGTGAAGACATGCTCAAGACAAAATGATAATTTTAGTTTTGTTTTTTTTTTTTTAAGACAGGGGTTCTCTGTGTAGCCCTGGTTGTCCTGGAACTTGCTTTATAGACCTGGCTGACCTCAAGCTCAGAGATCCTCCTGCCTCTGCCTCCCAAATGCAGGGATTATAGGTATGTGCCACTACTGCTGCCAACACCACCCAGCTCAGATTTTTTTTTTTTTTTTGTAGTGCTAGTGATGGAACCCAGGGTCACCTGTATGCTGAGCCAGTGATATGCTGCAAATTCGGACCATGGACACTGGGAACTAACTTTGTTCTTTCTTTTCCTTCCTTTTTTAAGTGTGTGTGTGTGTGTGTGTGTGTGTGTGTGTGTGTGTGTGTGTGTGTGTGTGTGTGTGTGTGTGTGTGTTTTGAGCCTAGTGGCCTTATACATGCCTGTCAAATTCTCTACCAGAGTTATAAATCTATCTATCTATCTGTCTATCTGTCTATCTATCTATCTATTTCCCCTCCCTTCATTTTCCCCTTCCTAAATATCCATCAACAGATGAAAGAATAAAGAAAATGTGGCCAAATATACAGTGGAATTTTATGCAACCATAGTGAGAAAGGAAACCATGAAATTTACAGGAAAATGAGCATACTTGGTGATCATTATGTAAAGCAAAATAAGTCAGACTCTAGAAGAGAAAGACACATTTACTCTCATGTGTGGAACCTAGATCTAAAATCATCTATAGTTGTGTCTGTGTGTATGCACATGTGTGTTTGTAAGTCTCAAGACTAGAAAAGAGCATGAGCGGAGAGGAAGAAATTGTAAGGGCAGTAGGAATTATAGAGGACAGCAAGACACATGCAATAGGAAAGAGAACAATCGCATAGCAAAACTGTAGCAGAGGAAGTACAGGTCTGAGAACAGGAGTGGAGAACAACATCAAGGGGGAATTAATGAGAAAAGACTATAATGACACACATATATGACGCTGACATGTAAAAAATATATGAAATGCCATAATGATTCCTATTACTTTGCTAATGGTTACTAATCTAACCATTTATGTTGAAATGATAAGAGCAACTAAAATAAAATGATACAAGCCTCCAGGGACTCAAGGTCCCACTGTCCTCCTTGCTCCTGTCTCCAAACGCTTAGCCTCTCTGTCTCACAAACCAAGTCAAGCTGTTTCAAAATAGGGCCATTCCTTTTTGTTGCTTCTTTCATTGCAAGTCAGTATTTGTGACTCTGTCTTGTTCCCAACTCTCTTGGGGTTCTACTCCCTTGATATGCAAAACCTCAATTGTCTTCATATAGCTAAAAAAAAAAAAAAAACGGGCTTGTATACTATGTCCAATGCTGGATCTATCCCAGATGCACCAAGGTAAACTGGTGAGAAACCAACCTGAGTTTTACTGCCTTATTGCAGTGAGGGAGGCCATCATGACCTTTGCACTATTCATAGAGTCTCCGAAAGGCAACAAGAAGATTCGAATATTTGTTAGGTCTTTTAGCAGATCCTCACTAAAGCTGCTCTTTCCATCTGAAGTCTTGATTGGGCTTGAGTAAAGATCTAGTAGAGATAGAAGAGAGGTGAAGGGAATGTGGATTACAAGTTCTTGACCAGCCTGAGCTACATAACAAAAGCCGGTCTCCAAAAAGGATCTAGACAGAGCAGTAAAGTGCTTGAGTGTGAGAAGAATCTTGCTGCAATGTCTGTCACTCCAGTTGTAGCCAGAGTCAGTTTGTCTGATCTTGTCCACTAGGCAGGTGGCCCCTTCCTCCATCCCAAATCCATTGCAAAGCTATAATTCTCCATCCAAAAGGGATAACCTGCCCCAATAGAAGACTGTTCTTTAGCCACGTCTGTATGAGTAACTGTGCTTATGTACTCAAACTTTGAAAAGCTCCCATGGTCCATTTGTTGGAGAATGGAGAGTAGTCAAGCTTCTAAGACTCCCGATATTACCTGATGTACCACTACATGGGGGAAATTGTCTTTTTTTTTTTTTTACACTCCAGATTTTATCCCCCCTTTCATCCTCCGACTGTTCCACAGCCCATACCTCTTCCCCACCCCCTGTCTCCACGTAAATGTTCCCATCCCCACCCCCCACCCCACCTGACCTCTAAACTCCCTGGGGCCTCCAGTCTCTTGAGGGTTAGGTGCACCTTCTCTGACTGAACCCAGACCCGGCAGTCCTCTGCTGTATATGTGTTGGGGGCCTCATATCAGCTGCTGTATGCTGCCTGGTTGGTGCTCCAGTATGTGAGAGATCTCGGGGGTCCAGGTTAATTGAGACTGCTGGTCCTCCTACAGGGTTGCCCTCCTCCTCAGCTTCTTCCAGCTTTTCCCTAATTCAACCACAGGGGTCAGCAGCTTCTGTCCATTGGTTGGGTGCAAATATCTGCATCTGACTCTTTCAGCTACTTGTTGGGCTTCTCAGAGGGCAGCCATGATAGGTTCCTGTCTGTAAGTACATCATAACATCAATAATAGTGTCAGGCCTTGGGGCCTCCCCTTGAGCTGGATCCCACTTTGGGCCTGTTGAAGGACCTCTTTTTCCTCAGGCTCCTCTCCATTTCCATTCCTGCAGTTCTTTCAGACAGGAACAATTATGGGTCAGAGTTTTGACTGTGAGATGGCAACCCCATCCCTCATTTGATGCCCTGTCTTTCTGCTGGAGGTGGGCTCTACAAGTTCCCTCTCCCCACTGTAGGGCATTTCATCTAAGGTCCCTCCCTTTGAGTCCTGAGAGTCTCTCACCTCCCAGGTCTCTGGTGCATTCTGGAGGGTCCCCCCCACACCGCCTACCTCCTGAGGTTGACTGTTTCCATTCTTTCTGCTGGCCCTCAGGGCTTCAGTCCTTTTCCCCCACCCAATACCAGATCATGTTCCCCTCGTCCCATCCCTGTCCCCTTCCCACCCAGGTTCCTCCCTCCCTCCCCCCTCCTGTGATTACTTTCTTCTCCCTCCCAAGTGGGATTCAGGTGCCCTTATTAGCCTTCTTGAGTTCTATGGACTGTATCATGGGTATTCTGTACTTTTTTTGGCTAATATCCACTTATCAGTGAGTACATACCATGTTCATTCTTTTGTGACTGAGTTACCTCGCTCAGGATGATATTTTCAAGTTCCATCCATTTGCCTGCAAATTTCATTAAATCATTGTTTTTAATAGCTGAGTAGTACTCCATTGTGTAAATCTACCACATTTTCTGTATCCATTCCTCTGATGAGGGACATCTGGGTTGTTTCCAGCTTCTGGCTATTATAAATATGACTGCTATGAACATAGTGGAGCCTGTGTCTTTATTACATGTTGGAGCATCTTCTGGGTATATGCCCAGGAGTCATATAGCTGGAAAGTTGTCTTATTAAGAAGGAAGGAAGGGAGGAAGGAAAAAGGAAGGAAGGATGGAAAGAAGGAAGGAAAAAAGAAAGAAGGGAGGGAGGGAGGGTTGGAAGGGGAGGGCAGGAAGAGCTTGGCAAGCTAGAGCCTTGCTGAGTTAGCAAAAATAAATGTGAAGAGATGGCGTTTATTCTCTATTCCCTAGCACAGCCTCTGAAGTACATTTCTGAGCCAATTCTGATCCTTAAAGGTTATAGTTTACCTTTCTCTCTACATTCCTGCATTAATAACTTGAAAACTGTCAAGACAATGGAGACCTCTGGGCTAATGTGTTAAGGTACACCTTTATAAAGTATCAACATGAAAGCATGTAACTACTCCCTAGATCTTATATTCCTACATAAATATGATCAAGCCCTTGACATGGGTGGTGGCGGGGGGGGGGATATCTTGGTTTTGTTTTTTTCCATAGAGTATCACATAGCCCAGGCTGACCTGGAACTCAGTACATAACTGAGCCTGAACTTGAACTCCTGAACCTCCTGATTTGACTCCAAAGTGCTGAGATTGTAGACCCGCCCTACTTCAGTGGCTTTAATGTTTCAGGAATGGATGCTCGGAACAGCAGCTCACTCTGTAGCTCACGCTCATCTGAAAGTCAGTATATATCCCAGGTTAACATGAAATTCATTATGTAGCTAAGGCCCACCTCAAACGTATGGTAATCCTTCTATCTCAGCCCCCAAAGTGCTGATCTTTGACAGGCATGTACCACTATGCACAGCATCTGAAGCCAGGTCTACTCTGGGTTCCCCATCACCCTGACCTAGAATTTCTCAGGCCTAGGCTGCTTCCTAGTCAGCCTTCTTCTGTTCTTCTCTCCCTTTGCAAGCGTGATCTGGAACACAATTAGAAATATTTCTCAGGTTACTTCCTCTCCCTTGGCCTTTTCCTTCAACTGGAATTTCCTGCAATAGAGTTCTTGCACAACTAGATGTGGTGGTTCACCCTTGATCATAATATTCAGAAGGGGGGTGAGCAAGAAGATCATGAGTTTTGAAGACTTGGTCTCAACTAAATCTCTCAAACGTCAGGTACCACGATACCTAATCTCAAATTGTATTACAGAGCCATAGTAAGAAAAACAGCATGATACTTGCAAAAACAGATGTGTAAGCCAATGAAACAGAGGCTCCAGAAAAAAACTCATACCATTGCAGACACCAGAATTGTGAAAAGGGTATCAAAAACATATACTAGGGACTGGAGAGATGGCTCAGTGCTTAAGAGCACTGACTGCTCTTCCGGAGGTCTTGAGTTCAAATCCCAGCAACCATATGGTGGCTCATAACCATCTGTAATGAGATCTGATGCCCTCTTCTGGTATGTCTGAAGACAGCAACAGTGTACTCTTCATATATATATATAAATAAATAAATAAATAAATAAATAAATAAATAAATAAATAAATAAATAAATAAATCTTGGAGCCGGAGCAAGAAGGAAAAAAAAAAACATATCTTGGAGAACAAACTTTAACAAATAGTTCGGGGCCAAGCACATTTCCACATGTAGAAGAATTCATCCATATCTAGCTCCCTTACTTTGCACACACACACAAAAAAAAAAAAAAAAAAATCAGTTCAAAATGGATCAAAGGCCACAATGTGAGAACTGGAACTCTGAAACTGCTAAAGGCAAACTTAGAGAAAACACTGGGAGACATAGTCACAGGCGAGGACTTTCTGAAAAGGATTTCTGTAGAACAGGAAATAATCTCAAGAATTGACAAAGAAGATTACATGAAATAAGGAAGCTCTTCCATAACAACAACAAACAATTACCAGAGTGAAGAAACAACTAACAAAATGGGGAAATACCAAATTCCATACGGATATATAAAGAACTGAACAGTGGTGGGGTCTAGAGAGATGGCAACACAGTTTAAAGCATGTGCAGCTCTTGCAAAGGACCTGGGTTCAGTTCCCGGCACCCACATGGGGACTCACAACAATCCATAGCTTCAGTTCCAGGGGATCTAATGCCTTCTTCTGACCTCCAATGGCACCAGGCACACATGTGGTGCACATATATACTTGCAGGCAAAACACCCATACACATAAATCATTTTTTTAAAATGTCAAATTGTGAAAAATTAAATACCAAAAAAGTATCATCCAATCAAAAATAATAGGTCAATGACAAGAGTAGACAGCTCTCAAAAGAAGAAACACAAATTGTCAATAGATGCCTCTGAAAGTGTGCAAGAGCTGGTCCTATCTGGGAAATGCAAATCAAAGCTGCAGTGAGTGCTGCTCTTCCCGAAGGGCACTTCTGATCCTTGAACACATGTCGGGAGGCTCACAATTACATGAAACTCTGCCCCAGGGAGTCCAATGCCCTCTTCTGCACTCCACCTGTACCTGCACACAAAAGGTATCAGGACCACAAGCACATATACACATAGATTAAAATACGAAAACAAAAAACAAAACAACAACAACAAAAAACCCTAAATTGAACTTTCGATGACAACAAAGCCAGGGAGATACACCGTTTGCTTTTTCCTTTATCCACTTCAAGCTTCTGAATTAAGTTATTTGATTACAAAAAACAAATTCTACTATGAGATAGAATCTCATACCAATCAGAATGGGAAACACCAACAAAGGCTGGTAAAATGTGGGGACATGTTTATAGTCCCTCACTGTGGGTGGGACTGTAAACCTGTGTAGCCATTATTCTGTGGGTTCCTCAAAGATCTAAAAATAGCCAGACCTGTGAACAAAAAGGAAGATACTGGACATCAACCTCTGAACTCCCCACAGGTGCATGCACAGGTTTGTACACACACACACACACACACACACACACACACACACACACACACAAATCTAAAAGTAGAAGTACCACATGTCCCAAGTCCCAAGTATATTTCTATTTAATCTATACCTGAAGGAATTAGACAACATATCAGAGTTACACACATCTATATTTATTACTGCACAATCCTCAATAGCCGGGAAATGTTCTTTGCCATGTAAATGGATAAACAAAAGGTAGTACATACTCACAGCAAAATTTTATGCAGCCATAAATAAAAATGAATCGTGGCATTTATTTGCAGGAACTGCATTCAATCATTATGCTAAGCAAAATAAGCCAGACTCAACACAAATATTCCATGTTTCCTTGCATGTCCAGAGCCTAGATGTAAAAGTATATGTGTGTATCTACTTGTGTGTGTTTATATATCTGTGCTTGTACATCACAACACTAAAGAGACTGTGAGAAAGGATGAGAACAAAATGGTACATAGGTATGAAACTGACATAAAAAACTGCATTACCGGGCACACTAACCTAAGTAATTTCAATATCTCTTCTCTCTGTCTCTCTGTCTCACTGTCTCTCTATCTGTCTCTCTTTCTCTCTCTCACCTCTCTACCTCCTTAATGTTTATGTGCATATATCATGTATATACATGTGAGTGGGTGTGTTTCTTGATCATGATATTATATAAAGGACCATGAAAGCAGGAAAAAGACAGGGCAGGGTTAGAGAAACAACAGTAAGAGCAACCGCTGCTCATCCATCAGAACCCACGTCCAGAGGCTCACAAACATCTGTAACTCCGGCTACCTAGGGTCTAACACCTTCTTCTGGCACCTTCAGGCACACACATGTGTGTGACACATATACAGACACAGACACATAATTAAAAAGAAATCTTTTTTTTTTTCAAAAGGAAGGCAAGAGAATATAAGGGACATGAATGTGTGTGTGTGGGGGGTTACTTATCTGGGGAAAGAAGGGACCCAGCTGGAGTCAGACAAGAAGCGCCAGGGGGATGGAACAGAGACGTGAATGACAACAATGTGTGATAATGCCATAATGAAAAGAGTAATTTGAACATGACACTAAAAAATTAATAACTTGTTGAAGAGGGAGAAAAAAAACAAGACAAAATGAAACAGCAGGTTCAGATCCACCAGAGACTCTCTTTTAAGACAACAAGAATCAGTGCGTGGATGGAACAGATGGATGGACTGTCTGTTGTCTCAGTGCATAAATGGAACAGATGAGCAGATGAGTGTCAACATCGGGGAGTGACAGGACAGCCATTCTGCGCATGTGGCTCCCTGATTGCCTCAAACAGCCCTCCACACACTCCTCCAGGACCTCAAAGCCCCCCTGGCATCTGCTTCCTTCTCCAACCTCTTGGCCTGCCTGTCTCCCACACTAGGTCTAGTCCTGTCTCACATGGGTGACTCCTTTCTTCTGGGCCTCCCAAGGCCTTACTAAGAATGTCTTAGGCCTGCACTGCTTCCTACATAGCCTTCTTTCTTTCCAAAGGAAGATTCCATTCAGATTGAGGAGGGATCAGATCATGACAGACGGAGTCTGAGACAAGAGGATTGCAAATTAGGTAAGCCTGAGCTACATAACAAGATCCTGTCTCACCCTCAAAAAAATAAATTTCAGGGCAGAAGAGGAGCATGACTTGCAGCTTTTATCTTCCTAAGTGAGAGTTCCTAGGAGATATGAAGTCATGTATATGAAAATATTGAGCCTGGTTGTGGTGTGGTGGTGCATGCCTTTAATTACAGCACTTGGGAGGCAGAGGCAGGTGAAGCTCTGTGAGTTCGAGGCCAGCCTGGTCTACAGAGGCAGCCAGGACAGCCAGGGCTACACAGAGAAACCCTATCTCAGAAAACCAAGAAGAGGAAGAGGAGAAAGAGGAGGAGGAGGAGGAGGAGGAGGAGGAGGAGGAGGAGGAGGAGGAGGAGGAGGAGGAAGAGGAGGAGAGGTGGAAAAGGAAGATAATGTTGGAATTCTTGGACATGTGTATGGGTCAATTTTTGTAAAATCTGTCACCTCACTGATTGCCAAGGTCGGTCCACTGATCTGGCTGGCTAGATGGCTGTCCCCCTTTTCCCTCAATACCAATAAAGAATTGTCAAGAAATAAAGTAGGGGAAATATCCCATTCTCAACAGTTCCAAAAAATCTAAGAATAAATCTCACCAAGAATGTGTAAAGTTCTGTGAAGAAAATTTTTAAACACTTTTAAAAGAAAGTGAAAAAGATACTAGGAGCTGGAAAGATTGCCTGTGCTCGTGGACTGGAATCCGGTAGGATTCCTACCAAAGCCAAGCCACAGCTTCAACGCAATCCTCAACAGATTTTGAAAGACAAGGCCATGAGATGTACATCAGTTCACAGAGTGCCTCTGTGGCATGCAGAAGACCCTACATTCCATCCCCGATGCCACACAAACCAGGAGTAGGGTTGAACACCTGTGACCCAGTACTTGGGAGATGGTGGCAGGAGGATCAGTTCAAGGTGAGCCTTGGTGACATAGGGAGTTCCAGATCAACCTTCAAGAGATAAATAGATATATAGAAATTAAAAACTAAAATCACATGTGAGCAAGACATGGGGTATTGTCCTTCCCAGTATGTACTACTTCACTTAATTATATAATAACAGATCCATCTAATTTTTTTCTGAAAATTGTATTTCATTTTTCTTTATATTGTTATATAAAATGGCATTGTGGCAAGGATGATGACTCAGTGGATAAGAACCCTTGCCGCTCTTCTCTAGCTCCAGTTCCAGAAGATCCAATTCTGTCTTCTGGCCTCCAAGGGAACTAGGCACAAACGTGGTGCATGGATAAACATGCAGGTGAAACAAACCACATACAAATAATAAGATAATAACAACAATAAAATACCATTCTGTACATGCCATATTTTCATTGTCCATTCATCTGTTGATGGAAATTCAAACTGGTTCCCATTTCCTGGTCACAGAATGCAGATGATGTAATGCTAGGTAAGACTTCTACCCCTGAGCTGTGTCTGCAACCCAGCATGAATATTGAGGTCATCTTTAGAGACTAGCTGCCATGGCTGCATAACTTCAAATTTAGCTTTCTCCTTTTTAAAAATCCTGCTGTGTGGAGAGGCCTTAAACTTGAGCTAGAGATGAAGAGTGAACTGTGGGTATCAACATCAGAGGTGGGGACCTCTGGAAGACACTAGCTGCGCTCCTAGGAGACAGCAGCACGAAGAGTGGGGATGTACACGTGCTGGGCCTCCTGTGTGACTTTATACACAAGCTCAGCTGTGCACTTTGTGTACTCCATTCATAGCTAACAGGCCATTCACGTCGGCTCAGCCTGCTGGTGACTGAGACAGCATACACATTCAAGAGCAGGTTATTCTTAGCAGGACCTGGCTGAATTTCACTGCTTTTTTTTTCCAGGCAGGGTTTCTCTGTGTAGCCCTGGCTGTCCTGGAACTCAGTCTGTAGACCAGGCTGGCCTCAAACTCAGAAATCCACCTGCCTCTGCCTCCCAAGTGCTGGGATTAAAGGCGTGCGCCACCACTGCCCGGCTCGAATTTCACTGCTTTTACAGTGAGCTATTGCTTTTTTTTTTTTTCAGTTTAATCATTATTTGACTTTGATATAAACAGCATGTGATCTAAATAAATAGTTGCACAGCATCAGATTTGGCAATTAGAAAATCAAACATGTGATGACCAGATGGCTCACCGAGTAAAGGCACTGGCTTCCATGTCTCACAATATGAGTGTGCTCACCAGACCTGTGGAAGGAAACAACTGACTCACACAAGTTGTCTTCTGGTTTCCAGACACATACTATGCCAAGTACACACACACACACACACACACAACATCCATAAATGTAAAAAAAAAAATACTGTGCTATCTTTTAAAAAGAAATAGAGAGCCGGGCAGTGGTGGCGCACGCCTTTAATCCCAGTACTCGGGAGGCAGAGGCAGGTGGATTTCTGAGTTTGAGGCCAGTCTGGTCTACAGAGTGAGTTCCAGGACAGTCAGGGCTACACAGAGAAACACTGTCTTGAAAAACCAAAAAAATTTTTAAAAAAATTAAAAAATAAAAAAAAAGAAATAGAGAAAATATGAGTCAAAAAAAAAGACAATGGGGGTTACTGGAGAGATGGCTCAGTGGTTAAGATCACTGGCTGCCCTTCTAGAGTACCAACATTTGGTTCTCAGCACCCACATGGCAGCTCACAAACATTCTAACTCCAGTCCTAAGACACGCCATGCTGTCTTCTGGCCTCAGACACTGCATGTATGTGGTGTACATACATGCTCAGGACAAAACACCCATATACAAAAAATACAACTAAAAGAAATAATTTTAGAAAGAGAGAAAAACTAGAGTTGGTGAGATGGCTTATTGATTGGGTAAAGGAGCTTACGGCACAAGTCTGTTGACCTAGGTCCCACACAAAGGTGGAAAGAGAAAACTGACACTACAATGTTGTTCTCTGACACAACACACACTATGGAATATGCACACATGCACACATTATGGCATATGCATACACACACATCATACACACAAAACATGTTTAAAAATAAGGGGGGGGGAGTCAGGCATGGTAGCACACAACTTTAATCTTTAATTCCAGCACTTAGGAGACAGAGGGAAGCAGATCTATTAGTTTCGGGTTACCCAGGGCTATAAAATGAAACCCTGCCTCAGAAGACAAAGAGAGAGAGAGAGAGAGAGAGAGAGAGAGAGAGAGAGAGAGAGAGAGAGAATGCACCATAGGATTAATAGGCTCCCGTAGGACAAAGCCGCAGCATAAGTCTGTAAAATGCTAAAGCTAGCAGATCTTACCTTCAAAAGAAGCTTCTAGTACTCCAGGACTCCTGGGAAGATGTTCTCTTGGGTAGGATGCGAGGTTTGGAAGGACTCTTACTTTTCAAATTAAAATATAAATGACATTTTTTTTAAAAGCCCAGGCCCAGATGGAGTCCCAACTGAATCCTACCAGACCTTTAAAGAAGAACAAACGCTAACGCTTCTCAAACTAGTCCATAAAATAAAGAAGAAAGGGACGGTGCCAAATCCATTTGACAAAGTCAGACAGAAAACAACAGGAAAAGAACCTAAAGGCCAATCACTCTGATGAAGATGGATATGAATTTTCTCAATAAAATACAAACTGAATTCAACTACACATCAAAAAGATTGTTACCGCCAGGCAGTGGTGGCGCATGCCTTTAATCCCAGCACTCGGGAGGCAGAGGCAGGCGGATTTCTGAGTTCGAGGCCAGCCTGGTCTACAGAGTGAGTTCCAGGACAGCCAGGGCTACACAGAGAAACCCTGTCTCGAAAAAACCAAAAAAAAAAGAAAAAAAAAAAAAGATTGTTACCATGCTCATGTAGGTTTCATTCCAGGCATGCAGAGATGCTTCAACATACGCAAATTGATATTTGTTTTTATTTACATACATAACATCTTGACTGCAGTTTTCCCCTTCCTCCACTCCACCCACCGTCCACGTCCCCTTTCCCCCAGATCCACTCCTTCTCTGTTTCCCTTCAAGGCAGGGGCAGGCAGAAATATCAACCAAACATGGTATAACAAGGACCAGGAGAAGAGAGAAGAGCAATCAGGATGTAAAGTGAATAAATTAATTAATTAATAAAAAAACAAATTACAATAAGACTAGGCCCAAACACTCAAATCAAGGCTTGATGAAGTGACACGGTAGGTGAGAAAGGGTCCCACGCCCAAGCAAAAGAGCCAGAGACAACCCCCACTCCTGCTGTTAGGAGGTCCCACAAGTACACAAATGTAGGCAACCATAATATATACACTGAGGACCTATCTCAGACCCATGCAGGCTCCTTGGTTATTGCTTCAGTCTCTGTGAGTCCCCATGAGCCCTGCTTAGTTGATTCTGTGGGTTTTATTCTCATGGTGTCCTTAACCCCTCTGCCTCCTACAGTCCTTCTTCCCCCCCCCCCCCCGTTCTGCAGGTTCCCCAAGCTCTGCCTAGCTGTGAGTCTCTGCATCTGTTCCCATCAGTTGCTGGAGGAAGCCTCTCTAATGATGACTGGACGAGGCACTAATCTATGAGTATAGCAGAATATCATTAGGAATCATTTCATTTACTCTGTTTGTTTGTTTGTTTGGTCAGTCGTATTTGGTTCTTTCTATACTGAGTCTCTGGTCTGAGCTATCCAGTCTCTGGTTGCTGGCCATCCCCACAGGGCCAGGCATGGGCTCCTTCTCAAGGCATGGACCTCAAGTTGGACCACTCACTGATTGGCCACTCCCACAAGTTCCATGCCACCATTGCTCAGCACATCTTTTTTGTTGTTGTTGGTTTGGTTTTGGTTTTGGTTTTTAGAAGCTTTTTAGTTTATTTGTCCTCTCAGAAATCTGCACATCACAGCAGAACATCAAGTCACTGCAGATCTACTCCTTTGGCTTTTTGCCAGAACCAACATCAACCTTTGCAGTCCCCCGACCTTCTTCATTCATTCCTTTCGCTGTTTTCGGGAGGTCTTTTTCTTCTCATAAAGGCCATGTCTTGCAAGTC
>CM052722.1:22363460-22402064 GCA_028551405.1 Uromys caudimaculatus | reverse complement strand
TTTTTAGAAGCTTTTTAGTTTATTTGTCCTCTCAGAAATCTGCACATCACAGCAGAACATCAAGTCACTGCAGATCTACTCCTTTGGCTTTTTGCCAGAACCAACATCAACCTTTGCAGTCCCCCGACCTTCTTCATTCATTCCTTTCGCTGTTTTCGGGAGGTCTTTTTCTTCTCATAAAGGCCATGTCTTGCAAGTCTGTGTTCAGGCTCATTCTTCTTTGCTTAGTCTAAAGAATCATAGATCATGCCAAAGCCAGTTGTCTTGCCACCACCAAAGTGGGTTCTGACTCCAAATACAAAGATGACATCAGGTGTGGTTTTGTACATTTTGGCCAGCTTTTCCCGAATTTCTGTCTTTGGTACTGTTGCCTTCCCAGGATGAAGGACATCAATGGCCATCTGTTTCCTCTGAAGTGGACGGTTTGTCATGAACTTCCTGGTCCGGATGGTTACCATGTCATTCATGATGGCTACGGTGCCAGAGCTGTAGAGGAGGAAAAGAGCCTCAGCACATCTTGCAAGCAGGAAATATTGTAGGTGGAAGGTTTTGAGGCTGAGTTTATGTCCTAGTCCTACGCTGGGAGCCCTGTTTGAATGGATCAGTATTTGTAATTCAATCACATTAATAGACTGAGGAGCAATAGTTGCATGATCATTTCGATACAGGAAGTAAATGCCTTTGACAAAGTCTGACATTCTTTCATGATAAAAGTCCTGGAGAATCTAAAAATAGATGGAACATACCTCAACCTAATAAAGGTTACATATGATAAACTCATAGCTAATAAATGCCTTGGTCACGGTGAGAAGGCATACTTCCTCCTGATTTTAGTGGAACTGCTTTCTGCTTCCTTCCTTTTGCCTCATGGTGTCTCCAGTTTTTGGGTTTTTTTTGTGTGGGGGTGTCTTTTTGAGATAGGATCTCACTATGTAGTGGCCTGGAAGTTTCATTAATCCTCCTGCCTCAGCCTCCCAAATGTGGTAGCAAGCACAACCCTTCACAAAGCTGTTACATGTGTCCTATTTACCAGTTCCTTTTTATCGCTCTGTAGTACTCCACCGGATAATGATAGCACTATTTTCTTGTTCGCTCTCCTGCTGACGGATATTTGAGTTGATTCCAACAGGAGTTTTTCTGAAGAGAGTGGCTAATGAATATTTAAATAGATGTTTTGTTTGTGCATGTGTAGGTGTGGTGTGCTTGTTCATGTGTTCGTGCATTTGAAAAATGTGTGTGTGGGTTCAGGAAAGCACATGTGTATGGAGGCCAGGGATCAAATTTGGATGTCATTCCTCAAGAGCTATCCATCTTGGATTTTTTTTTTTTTTGAGACAGTTTCTCACTGAGTCCTGGAACCTATCAAATAAATTAGGCTGGCTGGTTAGTGAACCCCAGGAATCTGCTTGTCTCAGCCACCCCATTGCTGAAAATACAAATGTATGCCACCATACCTGGCTTTTTACATGGGCTCTGGGGATAAAACTCAGGTCTTCATTGTCGTTGCTGCTGCTGCTGCTGCTGTCGCTGTTGTTGAGATAGGGCCTCTAACTGAATCTAGAGCTCACTGATTTGGCCAGACTGGCTGCCTATTGAGCTACAGGGATGCACTTGTCTCTTGCCTTGCCTAGCTTTTTATGTGCATGCTGGGGATCCAGACACGTCTCCATGCTTACACAGCAAACATTTAGCCCACGGAGCCATCTCCCTAGCTTCTGTTGTATACAGTTACGGGAGGGGCGCCAATGTTTTTATGGTCTTTTGAAACATTTTTTTAATTATGTGAATGTGTGTGTGCCTGTGTTGGGAGTTGTACACATGACTGCAGTGCCCAGAGGCCAGAAAAGGGTGCTGTGTACTGGAACTGGAGTTATAAGGGATTGTGAGCCAACTGGTGTGAATGTTAGGAACCAAATTCAGTCTTCTGTTAGATCGGCAAGCTCTCTTAACTGCTGAAGCATCTCTCCAGACCCTGTTTTTTGTGAATCTTAAGAAAATACCTAGATATAAGTTTTGTGGGTCCTTGAGATAGAGGTCAAGCTAGGATCAAGAACTTACAAAAAGTTCTCCAAGTCATACTATTTTACACTCCTACCAGCAGTCCTAGAATTCCACCAGTGTTGGAAAGATGGCTCCTCCATTAAGAGCAATGGCTTCTCTTCCAGAAGGCTCAGATTTGGTTCCCAGCACTCACATGACAGCTCACAACTATCTGTAACTTAAGTTCCAAGGATCCAACACCCTCTTCTACTCTCTGTGAGCACAAGGCAGGCACATGGTAGGCAAGAATAGATACACACTTGTGAGCCCAGTACTCTGTGGGGTGGGTGGAGATAGAAAGATTAGAAGTTCAAGATCATCCTTGACTATATAGGGAATTTAAAGCAGCCTGGGCTACAAGAGACGCTATCTCCCAACAGCAATGAAGCAGTTATCTGGTGGGTATAATGACTCCTATCTCCAACCCTGGTACTTGGAAGGTTTCAGCAGGATAACTGCCCCAAATCCAAGGTCAGTTTGGGCTACATAGGGAGTTCCAGGCCAGTCTAGACTACAGATTGATACTCTGTCTCAAATAATCACAAAAATAACAAAGCTTGTAAAGAGTGAAAAATCAGAACCAGGCATGATGTCTTGTGCCTGTGATCCCAGCACCAGAAGGCTAAAACGGGAGAATTACCACAAATTCAAGGCCATAGTGAATTATAGGTCAGCCGGCTCCATAGCAAGACACTATTCAATAAAGAGGAAGAAAAGGAGAAAAAGAGAAGGAAGAGGAGGAAGGAGTAGGAAGGGGAGGAGCTGATATCTAAGCCTGTGGTCTAAAAGATGCCCATGAAGCCGGGCAGTGGTGGCGCACACCTTTAATCCCAGCACTTGGGAGGCAGAGGCAGGCGGATTTCTGAGTTCGAGGCCAGCCTGGTCTACAGAGTGAGTTCTAGGACAACTAGGGCTACACAGAGAAACCTTGTCTCGGGGGGAAAAAAAAAAAAAAAAAAAAAAAAAAGATGCCCATGATGAAACAGATCCATTTGAAGTGCATATTTAGCCAAATTGCTTTTTATACTGATGCAGTTTCACTGTGAAAAGCAAACACCCAGCCAGGCATGGTGGCTCATACCTATAATCCCTGCACTCTGGAAACTGAGTCAGACACTTTGCTGTGAGTTTAAGGCCATTTATGAGTTCTGGCTAGACTGGGGTATACATCGAGATTCTCTCTCTGTGTCTCTGTCTCTGTCTCTGTCTCTCTCTTTCTCATGAACTTGAGAAGGGGTAGCTGGGGAAGCAAGGGAGTAGTTTGAGGAAGGACAGGAATAATGTAAATATAGTGTACTCGTGTCTGAAGTCTTCAAATAAATTAAAAAAGAAATGAAAAAAAAGGCAAAACTTCTCCTCAAATAACTCAGTGTAACTTTCCCAAAGTAAAGTGCTGACTGTGGTGTTTTATTTCCAAATTAGGGTATAAACAGTTTCACCACAAGCATGACAGCTGGAGGCTATGATCTATTATAAATAAATTATGTTTCTCAAAACCAACCTATCGGATTTTAAATGAAGCTGGACCTGGGGGAACATTGCAAATCATAACAATTTCTATTCCCACAAAACGAGGCTGAAAGAACAAGAATATATACATTAATTTTCAGTTGTGATGAGGCTGTAACCCAAGGCCTTGAATATGCTAGACAAGAGCTACAGCCCCACACAACAAGCACACACACACACACACACACACACACACACACACATGGATGTGTGTGTGTGTGTGTGTATACTAGTCAATGAGTCTTACAGGCTTTTAGAAAGATTTGGGTGGAGGAAAAAACCGTTAGATTTGGCCGGGCAGTGGTGGCGCACGCCTTTAATCCCAGCACTTGGGAGGCAGAGGCAGGCGGATTTCTGAGTTCGAGGCCAGCCTGGTCTACAGAGTGAGTTCCAGGACAGCCAGGGCTACACAGAGAAACCCTGTCTGGCATCATGAATTTTGCTTGCAAATGGATGGACCTTGAGAATATCATTTGAGTGAGGTAATCCAGTTCCTAAAGGACATATATGGTATGTGCTCACTTATAAGAGGATATTAGCCATAAAATACAGGTACCATGTTACACTCCACAGACCCAAAGATGCTAAACAAAAAGGAAGGCCCACTGAGCGTGGAGTCCCAAGTGGAGGAGTTGGAGAAGGGACTGAAGGAGCTGAGGGAGTCTGCAGCCCCATGGAGGGAGCAACAGTGTCAACTGGCCTGACCCACCAGTGCTCCTGGAGACTGGACCACCAACCAAAGAATACACATGGAGGGACCCATGGTGCTGGCCACATATGTGGCAGAGGAGGACCTTGTTGGCTATCAGTGGGAGGAGAGGCCCTTGGGCCTGAGGACGTTAGATGCCCTAGTGTAGGGGAATGCCAGGGAGGGAAGACTGGAATGCGTGGGTGGGGGAGCACCCTCATAGAGGCAGGGGGAAAGAGAGGGGATAGGGGGTTTCCAAAGAGGAGAACACTCAAAACGTATATAAAGTAAATATCCAAGAAGAAGAAGGAGGAAGAGGAGGAGGAGGAGGAGAAAGAGGAGGAAGAGGAAGAGGAGGAGGAGGAGGAGGAGGAGGAGGAGGAGGAGGAGGAGGAGGAGGAGGAAGGCCCAAGGACAGAAGCTTGACTGTCACTTAGAAGGGGAATAAAATAGTCATAAGAGGCAGATGGAGGGAGAAACCTGGGAAGGAGAGAGGATGGGGGGAATGGAGGATTCGGAGTTAGATGTGAGGAAGGACGGGAGAGAAGGCCAGATGGCCATGAGAATGAATGGAAATCTGCAACTTATGGAGGCGAGGAGATAGGGGGGCATCTCCAGGAGAGACAGAGACTTGGGATAAAGGTGGTGCCCAAGAATCAATGGAGGTGACCTTAGCTGTGACTCACTACACTGGGGATATGGAACTTGAAGAGGTCACCTCCTGTAGCCAGGCAGGAACCCCAGTGGAACAAGAGAGACATCAACCCACACACAAAACTTTCAATCTAAAATGTATCCTGTCTACAAGAAATGCAGGGATGGGGGAGGGAACAGAGACTGAGGGAATGACCAACCGATAACCTGCCCAACTTGAGACCCATCCCATGGGCAAGCACCAATCCCTGACACTGTTTTTTTTCTTTTATTATCTTTATATTTATTTATTTATTTATTTATTCTTTAATCTTTTTTTACAGTATAAAGGGTACATGTGACATGGAAGAAGGAGGGATGGTGGCGGAGAAAGGGGGCCAGTGGAGGAGCAATGGGTTGGAGAAGGAGAATGGAGGGAAAGCCACAGAACAAATGAGCTCCCATTACTGTACATACTGATATAAACTTAGGAAGACTAAAAAACTGGCAATGGGGCTGTGGGGCTGTAATCCTAGTGCTTGGGGAGCGGAGACAGAAAGATAAGAGGTTTAAAGTCATCCTTTAACTTCACAGTGAGCTCAAGGGCAGCCTGGATGCTTGAGACCTTGCAGTTTATTGTTTTGTTTCAAAAAGACTTAGCCCAGCATGATAGCATACACCCATAGTCCTTGCACTCCAGATGGATCTCTGTGAGTTCAAGGCCAGTCCAATCTATATAATGAACTCCAGGCCAGCCAGAGTTATGTGTTAAGACTATCTAAAAAAGAGAGAGACTTATTTTGGCAAAGTTTTTTTTTAAAAAATCCAATTCTCCATGTACTTCCTATTCCCTTAAGAAGCTGAACAAAACACATTATCTCTCTTTGGAGCTTAAAAGACTAGAATTTAGGGGTCAGACACAGTGGCATAAATCTGTAATCCTGGCAGTTTGGGAGGCAGGGGCAAGTGGATGTCTGATAGTTCCAGGCCAGCCAGAGCTACATAGTGAGACCTTGTCTCAAAAAAAAAAAGAAAAGAAAAAGAAAAACACTAAAATATCGTTACTATTTTCTTCTTAGTCCAGTTTATTTATTTTGTTTGTTTGTTTGTTTGTTTGTTTTGAAATAGAGTCTCATTCTGTAGTCCAGGCTGGCCCTGACCTCATGATCTTTGTGCCTCAGCCTCTCAAGTTTGGGATTACTGTGCATGATAACGACGTGGTAGTGGTGACTGATGGGATTTGAGGGGGCTTTTGTGAGGTTTTGGGGATTTGTTTTGTTTTGGTGGTGGTGGTGATGTGTTTTGGTTTGATTTGGTCTTTTATTTATTTTTTACTTTTTTAGATAGGATGTAACTATGCAGTCCAGGATGGTCTTAAACTCATTATGTTGCCAAGAGGCCTCAAAGTTCTGGTCCTTCTGCCTTTTCCTACCAAATCGCTGGCATTTCAGGTATGAGCTGCCATGCTCACCTCTTCTCTTGGTCCAATTTAAATGCCATTTTGAAGCTCTCAAATATTCTGTGAAGTGGGGAAGCTCCTGATCAGTTGCACTTATAATTTTAAAACTCCCATTAGGGAAAATGCTAGTCTTGCAAAGCTAACCACAAGCTGTCAAACAAAAAGAAATGAGAACCAAGCCATTTGCGGTGTTAAAAATAGGCCTTCCAAATAGTAACAGTTCCCCCCTGCATCCTGGTGCTTCGTATTCATTTCTCTCAGAAACACAATTTTCTTAAATAATTGTTTTTTGTAATGCTAAATGTTGTAAGAATTTTTTAGTTAATTTGAGATGAGGTCTCTTAGCTGGCCTGGAACTCACTACCTAGACCAGGCTGCCTTTAAACTCACAGAGATTTGCCTGCCTTTGCCTCCCAGTGGTGAGATTAAAGGTATATACCACTATGTCTGGCTTCTATTTTTTTAAGTTTTATTACATTTTTATTTATTTTTGGAAGGAGGGCATGCTACATACAACATGTGTGAATTAGTGGCAGCCCTTTTTCCTTCCACCATGTGGGTCCTGGAAATCAAACTTGGATTTTAAAATTTTGTTTATTTTATTTGCATGAGTGATTTGCCCACATGTATGCCTGTGCCATATGAATACTGGAACTTGAGTTATGGATGATTGGGAACCACCATGCGAATGCTGGGAATTAAACCCTGGTCCTCTGCAAGAACAAGTGCTCCTAACCCCTGAGTCATCTCTTCAGCCCCTGCTGTTATAAGTCCTAATGGGTACCCATTTCAATTGGGGAAATTGCCCAAGTCTTCCTTTTTTCCCTCCTAACATGTGATTTCTACATGTCAGGTTAAGCTTGGTTGGCTTCTGTTAAGGCTATGTGACCCTGCTGGCAGTATAAACAATTGCAGGGCTTTTCTCCCATAAAATTTGCTATGGAATTTCTAGGATTTCAGGGGTCTTTAGAATTTATTTATAAAGTCAATAAAATGAAATAGAGCCAGATATGGTAACATTTATTTATAATTCCATAACTCAGGAGATGGAGGCAGGAGGAGCAGAAGTTCAAGGTCATTCTTGGCTACATGACAAACTCAAGGCCAGCCTAGGATATGTGAGATGCTGACTCTAAGGGAAAAGAAGAAAGAAGAAGAAAAGAAAAAAAAGAAGGAAGAGAAGAAGACAACATAAAAACCTCACAAATTTGAGAGTGCTTGAGTTACTTGGTTCATATAAACAATCCTACAATTATGTATAGCTTTCGAGTAAACTTTGATTCCATGAGAAAGATTCAGATATAAGCACACATGAGAAAAATGCCTAAGTCAACTGTACTGACTAGTGTTTTGTTTTGTTTTGTTTTGTTTCGTTTTGTTTTGTTTTTCAAGACAGGGTCTCACTATGTAGTACTGGCTGTCCTGGAACTCACTCTGTAGATCAAGCTGACCTCGAACTCATAGAGATCCACCTGTCTCTGCCTCCCAAGTGCTGGCATTAAAGGTGGGCACTACCATGCCTGGCTATGTGCTGGCTAGTTTTTATACCAACTTGATCCAGTCATCTGAAAGGAAGGAACCTCAACTGAGAAAATGCCTCCATAAGATCTTATGTAAGAAAGACTATAGGGTATTTTCTTAATTAGGGATTGATAAGGGAGGACCCAGCCCATTATGGGTAGTGCCACCCCTCGGCTGGTGGTCCTGGGAGCTATAAGCAAGCAGGCTCAGCATGCCTGTGAGTTTGAAGCCAGCCTAGTCTACATAGTGAGTTCCAGGATAGCCAGGACTGCACAGTGAGATCCTGTCTCAAGAAAAAAAGTTTTAAAAACAAACAAACAAAAAACATGGTGTCATTGTCTTATAATCCCAGCACTCAAGAGGCAGAAGCAGAACTGTCATCAAATGTTCAAAATTAGCCTGATCTACATACCAAGTTGTAAGCCAGCCATCACTACATAGGGAGACCCTATCTCAAAAGAAGAAAAGAAAGAGCAAATAAATACATTCTGAAAATGCCTGCTTGATTTCATAAGAAAGATATACTCCCAGACAAGAGCGCTAGTACATGCATACAGCATCAGGACGGTGAAGCAGAGGGATTGTGACTGGAAGCCCGACTGGTCCACAAAGCAAACTTTCTCTCACAGGCACATACACCAAAAAAGAGAAGAAAGGTATACTCCCTTTTTTAAAAAAGATGTATTTATTTATTATGTATACAGTGTTTTGCCTGCACTTATGCCTGCAAGCCAGAAGAGGGCATCAGATCCTATTACAGATGGTTGTGAGCCACCATGTGGTTGCTGGGAATTGAACTCAGGACCTCTGGAAGAGCAGTCAGTGCTCTTAACCGCTGAGCCAGCTCTCCAGCCCAATATACTCCCTTTTTTGACAAATTTTAGCATCTACAAAAAGGAAGATTGGGAATGCTAACCTGAATACTAGAAGTTATTTAGGTAATTTAGGTGTCTGTGAGGAGACTCTAGGATCTAAAAAAGGGAAGGTTGTACTTGGGAAACAGAGGCAGGCAGAGTTCTGTAAATTCAAGGCTAACCTGGTCTAAATACTGAGGTCTAAGCCAGCCAGTGATACACAACACAGTGAGACTCTGTCTCAAAAGGGGTGGGTGGGGGTTAATTCTCTCCAAAGGAGAGATTTGGCTTCCTTAATCTTGTTATATCTTGAAAGATGTTCAAAAACCAATAGTGGGTTAATCCATGGGATTTATGGGGGTGGCTAATCCCATTGAAGCAACAGGAACAACGGCACAGCAAGAGAACGTGTGGTAGTTTGCCATGCACCAGAAGCAAGGATTTGACGCTTTATCTCAAATGGGCTCGGCCATCCTAGACTGATCAGCTCTATTTCTTTCTTTCCTAGATAATTCTGATTCAGGGCAGCAATTATGGTCAATGATTAATGTACTCGATTCTTTCCAAAATGGTTTCCATCATTCCTTTCCCTGTATCCATACCTTAATTAATCCCCTTCACTACCTTGTTCTTTACTCTAGGCAATGTGATAATAACAAACATGATATTTGAAAAAGACTTGAATATTAGTGCGGTACCTGGAACCCATGCAGCTATCGCCATATCAGAAGGCCAGGGTAGCCTGTCAGAGACATGTGACTTAGTCACACTCATCACTCTCCCCAATAGTCCAACATGTTTCCCAGGTGTGTAACTGATGCCATGAGATCAATGGATGCTGTTGTTGTTGTTGTTATTATTTTTGTTGTTGTTTTGAGACAGAGTCTCACTATGTAGCCCAAGCTGGCTTGGAACTCGCTATGTAGACAAGACTAGCCTCAGACTCACAGAGATCCTCATGGCTCTTGAGTGCTGGCATTAAAGGGTACACCACCAGGCCTGACAAGACCAATAGGTTCTATGAATGCATACTCACTAGAGAAAAGCAGAAATACAGAAATAAGGAAATAGTGCTCGGATCATAATATAAGATAGCCAGTATGCATTTTATTGGTTTCTTGATTCCTAATCTTTTTCTCTGTACATATTATTTTCTTTATGGTCGTAACTATTTTATTGCATTTTATTTCTTTATTTACATAGGCATCATGTGTGGAGGTGAGAAGACAACTCGTGGGAGTCAGTTCTCTCCTTCCCCTTTTATATGGGTCTTGGGGATCAAACTCAGGCTGTCAGGCTCAGCAGCAGTGCCTTTACCCACTGAGTCATGTTGCTAGCCTATAGTCATTCTATATAGATAATTGTATATCCTGATCTTTAATTTATAGTAATCAAGTGTGTTTCTCCTAAACTACTCTTCAAATAGTCCACATTTCATGAGCAATTAGGTGTATGATAGGTAAAGGTCCTTCCAAAATTAGGATTCTTTCTTCAGAGGGGTCTCGTTGAGCATAGCGTTTGGATAACAAACCATAAGCATTTTCTTTTTTTCTTTTTTTTTTTTTTTACAAAGTGATTTAATTTATTTTAGTCATATTTATAATGTGAAATTATAAGATAAGGATAATATTGGTTTCTAAAGTTTTAGCCTAGAAAATAGCATTTTAATTATTATAGAAATGTCTACAAGTAATTTCATAATTTATTCATTCTGTATTTAATTTTGACATGTTTCTCATAATTCACCATTGTATATAATACTGTGATAGATACATACATATTTCTGTCAACATAAATTCCTAGAAATAAGTTTACCAGATAAAATTTTATGCACAATTTAAAAAAAATAGATAAGCTTACCAACCTTATTCATAACCTCAACTCTTCCCATTGATACTCTGTACTCACAAAGACAACTGAGAGTTTACCAACCTTTGGCTAGAGAGTATCAATCAGTAAAAAGTTATGAATTTATCAACAGGAATGTAATTACCATTAGAATGCATTAAGCAAAAAAAAAAGTTAAGTATTTTATGTTTAACAGATTATATTCTTTTTTTTTTTTTTGACTTTTTTTTTGATACTTTATTTACATTTCCAATGTTTCCCCTTTTCTGGGTCTCCTCTTTGGAAACCCCCTATCCCCTCCCCATCCCCGCCTCTATGAGGGCCATAAGCATTTTCTATTAGTTACTTTTGCATACCTATGACCACAGTGCCTGACAGAAATAAGTCAAGGGGAAAAAAACTGATCCGGTACAGCAGCTAGGATCAAGGAAGCAGGGTCCTGAGGAGAGTGAGGCTCGAACCAGAGGCTGGACATACTATTCAGAGTCCCACTCTTAGTGACTGCAGTTAGGCCGTAGGTCCCAACATTTCCAGAACCTCCCCTAACAGCACCCACCAGCTGGGGAACAGGCATTCAAAAGATGACCCTGTGAGAAACAGTTCAAATTCAAATGACAACAAATCTCACTTGGGCCAATATATATTTACAGAAATATTAAAGGATTTCATAATAATTTACATTCCTATAACAATAATTTATATAGTGTTGTCTGAATCCTCTTTCTGCTTTGTTTTCTTTCTTTCTTTCAAGATAGGGTCTTGCTATGCAGCTCTGGCTGGCCTATAACTCCCTATGTAGATAGAGCAGATACAGAAATGCCTGGCTCTGCCTCACAAGCGCTGGAACTAAAGGCATGCACTACCACACCTTGCCCATCTCTTATTTTGTAAAAGAATTTTTTAGTTTTTTGTTACATTTTATCTGTTTACTGTGTATATATCCATGTCCAAGCTCATGCCGGTATCTATGTTCATGGGAATGCAAGTCTCTCTCTCTCTCTCTCTCTGTGTGTGTGTGTGTGTGTGTGTGTGTGTGTGTGTGCGTGTGCGTGTGTGTGTGTGTGTGTATGCGCGCGTGTTCGTGTGCCTGTGCGTGTGTGTGTGTGTGTGTGTGTGCGTGTGTGTGTGTGTGTGTGCGTAGGCATGTGTATTCCACAGCACACATGTGACAATGACGATGAGATGATAACTTGTAGGAGCTGGCTCTCTCCTACCTTGTGGGTCCTAGGGATTGAACTCGGGTCATCAGGCTCAGCAGCCGATGATTTTGCCCACTGAGCCATCTCATAGGCCCCATCTCTTGGGTTTTTTTTAAGGCAGGGTCTGACTGCATAACCCCCTCCTCACCCCAGCCTCAAAGTTGAAGAAATCCCTTGCCTCAGCCTCACAAGCACTGAGATTACAAGTGTAATTAATGTAATTATTGATTGTAATTAATTACAGATGTATTAATTTTGGTCTAAGAGGAATTGTGGTTTCTTTTTCATTGTTTCCCCAATAATTAATACGTTTGAATAATTGGAAAGTTGTATTTTTTCCATGCCTATCAGAACACTAGGTTAGTTGATTTTTTTTTTATTTTGGTTAAGTTTGGGGTTTGGTTGTGTGAACCAGAGTCTTATTTACCTGAGACTAGCCTTGAACCCCTGGCTGTTCTGCTCCTATTTCCTACAGGCTGGAATAACATGTGTGCACTAGCACACAAAGCTTGGGTTGTTTGTTTGTTTGTTTCATTTTGTTTTGTTTCAAGACAGTGTTTCTCTGTGTATCCCTGGCTGTCCTGGAACTCACTGTGCAGACCACTTTGGCCTCAAACTCACAGAGATTCATCCACCTGCCTCTGCCTCCTGAGTGCTGGGATTAAACCTATTGCCCAGCTGGTTTCTTTTTTGTAAATAAGTTTTCTATTTTTGAAATTAAAATACAGTTACATCATTTTGCCCTTCCTTTTCTCCCCACGGCCCCTCCTATATACCCCTCCGTTTTCTCTCTCAAACTTATCATCTTTTATCGGCTTGATTTCTTAAAATAATTTTCTTCATATGATTCACACAATAGCTGCTTCTAAACTTGTTCCTGTATAGGAAGCGTCTGGAAATAGCTATCTGTTTAAATCTCTGCTTGCACAGCTATGTGCAAACACTGGAAGAATGCCAGTTGTCCACTTCTCAAAGTAGACCTGTCGACATGAAGATTACTGGTTGAGGCCTACACTCGTCCCTCCTCTAGTCCTGACCAGGACATTCACATCCCAGTATTGTCCTGATTTACAGAAAATTACCTTAAATCGTGGAGATCTTTGCCTAAAAAATAATTTAGAGTTGGGGCTCTGAGGACATGCCTCTGTGGTAGAATATTTACCTAACATGCACAAGGCCCTGGGTTCGATCCTCAGCAACATAAGGTCCCATATCAGAGAGTGCAAATAGCCTATCAGGTTAACTGAATGGCAGCCTCTGTTCATACAACAAAATAGCAAATGAGGTACAAGGATCAGACGTCTCTGGGCATGGTGGCACACACACCTTTAATCCCAGCACTCAAGAGGCGATGCAGGCAGGTCTACAGAGTGAGTTTCAGGACTACAAGGGCTACACAGAGAAACCCTGTCTCAGAGGATGGCAACAAAGAGGAGGAAGAGGACGAGGAGGAGGAGGAAGAAGTCATTAGAATATTCTTCTTCGTTGGGCATGATGACACACACACCTTCAATCTCAGCATTTTGGAGGAAGAGGCACTGGGATCTCTATGAGTTTGAGGCCAGCCTGGTCTATATAGTGAATTAATAGGTCAGCCAGGGCTACACAGAGACCGTGTCTCAAAAAAAAATCCCTCTTTGTATAAACATGTCTGAATTAAATCCATCATTTTGCATATGCTAATATAAGACAGTCTATACAGTTTATATCTCTTTAGCTTTAGGTTATAGCTTATGTTAATCAGTTATGCAAATATCAGAAATTTGTAATCACTAACTATTAATAAATGGTACTTTTTATAGGGCCCTTTTTGATTTGTTCAAGATTTATTTTGTTTTTCATTGTGTGTCTATATGGATGTGTGTACTTGTGAGTGCAGATGCCTGCGGAGCCCAGGAGAGGGCATCAGATTCCCTGCAGCAAGAGCTGTGAGCTATAGTGAGTCGCCTGTCCTGCTGGGATCCAAACTCTGGCTTCTCTGTGAGAATAATACATGTTTGAAACCACTAAGCCATCTCTTCAGCTCCATTTTTATAAGTGGGAGTGGAGGGTTGAGACAGTCTCACTGTAATCCAGGCTGCCTGAATTCACTGTATAACCCACACTGGCCTCAACCTCATGGCAATGCTCCTGCTTCAGCCTCCCAAGCGCTGAGATTACAGTCATGAACCACTACACACAGCTGAAAAGACCCTCTTCTACAGTATTTCTCTAATACAACCATTTCCCACATCTCTACTGCTACCACCCTATGGTGGGTGGTTTGACTAGGAATGGCCCCCATAGCCTCATGTGTTTGAATGTTTGGCCCATAAGGCACGGCACTATTAGGAGGTGTGGCCTTGTTGGAGTAGGTGTGGTCTTGTTGGAGAAAGTGTGTCACTGTGAGGGTGGGCTTTGAGGTCTCCTCCTATGCTCAAACCAGGCCCAGTGTGGAAGATAGTCTCCTGCTACTTGTGGATCAAGATGCAGAACTCTCAGCTCCTTCTCCAGCACCATGTCTGCCTGCGTGCTGCCATGCTCCCCACCATGAGGATAATGGACTGAACCTCTGAAACAATAAGCCAGCCCCAATGAAATGTTTGCCTTTATTAGAGTTGCCTTGGTTATGGTGTCTCTTCACAGCCACGGAACCCTAACTAAGACAGGGTGGGGGAACCTTTCTTTCTTTTCTTTTCTTTTTTCATTCCCTAAATCTGCTATGGAATAGACACCACGGGTAGTAGATTGTAAAGAAGGCCCAAACTGTGCTAGGATTGGACACATTCTATCAAAGGATACTGTCAAGAATAAACATTAACAAAGAGGAATTTTTCCCAATGTGGTCAAAGAAAGAAAGCAGAGGGTTATGTTGGACTAGAAAGTAACAGGAAGGAATGCCAACTTAGACTGAGTGATGACTAAGCAGATACTTGAAGGAAAAGAGTGGAAGGGTTAGGGCTACAGAGAAGCTGTAAAAGAAAAATCAATTCATAGTTCCTAAAGTAGAACAAATAATTGGCAAGTTCGGTGAACTGAAAGACCAAAATGTTCTTGGTTCTGAAACAAGGAGAAATTTCACATGAAATGTACCTGACATGCACGGACATGTCCAATCACGTGCTGCCCTAGAGACTCCACTCAAGAGTTTGCATTTTCTTCATAATGAAGAGGAAGAGGGTGCCAGGCAGTGGTGGTGCATGCCTTTAATCCCAGCACTTGGGAGGCAGAGGCAGGTGGATTTCTGAGTTCAAGGCCAGCCTGGTCTACAGAGTGAGTTCCAGGACAGCCAGGGCTACAGAGAAACCCTGTCTCAAAAAAAACAAAACAAAAAAGGAAGAGTGCTTTGTGGAGAGTGGATTAGAAGGGTCAAGGACAATGGTTCTGGAAAGATAGAATTCTGTTCAATCAAAAGACAACGGTAGTTGGGACTGGGTTAAAGACCATGAAGACAGAAAGAGCTGAGGCTGGAGTTTGACAATAGAGCGCTTCCCTAGCATTAGTGCGCTCCAGGCTTTTAGCTCTAGCACTGAAAAACAAAAGAAAAAGGTGGAAGTGGACAGAATCTGGAGATCTTAAGGCGCGTCTCACAGGTAAACTCACATCTCACCTGTCCTTCCCCACACTTGATCCTGAATCCCCCATTCCCCCCATCCTCCCTCCTTCCCAGTTCCCTCCCTCCATCTGCCTCTTATGACTATTTTATTTCCCCTTCTAAGTGACATTCAAGCTTCTGTTCTTGGGCCTTCCTTCTTGTTTAGTATCTTTGGGTCTGTGGAGTGCAACATGGTACCTGTATTTTATGGCTAATAGCCTCTTATAAGTGAGCACATACCATGTATGTCCTTTAGGAACTGAGTTACCTCACTCAAATGATATTCTCAAGGTCCATCCATTTGCCTGCAAAATTCATAATGCCAGATAGGGTCTTATATTTGGCTCTGGCTATTTTGGAACTCTATAGACCAGGCTGACCTTAAACTCAAGAGATCCACCTGCCTTTGCCTCCCAAGTGCTGGGATTAAAGGCTTGTGGCACTACCATATGGCTTGATTCTTTTTCGAAACACTTGCATGATAGCATACCCCTGCAATCTCAGCACTTAGGAGATGGAGGCAGGAAGGTCAATGTCAGCCTTGGATACACAGTGAGTACAAGGCCAACCTGGGCTACATGAGACCATGTCTAAACAAACAAGTAAACAAAACAAAACAAAACAAATGCTTTTAAAATTCACTTTCACCAAATAATAATAGACTCTTTTGGTTGTGTGTTTGTTTTTGTTTTTTGAGACAGGGTCTCACTGTGTAGCCCTGGTAGGCCTTGACTAACTATATAGATCAGGCTGGCCTTGAACTTGTGGCAATTCTCCTGCCTCTGCCTTCAAAGTACTGGGATTATAGATTCTAGTCCCCAGGTCTGTCTCACTGTTTCCATTTAGTTTGGTTTAGGTTTGGTTTGGTTTGAGTGAGGTTTTTTCTTTGTTTGATTTTTGATAAAGGGAGCTATGTATGCCAGGCTGGCCTTGAACTAAGGATGACCTTGGACTTCTGATCATCTCGCCTCTACTTTCCAAGTACAGAATTACAAGCATCTGCCACCATAATCTGATTTGTTTGCTTTTTAATAGTAAAAAATAATCATCCCTGTATGAAAATGGAAAAAAGATAGATGTGGGTATCCTAGAAAGAAAGGATGTTATACTGTTGGTTGTAAATTAAATTTACAGTAATTACTCTGAAGGTATTAGATGAAGGAGATAGTTATAATGGGATGACTGATAAAGAGATTAGACTCATAATATCTGATCTCTAAAAATAACATTTTAAAGAGAAATTGCTTATGGGTACAATGTAAACAGTAGAGTCAAGGATGTCTCCAATGTTTTAGCTGAACAATTAGTTCATTGGCACTGCCCGGTACAAGGATAAGAACAACTGAGCAAGGTTCGAGGTGATGGTTCTTTGTAAGTACTAAGGACTCAGTTCTAGATTGGATGGCAGAAGACGAGGGAAGAAAAAGAAAACACCTCCCGGCAGTAGTGGCACAGTACTTTAATCCCAGCACTCAGGAGGCAGAAGCCGGTGGTTCTCTGAGTTCAAGGCCAGGCTGGTCTACAGTGAGTTCCAGGACATCCAGGGCTTCACAGAGAAACCCTGTGTCAAAACTAAAACAAGCCGGGCAGTGGTGGCGCACGCCTTTAATCCCAGCACTTGGGAGGCAGAGGCAGGTGGATTTCTGAGTTCGAGGCCAGCCTGGTCTACAGAGTGAGTTCCAGGACAGCCAGGCCTATACAGAGAAACCCTGTCTCGAAAAACCAAAATAAATAAATAAATAAATAAAATAATAAAAAAAGTTCCAAATTAATGATGACTTGGGACAGGGCACTTGCCTCAGTGAAACAGTCTCTGCTAAGTTGCCCACTGCTCTAGGAAATATCCTCTCAGTCATGTTCCTGATGGTAACTCCATTTAAACTCAGTGGCTTACACAGAGAGAGAGAGACGAAAATCAGAGGAAGACTAGTTGGGAGGAAAAAGGGATTCAGGGGAGAAAGAGTGGAGATGAGATGGGGCAGTGCGGAGTAAAGGAACTGAAATCCATTCTATGGGTGTGTAAAACTGCCCAAGAATAAAAATAATTTGTAAAAAACTCCGAGACATAGGAGGCAAGCAGTTACATTAAGACAATAAATAACAAAATGAGCCAGATGTCGTGGCACATACCTTTAATCCTAGTACTTGGGAAACAGAGGCAGGAGTATCTCTGTGAGTCAGAGGCCAACATGGTATACATAGTGAGACCTTTTCTCAAAAATAAAATAAGTAAAACAAAATAAATTCCAAATTCGTGGTTAAAAAATAAATTTTAGAAAAGAAATCTATATCTATATCTAGATCTAGATATAGATATAGATATAGATATTTTTTTTTAAGGAAATCAACCCTCTAAAAATAGACAGGCATAATGGCACATGCATGTAAGGCCAGGACTCAGAAGTCAGAGACAGGCAGGAGGTTCAACAGTTCGAATCATCATTGGCTATCTAGTGAGCTCAAAGCCAGCCTCAGCTACGTAGGACCTTGACTCCAAAACGGGGAGAAGAGTTGGAGATACAACCCAGTGGCAGAGAACTTGCTCAATATGCACAGCACCTCAGGTTTGATCTTCAGGACTAAAGTGGGGGAGGGAACGTCATCTAAAACTACAGAGATAATAAAAACGGAAGCTAGGATCATATACACTGTAGCATCTTGTGATAAGTGTAGGAGAAGATTACCTTAGTTTTTATGACATTTTCTCCCAGTTCCAAACCTGCGTTCTCTGACAGATGACAACAGAGCAGGGCCTCTGGGAATATTTGTTTTGTCAGGTCCTCATCACTACGCTCTGCCAGGAGAGGGCGCTAGAGGGAGACTATAAACCTGGACACTAAGAGACTTGCTTCTGACCTGCTTTCTCTACCTTGGTCTAAGTGGTTCCTTCCTTAGGGGGAGAGCATGCATCCCTGAGGGCGGGGTCCAAAACCCTCTACTCCTAAGTTTCTAAGCTTTAATAATTCCAGTATCTTCCTCCTATTCACTCAACAATGGCACCTTATAATTCTCATTTTACCCTATCCTACTTAAAAATTTTCTACATTAAATGATGTGTGCCTGGACTGGCAAAATAGCTCAGCAAGTAAAGGAGCTTGCTGCCAAGCTAAGGATCTGATTTTGCTCCCTGAATCCTATATAATAAAGGCAGAAATAACCAGGCGTGATGGCGCACATCTTTTATCCCACCACTCAGGAGAGTCCAGCCTGATCTACATAGTAACTTCTGGGACAGTCAAGGCTACATACAAAGAACCTATCTCATGAACAAACAAACAAAAAAAGGTGGGAGGAGAGAACCTAATCGACAAATCTATTCTCTGATCTTCATACATGCACTTTGGCACATGGTCGCACACACACCATCAAAACGAGAAGCCTGACGTTACCTCAACGGTCGCTTAGCCACATACCCTACCAGAGCTTCTAACGAGATATGTGGCATAGTAAGGCAGGTGTTGGAAAACTTAACTAAAGAACTTTCGAGCTGAAGATACATACGTAAAGGTACACAAACACAGTATTGCAGTGCCCGTAGAAGCCAGAAGATGGCGGCATCAGAACCCCAGGAACACAGTTACAAATGATTGTGCGCTACCGTGTGAGTGCTGGAGCTCAAACCCCGTCCTCTGGAAGAGCAGCAAGCGTTCTTAACTGCTGAGCCATCTCCACAGCCCCATGGCCAGCTAATTTTTGACAAGGGGGCCAACACCAATAAGTTGGCAAAGCATATCTTCTATAACAAATGGTACTGAGAATTGGAAACATAACGCAAAAGAAGGAATCGTAAGTTCTAAGACTGCCTGGGCTACAGACTAAACCTGTGTCAAAAATTAAACCAAAATGTGCCATTTGACCTAGTAATTCCACTTCTAGGTAAGGGAGATAAAATATGGCCACACGGGGCTTTATTAAAATAAAATGTCGGCCGGGCAGTGGTCGCGCACGCCTTTAATCCCAGCACTTGGGAGGCAGAGGCAGGCGGATTTCTGAGTTCGAGGCCAGCCTGGTCTACAGAGTGAGTTCCAGGACAGCCAGAGCTATACAGAGAACCCCTGTCTCGAAAAACCAAAAAATAAAAAATAAAATAAAATAAAATGTCATAATTGTCCTCTGACTAACCCAGCAGCCAATGGAAAGAGATACAGAGATGGAGAGCAGAGAGGATTGAGGGATTGGAAGAGGGCAGGGACTCCACAGGAAGACCATCACAGTCAACTAACCTAGACTTTTGGGGGCTCCCAGAGACTGAACCACCAACCAAAGTGCATACACGGGCTGGACCTGGGCACCCCCACTTGTATATAGCAGATATACTGCTTTGTCTTCATGTGGGTCCCCCAACAACTGGAGCAGGGGCTGTCCCTGAATCTGTTGCCTGCCTGCGGATCCAGTTCCCCTAACTGGCCTGCTTTCTCTGGCTCAGTGGGAGAGGAATTGCCTAGTCTTGCAGTGATTTGATGTGCAGGTGGTAAAGGGTACCCAAGGGGGTTCCCCCTTCTCAAAGGAGGAGGGGAGCGGGGAATGGGGGAAGATCTTCATGAGGGGAGACTGGGAGGAGAGGAGGGACTGATATTAGGATGTAAAGTAAATAAGTAAATAATTTTTTAAAAAAATTAAAAAAAATATATCCATAACACCATTATTCATGATCACTCCAAGCTTAAAAAACTAAACTACCTACTCACTGAATGGTTAGACAAAATGTGGTATTAAGAAAATCTGGATAAGCCAGCTGGTAGTAGCCCACACTTTTAATCCAGCACCTGAGAGGCAGAGGCAGGCCGGTCTGAGTTTGATTGAGGCCAGTCTGGTTTACAGAACAAGTTCCAGGACAGCCAGAGCTATACACAGAAACCCTGTCTCAAAAAATCAAAGAAATGGAAGAGAATGAGGAAGGGGGGGAGGAGGAAGAGGAGGAGGAGGAGGAGGAGGAGGAGGAGGAGGAGGAGGAGGAGGAGGAGGAGGAGGAGGAGGAGACGTCAGCAACGAGGACAACAACAATGACCTGGATAAATCTAGATTAATGGTTCTTCTATGTACTTATCAGCTTTTTATTTTCTTGTGTGTGCACATGTATGTGTGCGCGTGTGTGCAGGTGCCCCCAGAGCTGGAAGATGGCATCATATTCCCTAGAACTAGAGTTGTTCAGTGGTTGTAATCGGGTGGTTGGTGAATGTAAACCGCCTGATTTGGTTCTGGGAACCGAACCTGGGTCCTCTGAAAGAGCAGCAGAAGCTCTCACCTGTTGAGCCATCTCTCCAACCCCTAGGTTTGGTTTTCTGAGACAGGCTCTCATGTAGCCCAGGCTGGCCTACAATTCACTAAGCAGTGAACTATGACCTTAATCTTCTTGCCTCTACCTCCCAAGTGCTGGTATTACAGGGACAGGCTCTTGCATACTGCTTAGCAGCTTTTGGGGGGGAGCAAAAATTAGGTGGGCTGGAGAGATGGATCAGTGGTTAAGAGCACTGACTGCTCTTCCAGAGGTCCTGAGTTCAATTCCCAGCAACCACATGATGGTCCACAACTATCTGTAATGGGATCCGATGCCCTCTTCTGGAGTGTCTGATTAAAGTATATTTAGGTGTGTTTAAGTTCTGTTCTCAATATCTATTTATGTAACACACTACAAAGAAAAATATCCACCTATAGTGTAGTCATATATGCCAGAGATCCCAAGCTTTTATCTGTACATATGATTTTATTGGGTAAGAACATACTGGGTCCTGAACATTTTTCATCATTTCTTCACTACATATTTGAACAATTACCATGGGTGGTAGAAAAATCTAAAAGATGCTTTGAAGAAAGAACTCAGAGGCCTCACTGAGAGTAGGGATCCTGTTATCTCGCTTTACAAAAAACATCCAATCATTTCGCCATGAATCCTGTGGTCCAGGAGCCTGTAGTTGAGTGGGGAGGTGATATGAACACACACAAAACATTTTAATGAAGGTAAAACATAAGAAATATCAAAAAAATTCTGTAAAAGTAGGTAAGCTCATTTTTATGACTCGTTTTGCCTTTTCAAGGTTCTACCTACCCAGGCTGAATCATCTCTAACTGTGGTATCTCTTAAAATGTTACTGTGAGGGGCTGCAGAGATGACTCAGTGGCTAAGAATGCACACTACCCTTGCCTAAGGCCTGAGTTCAGTGTCCAGCAACCACTTTAGACAGCTCACAAACTCCAGAGATTCCAAACTCCCGTGAAGCTGTTCCAGGCTCAGTGGCATTCAGCACCTCCAGCCTCTGTGGTGCCTCTAGCCTACATACACGCCAGTAGTTTCTGCAGGCATCTGAACCCACACGCACAAACACAAACACTCAGAGAAATATACATTTTCAAAATGTATATAATAGTACATAACTTTAAACCCAGCACTTGGGAGTCAGAGGCAGGTGACTAACCACACAGTGAGCTCAGGTCACCCAAGGCTACACAGTCAGATCCTGTCTCCAGACCCTGTGGGTGTTTTGCCTGCATGTAAGTGTGCCGTGTGCATACCTGATGCCTGAGGAGGCCAGAAGAGGACTCAGATCCCCTGGAACTGGAATGACAGATGATTATGAGTTACATGTGGGTTACTGGGGTTTGAACCCGGGTCCTCTAGAAGAGTAGCCAGTGTTCTTAACAACTGAACCACTTCTCTAGTCCCCACATTTGGTAATGCATAGCTGTAGGTCTAGAAATTAGGAGGTTAATGCAGTAGGATCACTCCTGGTTTAAGGGTAGATAGGCTACATGGTGAATTTGAGGCCAGTCTAGCCTACTAAATAAAACTCTATCTAAAAACAAAACAAGAAGATGAAGAATAGGGGGAGAAAGAGGGAGGAAGGGAAAGAGGAGGTTGTTGTCACTACAGTTAGCCAAATAAAGGCAAAGAAAGTCTCTAGGATCTTGACTACATATTAGACTCATCTAGACTGCTTTTTTATTCAAGGCCTCAGGCTGGGATGCAGAGCATTTAAGTCAAAATCTGGGGGAAATGACCTAAGTAAGCATCAGCACTTGGAAAGATCTCTAGGTGATTCCAAAGTTTAAAGTCAATGGAAGACCACTGTATCAGAAGCCTCAAGCTGTAAAGACACACAAAGTGCACAGCTGTGCTTGACTGATTAATAGTATGCTATTTACAAGTTACACAAAGTCATTTTTCCTTGGACGTTTCTGTCTGTCCAAGCAACTAAAGACAAACAGGTTGGTTAGTCATTTGAACTCCTGTCTGTCTGTAAATTATTACTGCCCACTCCAATAGCACTCATGGGCTTAAGATGCAAATGGAAACTGTGAGTTCAAAGCAATCAAAAAGTTAATGATTTGGCTTCTTCCGTTGTTTTAGAACGATGACTTCGATAACCCTAGTCCTTGTTTTGAAAGCACAGGAGATACCTATCTGTTCTAAACAGTGATTCCAAACTCCATTCCTTTCATGTAGAAATCTGAAATGATAACCACATTTTTTAGGGCTTTTTTGGGGGGTGAGGATGGAGACAGGGTCTCTCTGTGTAGTTTAGCCTCATTCTCAGGAGTTCTGCCTTTAACATATCAAGTACTGGGATTATAGCTGTGTGCCGCTGTGTGTGTGTGTGTGTGTGTGTGTGTGTGTGTGTGTGTGTGTGTGTGTGTGTGTTGCTGGGGGTTAAACCCAGGCCTTGTACATGTTAGGCAAGCCTCTACCAGGCTTCATATTCAAATTTTTCCACCTAGACCAACAAAATCTTTTTTAGAATCATTTCCATTCTAGGACACAGTACAAGAGTCCATAGAACATTTGCATGGGAAGACACACAAATGGTGTATTGTTCTTGGGATATGATATCAGAAGTTTCATGAAGTTAGTTTGACCTATTATTTTATCACTTTGGGAATTGTTTTTGTGTTTTGGAGATAAGGTTTTATTATGAAGTCCAGGCTTGTGTGAAACTCAAAGTGAGCCTCCCTAGTGCTGGGATGACAGGTATGTACCACCATGCCTAGGTTCTGAGCATTTGATTAAAATAATATTTGTTTTTCTCCAGGTTTCTGCTAAAATTACTAATTTCCCTTTGTTGTGGCATTTGTAGGAACTTGCGGTGCTAGGTCTAAGCTGAGGACATGAAATGCTTAGCATAGCCTAATCCACAGTCTCTTCAACCTTCCTAATGCTGCGGCCCTTTGACACAGCTGTTCATGTTGCACTGACCCCAACCACAAAATTATTTTCATTGCTACTTTTTTTTTCTTTCTTTTTCGAGACAGAGTTTCTCTGTGTAGCCCTGGCTGTCCTGGAACTCACTCCGTAGACCAGGCTGGCCTCGAACTCAGAAATCTGCTTGCCTCTGCCTCCCGAGTGCTGGGATCATTGCTACTTCTTAACTGTAATTTTACTACTATTATTTGCCAAAGGGGTCACAACCCACAGGTTGAGAACTGCTGGTCTATTCCTTCATGGAGAGATGTTAATGTCTCCCCTTTTAAAAACACATAAGCACCAGGCAGTGGTGGTGCACACCTTTAATCCCAGCCCTTCAGAGGCAGAGGCAGGGAGATATCTGTGAGTTGGAGGCCAACCTAGTCTATAGAGCAAGTTCCAGGACAGCCAAGGCTACATAGAGAAACCCTGTCTCAAAAACAATATATATGCTCATTGGCTGGGGAGATGGCTCAGTTGGAAGAGTGCCTGCTGCACAAACATACAGATCTGAGTCTGGATTCTCTCTCTCTCTCTCTCTCTCTCTCTCTCTCTCTCTCTCTCTCTCTCTCTCTCTCTCTCTTGTTTTTCGAGACAGGGTTTCTCTGTGTAGCCCTGACTGTCCTGGAACTAACTCACTCTGTAGACCAGGCTGGATTCTCAACACCCATATAAAAAGGCTGGAGTGGCAGCACTGGGGAAACAGTGAATCCCTGGAGCTCAATGGTCAAGCACTGTAGGCGAATCAGTGATCTCCAGGTCCCGAGAGAGAGAGCCTGTCTCAGCAACAGTACTAACAAGGTGCAGAGCAGCTAAGGGATAAGCAAGCCTAGCCCAGTAGCCTGATTTCTCAGCTATTTGGGAGTCTGAGGCAGGAGGACTGTAAATTCAAAGCAATCCTCAGTAACTTAGTTAGACCCTCTCAAAAGTGAAAAGGTAGGAGGACGCTGGTGCCGTAGTGGCAGAGCAACTCAGATCAACTCCTGGCACTTCAGAACAAATAAAACCACAAAAGCAATTCACCTGCCATCTCTTCCCAGGTTTGGGAGGAAAGCTTTCAAAAATATAATTATACTATCGATGTTGTAAAATATATATTTGCTTACATTTTATTTCTTTAGGTCCTGATTGATATATTTTAGCTGACGTAATTTCTAGTTTACCTGATAATTTCAGTGAGCTACTTGGTAAAGCAATAAATAAAAATAATGCAGCATGAGCCAGCAAGAGGGCTCAATGGGTAAAAAAAAAAGGCATTTATCGCCAGGTCTGTTGATCTCAGATTTCCAGAGTGCACATGGTGTAAGAAGAGAATCGACTCCTGAAAGCTGTTCTCTGACTTACAGAAGCACACTTGGGACCACCTCCACCCCCATATACCACACACACACACACACACACCCCACACACTAAAAGAAATAAATGTAATTTTAAAACTAAAAAAAAAAAAATAAGTAAAATTTTAAGTTAGATTTTACTTTTAAAAAAATCGTGTTTACAAAGTATTTTTAATATTTATTTTCTCTTGGTGTTACTGAATTATTTTACGACATATATTGTTTATTTTAATGTTTAACAGGGGCTGGGTGTGGTTGCACATGCCTTTAATCCCAGCACTTGGAGGCAAAGGCAAGCAGATTTCTGTGAGTTTGAGGCCAGCCTGACCTAATAATGAGCTCTAGGACAGCCAGGGCTATGTAGAAAGACTCTTTCTGAGAGAGAGAGAGACAGAGAGAGAGAGAGAGAGAGAGAGAGAGAGAGAGAGAGAGAGAGAGAGAGAGACAGTATAACAGGTTTAAACTAGAAAATAATCTTGGCCTTTAATTATAACTTTGTTTCATCCTCAGAAAATATATGTTTATATTATTACTGTAGATGTGATTTAGAATTTAGGTACCTTTAAATTTTCATCAAAAGTTCAAGGCCAGCCTTGTCCACATAGCAAGTTTCAGGCCAGCCGGGGATACATAGAGAGACTCTGTCTTTAAATACCAAAAAAAAATTTTTTTTAATTAAAATAAAATCTACATCAAAGAATATACACCCTTTCCTTTTTTGCTATTGTCTTGAAGTTGGAAGATTAACTTTATTTTTGGCACCTAAAATTATGCCGTCAAGGTTTTTTTAATGTAAAATGAAATTACAGTGTCAATTTAGTCTAAATGAGAAGAAGAAAGGAACATGGAGTAGGGGGAGAGAATGCAGGTGGATTCAGTTCAGGAGCAAAAATCAAACCGTGCAGGCAGGAACTGGCAGAGAAGAGTTAGCAAAAGCTCCCTCGGGCTCGGAGCAGAGGGGGGTGGCTAAGATTACTAGGAGGGTTTCACTGGCCCTTTTTAGTTTTATCTTGTCCTCCTTCGGTCTGTCTCAACACAGAAACTCCTGTGGAGAAAATGCCATTGTGCAATTATGCCCCGCTGCCCTCAGAGTAAAAAGATAAGGGCTTAAAGGGGGCCCAGCAGCTGCTCCCACCCACTTCGCTGACCTCTCACCCACCACCGGCCATAGCTCACTGAGCTCACCAGGCTGCTCTGTTCTTTTTGTGTGCACCCTGCGAGAACAAAGCAAGCTCTTCCCAGCCTTGCTTTGCACGCCTTGGTGACCATTAAAGTTACTTTGTTTGGCGGCAGTCTAGGACACGGTGTTCCACACAATCAAGGGGCTCTCCTTCCTTTCTGCAGATATCTACTTCACCTCCCAGTCAGATCACCCACAAAATGTTCTCTGTTCACTCGCCCTCCCACTCTGTCTTTTTTTTTTTTTTTAAACCTCATCTCTTGTAGCCCTAGCTGGCCTTGATCTCCTTAGGGCTAAAACTGCAGGAATTCACCACTACGACAGCCCACCTTCCTGTCCTGAGATGTCACTTTTCCAGTTTACTTTTCTCCAGGATCCTTACAAGGGTCCACCACAGAACAAGCTTCTTTGCTTGTCTGCTCCACCCTATTGGCATGTAAGCCCCACAGGGTGGGCATTTCTTAAATATTTTGTGTATGAGGGTGGAAGCCAGAGCCTTGCACTGAGCTGCATACTCAGCCCCAGGAGGACATTTTTGTCAGCAGATCCTCAGAACCAGAATAAATGTAAGACTCAAGAGGCGGAGGGGGGAAGGGGAGGGGGAGAGGGGGAGAGATAGAGAAAGAGACAGACAGGGACACAGAAAGAGAGTGACAGAGTCACAGAAAGAGAGAGACAGAGACACAAAAAGAGACAGAGACAGAGAGGCAGGAGGTATGGATAAAGTAGAGAGACAGGTTGGAGCTAGATTTCTGTTGACTCTGTGACAAGGATTTGCCATTAAGTTCATGAGGCTTCAGGAAGAGCCTTAGCAACCGGTTGAAATTTGCCAAACTAAACCACTCAAGCCGTGGTCAGCTACAAGCATTGTCTCTTTCCACTTCCAGCTCGACCTTTGCTGCACACGCTGTGGTTGCTTTGTGCTGTGTTTATTTAGCTAAGCTGAATGCTGTTTCCCAGAATTCCCCGCCCAGTGTGGTTCTGGCTTCTAGAAGCATTCTGTAGGCAAACCAGAAGCAAAAACTACCCCAACGGGTGTGTGTCTGTGCCTGTGTGCGTGTGTGTGTGTGTGTGTGCCTCTGTGTGTGTGTGTGTGTGTGTGTGTGTGTGTATCTGGGTGGATGGGTGGGTGGGTGTGTATTAATTCTTGAAGCTTAATTCCAGGCACTGGAGCCACTCTCACAGTCACAGTGTCACTGAGTCACTGATCTGATCCCTCACTTACGTGGCCCTCGGTGGCACTCAGTCCTACTGTCCCTACAGCTCCCACCACATGTCCCTTTGGAACAGGCTACACACAGTCTGTCACTCTTCATCAGCTTTCACAGTGACATTAAGGTGGAAACTCTGAGGTTCAGTGGTAGAGCACTTGCCTAGCATACATGAGGCTCCAAGTCCAACCTGAGACACTGGAAATGAGGTCTGAGTTAGCGTGCCGTGCGCCATGTTTTCGGCCACTTGGGGAAACACTGATTATGGAATGTGTAATTTAATATTCTGCATTACCTTAAAAGGTCACTGGCCTTGCCTTAGGAGGAATTTCAAAACAAATACTAAGACAGAGGTTGAGGCTTAGCAGGTAAGTGGGTCTGAGTTCAAACCTCCAGAACCCAAGTCAAAAAACTGAGCATGGAGGCGAACATGGTAGCACACACCCTACATCCCAGCATTCAGAAGATAGAAGCAGGAAGATTTCTGTGAGTTCGAGGCCAGCCTGGTTTACATAGCAAGCTCTGGACTAGCCAGGGTTGCATAATGAGAACCTGTCTTTTGAAAAAATAAATGCTTACCCCAGCCTAGCTCCAGATTCAATGAGTGACCCTGTGTTAAGAGAATAAGTTACCCGGGCAGTGGTGGGGCATGCCTTTAATCCCAGCACTTGGGAGGCAGAGGCAGGCGGATTTCTGAGTTCGAGGCCAGCCTGGTCTACAGAGTGAGTTCCAGGACAGCCAGGGCTACACAGAGAAACCCTGTCTCGAAAAAAAAAAAAGAGAGAGGATAAGGCAGCCTTCACTCTTGCACAAACCCCACACACACACACACACGTGTACATGTGCCACACGCATATAAATATCACATTCACCCACATACATACACAAAATAAGTACTTTTTAAATGTATTACAGACATGAACATTTTCACTGACTGCCTCTCCCCTTGTTCACTAGAAATCAAACCTAAGGCCTTGTGTATACGAAGCATGCTCTCTACCACTGACATTCTTAAACTACGTTTTCTTGAATATAGGATGTCATGATTATAAGACATATTTTATATTTTAAAAAGCCAAAAAGGAGCCAAAGAGATGGCTCAGCAGGCAAGAGCACTGACTGCTCTTCCAGAGGACCCAGGCTTGTTTCCCAGCACCCACATAGTGGCTCACAACTATCTTTAACCTCAGTTCCAGAGGATCTGATACCTTCTTCGGGCACTCTGTGGGCACCAACCAACACTCATTACACATAAAATAATAAAATGAATTTAAAGAAAAAAAGCTAAGAAAATTGTTGCCAACTATACTGTGGCGTGCTATCTCTTATCAGATGACCCCCAAGTTCACAGATGTGACACACAGGAAATGGTAAAGGTAGACAGTAAGATATGAACTATTGCTTGGAACGCCTGTGTCTTAAAGCATTGTTTGTGACGTGAGGAAGCACAGGTCTGGAAAGACAAATCAGCTATTTAAGGCAGAGGTCTAATTAGTGACCTGTGTGGACATGGAGCCCTAGTATGCTGCCTTAGATCAGAGCTCAAGTTAGTTAGAAAATTCTATGGATCCGAGGCAGCCTTTCAGTGTTTCTTCCCTCCCTGAGAACAGGTTGTGCTAAAATGTAGCTATCTTTCTAGAGGGTCCTCCCACCTCCCACCCCCAGAAGCTGCATATCTCCATTCATCCTCCTGGCCTTCTGGGTTTCTCCCCCATACCTGATCCTGTTCCCCTTTTCCCCTCCCTCTCCCCTCTCTCACCCAGGTCCCTCCCCCCTTCTGTCTCCCATGATTATTTTGTTTCCCCTTCTTTTTTTTTTTTTTTTGGTTTTTCGAGACAGGGTTTCTCTGTGTAGCCCTGGCTGTCCTGGAACTCACTCTGTAGACCAGACTGGCTTCGAACTCAGAAATCCGCCTGTCTCTGCCTCCCAAGTGCTGGGATTAAAGGCGTGCGCCACCACTGCCCGACTTGTTTCCCCTTCTAAGTGGGATTGAAACATCCTCACTTGGGCCTTCCCGCTTGTTAAACTTTTTACAGTCTGTGGGTTGCATCCTGGGTAGTCTGTATTTTTTGACTAATATCTACTTATCAGTGAGTACATACCATGCATGTCCTTTCAGATCTGGATTACCTCACTCAGGCTGTGAGAGAGTCCCAGGACTCAATAGGGGTGACCTTAGCCAAAATGCCCTACAGGGAGAGAGGGAACTTGAAAAGTCCACCTCCAGTAGATAGACAGGGTCCCAATAGGAGGGACGGGGTTACCAACCCACAGTCAAAATTTCTGACCCAGAATTGTCCCTACCTAAAAGAACTGCAGGGACAAAAATGGAGAAGAGACTAAAGGAAAGATTGTCCAGCGACCGGCCCAACTTGGGTGCCATCTCATGGGGGGGGGGGGGCACCAAGGCCTGACACTATTACTGATGCTGTGAGGTGCTTACAGACGGGAGCCTAGCATGGCTGACCTCTGAGAGGCCCTACCAGCAGCTGACTGAGACAGATGCAGATACTTACACCCAACCATTGAACAGAAGTCTGGGACCCCTATAGAGGAATTAGGAGAAGGACTGAAGGAGCTAAAGGGGAGGGCAACCCCATAGGAAGACCAGCAGTCTCAGCTAAGCTGGGAGCACACAGAGACTGAGCCACCAACCAGGCAGCATACAGGGGCTGGACCGAGGCCCCCTGGAACATATATAGCAGAGGACTGCCTTGTCTGGCCTCAGTGGGAGAGGATGTGCCTAACCCTGAAGAGACTTGATGCCCCAGGGAAGGGGGATGCTTGGGCAGAGAGGGGAGCACCCTCTCTGAGGCAAGGGGGAAGGGGAATGGGATGAGGTCCCACGGGGGGGGACCAGGAGGGGGGAATGGATGGAATGTAAATAAATAAAATAATTAGTTAAATACAAATAACATGTAACTATCCTCAGATCCAAAAATGCTTCATAGCCCTCCCAAGAGCCATATACTGTCTAGTAAAAACCCCAACATCAGGCATGAGAAGCCCCTTTTTGAGGTATTGGTCAAGGATGTCCAAGAGACCCACAAAACATAATAGGCTACTGCGGTGGCCCTTGGTTCCCTCTCAGAGGTGAAAGGTAAATTACTATTGCTTAAGATACCATGAACTTTGCTTAGCATTATTTATTTGTAATAAACATTAGGTGGGTACTATTGAACTCAATGACTCTCTCAATGATTTGGGGCCAGTGGCTTCATCTCTCTGATTTGTTTGCAAAGGGAGCATATTAACAACCATCTTTCAAGTGAATAGAGAAGGTTAACTGAGATAGGTATATACGCATGCTTGAACAAAAGCTGTCCAATGGTAGGAATATCAGTGTGAGTTTCCCTTACCTCTTAAACTGTTAATCATTTATAAGTGATTACAAATTCATACTGTCCCTCAGAAAAGGCAATCTTCTTATAGATTTGTTGAATCTAATGTGGTCACCAGTCCTTGTGACTAAAGTTATAATTACACTAAGTAAAATTTAAAATTCATTCCTAAGGCTAGGGAGATGGCTCAGTGGATCTTAAAGGGTTTGATGCGCAAACATGGGAACCTCAGTTTGGATCTCCAGCACCCAAATAACAAGCAGGGCGTGGCAGCATGCCAGTAATCTCAAGAGTTAGGAGGCAGAGTTAGATGCTGGGAACCAGCAAGACGACAGTTGATGAGAGACCAGGTTCAGTGAAAGGCCCTGCCTCAAACATAAGGTGTAGAACAATAAAGGAAGATACTCTGTGTGCACATAGGGCCTCCACACATGCACAAGTACTCTCACCAGCGCGCACACACAGGTACATACACACACATTCATTTCCAGGCTGGGCACGACTGCTGCTCCCAGCACTAAAGAGAGAAACAAGTGCATCAGAAATTCAAGTTTAGCTACCTATGGAATTCAAGGCCAGGCTGGGCTAAAGGAGACCCTGTCTCAAAACAAAAAGTTCATTTCCTCAGTTGTATGAACCACATTTCAAGGGTTTGGGTAGTCACTGTCACTAATGGCTGGTGTGCTGGCCAATACAGATGCACGACTTCTGTCGCCATAGAAAGGTCCACTGGACAATGCTACTCCATAGTAATAATAGTTCGACAGTGCCCAAGGTCTTTTTCTTAACTGAAGACACCCCAACATGGAATGCCAGCCCTCATTTGTTAATGTCTCTGTGCGCCCTCCTGTGGCTGGAGTTGGGAACTGGTCTGCCCATTCCAATCGCTTGGACATTTCAAATCTGGTCATGGGAAAGAACGGTAACAATGGCGTGGATGCAGATTCAACGCTCTGGCGACTACTAAGAAAATCGGTTTGGTTGACCACGAAACCACATTATCCCTAAATCTCAGTACTTTCTGAACTACCTACATTTGTGAGAATGACACTCTCCGTTTAAACAAAGGATGGTACCACATGGCAGTTTAAAGTGTAGGATACCAGCGTCCCGCTAGCTCAGTCGCTGGAGCATGAAACTTAAAACTGTAGCGAGAGAAGCAGGATTCCTGGAAGAACACAGCAGGGGCTTTCTCTCAGTGGAACCTAGCAACAAACACACAGGAAGCTCACTCCGTGGGCCAATAGGAAGGTTAAACTGAAACTCCACCTCCCACTGGATAAAGGAGACGCCTGATTCTGGGGTGCCGGCCACCTGGCCTGTCCCATCGCTTCCTCTCACAGCTGGCATCTAAGCTCAGTTCTCCAGATATCTGAACCCAAAATTTATATCCCACTTCCTTACTCTTTGTGCAAGGCTGTGCTCATGCTTGCGCAATAAAACATGGAGGCCAATGGTGCTGGGCGGGGCTTCCCCAGGCACAGTTGGCGCCTGAAAGCTGCTGTTGCGGAGAAACGGCTCCACAGCAAGCTGGGAGTGGGAAGTTGAGTGTCTGGTGGGGCTCTTGCTACTCTGCCAAAGGTGCCAACTTCGCCAATGATCCCCCGGTGTTGGTGAAGGTGGGAGATGCCAGCCCTTTTAGTAAAGGTTATTTTTTTTCCTGAATGCAGTATCAATACACACACAAACCTGAAAACAGAAATACAAATAAACATCACCCATAATCCTATCAGCCAAGGAGAATCACATAACTAATATACCTAAATATAAGACTGCATTACAGCAGGGCATAATGACACACACCTTTAGTGCCAGCACTAGGGACGCAGAGACCGGCAGATTGCGTGAGAGTTCAAAGCAAGCATAATTTTACATAGTGAGACCCTGTCTCAAAGAAAGGAAAAAAAAAAAATACTGCATTACGTATAGTGCTATCTAGCTCCACCTCCCAGAGCTAGTTTACTCAGCCTTTAAAAGACATGAAGCAATCAATGTACTTAGCGGAAAAGCAGCCACCCCCTGAGGACTGGACCCTTGACCAGGTGCAGCTTCCAGACCTTTCCAGCCCCCTCCCCCCCCCAAGCAGGGCGTGCTCAGTACAACAGCTGGGCTCAACCAGACACAAAGCCGTCTCCTTCGTGCAGCACGTGTGTACTATGCTCGGTACATTGTCCCTGTCCAGGAGAAAATGCCAAGTCATAGCCCTCCTATAGCAGCTGCAATCCATCAACCGGGGAGGGGGAAGGTCACAATGGATGTTTTTGTAAGCCAGGTACAAGCTGAACTGCTAACATTCCAGATTTATCTGAACTCACTGCGTTCCAGGGAACAGATAGTGTTGCTGTTCTCCCCCCCCTTTTTTTTTTTTAAAAAAAAGCTTACTGAGCTATATAATTCACAGACTATATACCATTCACCCATTTAAAATGTACAGATCGATGGCTTTTCATTTCTTGGGTTTATTTCGACTTTTAAAAAAGAGGTTATTCTTGTGTTTTTGTTTCCTGTAATGAACACAGTAAGTTTAAAAATAGAGGTCAGTTTTAAAGCCTAAAAAATGTACAAGTGACTAGCTTTTAGTGTTCACAATCTAATAGAACAAATTCATTCACCTAAAAGAGACCAGACAAACCAGGTGTGGTAGTGCATGCCTGTAATACCAGGATACTGGAGGCAGGGGCACAAGAACCAGGAGTTCAAATCCATCCTGGGCTACATAGGGAGGTCCATGTCAGTCACAGTTGGGACAATACAATGCAGGAGACTGGAAAGATGGCTCAGTGGTTAAAAGCTCTGGCTGTTCTTCCAGAGGACCTGGGTTCAATTCTCTTTGTAACATCTACATTGCAGCTCATCTGTAACTTCAGGAGATCTTACGCCAACTTCAACCTCCTTGGGTACCAGGTATGGACATTGTACACAGACATACATGCAGCCAAAATACATATACACATAAAAAAAAATCCTCTAACCAGGTATGGTGGTGCATCCCTTTAACTGAAGCACATGGGAGGCAAAGGTAGGCTGACCTCTGTGAGTTTAAGGCCAGCCTATTTACATAGCAAGTTACAGGACAGCCAATGCTACATACAGAGATCCTGTCTCGAAAAGCAAACAAACCAAGAACAAAAACTTGGTTCCACACAGTGTAACTGTATTTCCAGTTCTGGGGAGCAGAGACAGGCTGATCCACAGGGCTTGCTAGACAGCCAATCTAGCCAAAACTCAGTGTGCTCCAGATTCAGTGAGAGACCCTGTCTCAATAAATAAGATGAGACATCATAGAGGTACACAGTGTCACACAATCTCTGGTCTCCGCACTCATCGCACAAAGATAAAATATAATTTTTAACATTTTACAAATTTATTTTTTTTGTTTTCAAGACAGGGTTTCTCTGTGGAACATCCCTGACTGTCCTGGAACTCACTCTGTAGACCAGGCTGACCTTGAACTCAGAAATCCGCCTACCTCTACCACCCAAGTGCTGGGATTAAAGGTGTGCGCCACCACTGCAGTTTGCAAACCTATACAGAAGAGAAAGGAAATTCAAAGGAATCTAATTTCCCTCAAACCTAGGCAAGCACTATTTTGTGTCCCTATAGATTTGCGTACTCTTGCCATTTCAAATGAATGGAATATACAACACATCCTTTTTATATCTGGCTATGTTAATTTACTATAATACTTTCAAGCTTCATCCCTGTTGTTGCATGTATCAGTACTGCATTTCTTTTTATTGAATAATATCCCCTACTATAGCTCTACTATACTTTATGTCTTCAGTCATCAGTTGATAGGTGCTGGATTCTTTATATTTCTGTTTGTTTGGTTGGTTGGTTGGTTGGTTTTGGTTTTTTCGAGACAGGGTTTCTCTGTGTAGCCCTGGCTGTCCTGGAACTCACTCTGTAGACCAGGCTGGCCTCGAGCTCAGAAATCTGCCTGTCTCTGCCTCCCAAGTGCTGGCATTAAAGGCGTGCGCCACCACTGCCCGGCTATGTTGGGTTTTTTTTTTTTTTTTTTTTTTTTTAATCTCTTATGCTTGTGGTACTGTGTCTAAGAAACTCAAGGTCATGACTTTTAACCTAAACCTTTTTTTTTCTGTTTTTGAGACATTGCTGTGTACAGTAGGCTGACCTGAACTTACTACTAAGTAGACCAGGATGGCCTCCCAACTTGCTGCGATCCAGCTTGCACCACCATGTCCAGTGCCTCCTAAAATTTACCCTGAGTGTTTTGTGTAGGTTATCAGTATGTTACATGTAGGTCCCTGATCTATTTTGCCTTAATTTTTGTGGTGTTGAGGATACAACTTTATGATGGTATTTGTTGAAAAGATTCTTCTCTCTCTCATTAAATTATGTTAGCAGTCCTGTCAAAAGTCAACTGACCACAAATACACTGTCTTATATCCAAACTGTGACTTCTGTCCCATTAAGACATCCTCGTACTGTACTGCTTGAGAGCCACAACTTTGTTGTTGGGCTTGATATAGGGGTGTAAGCCCTCAAGCTTTGTTCAAGATGATTTTAGCTTTTCAAAGTCTTTTTGACTTTCCATATGAACCTGAGGATCTGCTTGTCACTTCCACCAAGATAGTAGTCCGGGTTCTGATCGGGATTTGATGGACTCTGTAGGTTCCGGGTACTGTTTTTAGGGTGTGGGGGTTGGTTTGGTTTGCTTGCTTATTATTTTTTTTGTATTTCTTTTTTTAAATCAGATGTACACATGGGGTTATGCACATGGACGTGGAGGGCAGTGCCTGCAGAGTCCAGAAAAAGGGATCAGATCTCCTGTAGTTGTAGTTACAGTTCAACATGGGTGCTGAGAACTGAACTCTGGTTGTCTTCAAGAGGAAAACCTAATATTAACCACTGAGCAGCCCAGCCCAATAATGGGTTTCATTATGACATTTTCACATGTGTACATAAAGCATGTCGATCCTATTCACTCCCCTTCTCTTGCCCCTCTTCCACTCCCCCTGACCTACTTCCTCTTCCTGACCAGGCCCTCTCCTAACAGCCTTTTTTGGTGTTTTTACTGATGAGATTCAGTGGCGTTGCTTACAGGGTTATAGGTGAGGAGTCATTTACGGGAGTGTGGGCAACTTACCAACGACTACACTGTTGAAGAAAATGTTCCCCCCTTAACTGTGTATAAATCCTCAGGGAGTAGGGGGCCCAATGAGTCCCCCCCTCCCACAACAGGGTGTTTCTCCAGTCTTTTCAGATGTAATCTGAAGGATCCCTGAATCACTGCAGAAGTCAAGCTGAATTCTCTCTCAGCCACTACCTTTCCCCAACCCCAACCAGATGACTCATAAAGCGCCTGTAGGTAGAAGGAAATTACACGTCTTCATATTTGAGGACAGAGGTTGACAAAGTCTGTAAAAGGCCAGAGCAGTACATGCTCTTAATGCCGAGACAGCTCTCCAGCCTCTCGCTTTGTCTGTTTTTGAGGTAGCTCAGGTTGGCGTAGGACTTGTAATCCTCCTGCGTCAGCCTCATGAATGCTGGAATGACTAGCTTTGTCACCACATCTGGTTATTCATATCATTTTATAAGTGTTTTTTTCAGCTAAATATATTGTAAACAAGTTTCTATTTCAATAGCCACAAAGTCCACCATTTCTCTTATGTAAAATAATTCAACATTTGCAGGACACAAGACACTCTGGTTGCTTAGATACCAAGATGAATCCTGTATGTATCCCAGCTATAATAAAGAGCTTTCAGCTGGGTGTGGTGTTCCACATTTGCAATACCAGTGTTTAGGTGGTTGAACCAGGAGGATCAAGAAGTCAAGGGCAGCCTGGGCTACATAATGAAACTCAGTCTCAAACAAACAAAGGCTGGGAATATTGCTTATTAAATGAACAGTTGCCTTTTACATAAAAGGCTTTTGGTTGGATTCCTAGTAGCAGAAAAAAAACAAAAAAACAAAAAAACACCAGCTTTCAAGGAAGGCAAGGTCAAGGCCAACCTGGGAAACCTGACAGATAAATAAAGCCGGACATATGCTTTTAATTCCAACACTCAAGCTGACGAGGCAAACAGACCACCATGAGTTTTAGGCCTGCTTGGCTTCCATAGTAAGCTCCAGGATAGCCAGAGCTGCATAGAAAAAGTCTGTCTCAAAAATAAATAAATAAATCCACCTAAAATCAAACAAGCAAAAAAGTGATTGATAAAAAATGAAGTGAAACTTCCACATTGCTATACCACTCCGGAAAATGGTGGTTTCTTAGCCTTGACATCATTAACATTTAAGGACCATGTGTCATGAGGAGATGTCTTGAGTGTTGAAAGATAGTTAACATCCTTTTTCTCTATTCATTGACTACCAGTTGTCCCTCCATCTCATTTATGTCAACCAAAAATGGTGCTAAACAGTGTTAAATTGCCTCTAATTGAGAACCACTGTGTGCTTGGTGCTTGTCAGGGTCCTAGGGTGGACCCTGACAGCATATTGAGAAACCCCCAACATTATACATTATCCAAGATGATAATATTGCTCCCAAGAATTAGCAAGTTGTAGATTCCCCAAATAAAGGTAGGTCACTCTGTTGGCCATAAATAGATAGGGCTCCTTTCTCAATAACATAAGCAACATCACGTCTGGAGGTATTCTCTCTGCACAAATACACAGCATTGAGTTCCTAAAGGCCCCAGAGACTACAGCCGTATGGATTCTCAATACAAGTGAGGCTTAATAGGGTCAGGGTTTTTCTTTTTATCCCAAGAATAACTTCGAAAGAGGTATCCAGTTAGGTCATTAACTTCATTTTTGACAATCTTGACACCAGGGTCAATGGGTCCTTGTGGGAGTCACGTGTCTTTTGGGAGACATATATACAGAGTGCCCTCCCATTGGAGTTAGAAGGCCCCATTGGAGCTGCAGGTGTATTTCTTGTGGATGAAATGTACTCAAGCTGCAAAAAATACCGCTTGGGATAGTTGGTAAAGGTCAACACCAAGGTTATGCATCCAAGTGTCTAATTGTTGGGTCCATGATGTTTTTCTCAACAAGTAATATCTGAGCACTCCAATCCCTGATTGGGGAGATTTTTCTTGCTTTTTGTTTTGTGAGTCATGGTCTTGAGTAGCACAGGCTAGCTTCTAATTCATGATGTAGCCGAGGCCAGGCTTGAACAGGATCCTCTAAGCAGTGGGATTACAGGTAGCATCAGCACACCTGGTTCAGGACTTACTTTTTTTTTTTAACTGAAATAGAACAAAATAGACCTGATTAGAGCATTTTTTACATAGATGAAGTACTTTGCAAAAGATGTATTTCAGTACCAGGGAAAAGAGAGAGAGGAAGATGGACAGGGCCCGAGCAGGGAGAATGAGAATAAACGTATGTACTGTTGTAGGCTACAGCCAAGGTTTAAAAGCCAGTGCTATAAGCAACCTAAATATATATATTTAAAATTCATTTCTATAATGGATGAAATGACCAAGTCTTTTCTTAGTAATTTATATAACCTAAGCAAGAGAGTCATGGTGGCCCACATCTGTAATCCCAAACACTTGAAAAGCCGAGAAAGGGATCACTGAGTTCAAAGGCCACCGGGAGCTACAGAGTAGGGCCTTGACTCAAAAAATAAAATCACATACAGACAAACACATACTCTAATCAAAAATACCTGGTATTAAAGAGTCACTTCCCGCAAAGGCAACACTATACAGTACAAAATAGTATTTAATGTAAATTTAAGGTCAGGGCTCTACTTCAAGTTGCCCTGACTCCTTAAGAATTAAACTGTTCTGTCCTATTGACAGTGTCCTTTGCCTTACAGAAGCTTTGCAATTTCATGAGGTCCCATTTGTCAATTCTTGATCTTAGAGCATAAGCCACTGGTGTTCTGTTCAGGAACTTTTCCCCTGTGCCCAGGTGTTCGAGACTTTCCCCCACTTTCTCTTCTATTAGATTCAGTGTAACTGGTTTTATGTGGAGGTCTTTGATCCACTTGGATTTGAGCTTTGTACAAGGAGATAGGAGTGGATCAATTTGCAATCTTCTACATGTAGACCG
>CM052722.1:22308017-22362960 GCA_028551405.1 Uromys caudimaculatus | reverse complement strand
AGGGAGGGAGGGAGGGAGGGAGGGAGGGAGGGAGGGAGGGAGGGAAGGAAAAACAAGAAAATAAATAAATCACAATACTTTTCTACATTTACAACTTAAACCTTATGTATATATACATTACAGTGATTCTTGATGGCTCTGAATCCAACTTTTTTTTTTTCAAGACAGGGTTTCTCTGTGTAGCCCTGGCTGTCCTGGAACTCACTCTGTAGACCAGGCTGGCCTCGAACTCAGAAATCCGCCTGCCTCTGCCTCCCGAGTGCTGGGATTAAAGGCGTGTGCCACCACTGCCCGGCTTGAATCCAACTTTTGTGTATCTCTTTCTTCAGTCAGTTTCATTCAATGGAATTGTCACTGAACTTGTATGACATGTATAAGACCCTGGGTTCAATCCTCAGCATTCCCTAAAACCTAAATTATGATTACTGCCTATAAGGAAAACAGGGCAGTCATTTATTTATAAGTATACCTCCTTTAGCAAGAAGTTAACATAGTCCAATATATATAATGATGACACTCTTGATTGTCTTTATTTCATGTCAGAAAAATATAATTTTACATTACTATATAATCTTTTTGATATTTGATTGAAAAAAAGTCTTACTACATATCCTAAGCTTTTTTTTTTTTTTTTTTTTTTTTTTTTTTTTTTTTTTTGGCAGTGTCTCACTATATAGATATGACTGGCCTGGAACTCAGAGGTCTGCTTGCCTCTGCCTTCTGGGTGCTGATATCAAAGTGGTGTACCACCATAGCCTGGGGATGCCTGACTTTTTATGTGAGTCTGTATGTTCACATAAGACTTAACTACTAAGATATTTGGCTATTAGACATGGTTAATAGAGGATTTCACTGAAATCATAATCTAAAAGAATTTAGAATATTTACTTTGACTTGCAATCATACTTTTTTCCAGATCACTGAAGCCAAAATTAAAGAATACACAAAATGACTTTCAAACTAAAGTCATATAAACAGAACATATCCAATACACATAAGAAACAAGTTTTTCCTTAAAGTTTTAAAAAATATTTTCAAAAATACTTTTACATTTATTTATTTAGTGTGCGCGTGTGTGCACACATACACACACACACATGCGTACATGTGCATGTGTGTGCCCATGTGTCCCACAGTGTGTGTGCAAAGGTCAGAAGACAATTTGCAGCAGTTGGTTTGCTCCCTCTACCGTGTTAATCCTGGGAATCACGGTCAGGTCCACAGGCTTAGTAGCAAGCGCCTTTACTCACTGAGCCATCTCATCAGCTCAGGCCCAAAGCTGAATAGCCCCCTAGTGCCAGAAGGTGCTATGTAGGCTGCTGGAGAAGAAAAGACATCCATAGTATCACAGTATGACACAGCAATGACCCCTGATTGTTACAATGCTGGCCTGCCAGGCAAGCTGTGCTCACTGGTAAACTAGTGGCTGTGAATGTTCTGAGTGTAACCAACTACCTGCTGATTGGATTTGAGGCCTGCTCCACAGGAGGAAATTTATGCCTGGTATTGTAAACCTGGTCGGAAAGTCAACTTGGGAGATCATGGGCCCTGGGGGAGCCTACTACTGTTGTTTCACTAAATAGACTGTCAGATTGCCTTCTAAATCTTTGTTTGTACCTAAGTGACTGTTATGGGCTCAGCCCTAAATGAGGCATTTCCATCAACCTCTCCTTCCCCAAAGGCTCTGGAAACACTGTAGAAGGGGCAGAAAGAGTGTAAGAGCTAGGGACTGGAGAGATGGCTCAGCAGTTAAGAGCACTGGCTGCTCTTCCAGAGGTCCTGAGTTCAATTCCCAGCAATCACATGGTGGCTCACAACCATCTGCAGTGAGATCTGATGCCCTCTTCTGGTGTGTCTGAGGAGAGCAATGGTGTACTCATACATAAAATAAATAAATAAAAGAGTGTAAGAGCTGCAGTATAGGTGAAATGCTGCCATCTGGACTAAGCATGGCTATTGTACTCATGAACTCACTGTAAGAAGTCATCAGAACCAGCTAACGGTCTAGCACACAGCACTAGCAGTGACAGTGGGGGGAGAAATGTTGGAGGGTGTATGGGAAGTAAAGAGGGGAGGGGTGGGGTAGAGATGAGCATGTTATGTTGGATACATGGATACATAAAAATATTATTAAATAAATAGCTAATAAAAAAGATTACCTGAGCCGGGCAGTGGTGGCCCACGCCTTTAATCCCCGGCACTTGGGAGGCGGAGGCAGGCGGATTTCTGAATTCAAGGCCAGCCTGGTCTACAGTGTGAGTTCCAGGACAGCCAGGGCTACACAGAGAAACCCTGTCTCAAGAAACCAAAAAAAAAAAAAAAAAGATTACCTGAAGAAATACTGGTTGTTAGCATTCTGTCTAAACTCCACAGTTACCTGGCAACAGCCAAGTGGGCCTGACCCACTATAAAAGGGGCTGCTTGCCCCTCCTCTCTCAGTGAAGAGCTGGATTAGCACCCCGATTCTTACTTTATAAAGCGGCTCCCATGTTGGGGCAGGTAATATTAATCTTGGGAATCTTCCCAAGAAAGCTTTAAAAAAGAGAGAGAGAGAGAGAGGTTTCTGGGGGACTATGTTGAGAATGTTTATAGCCTACCCTTGCCAAGTGTCAACTAGTCTGCTTAGCTCTGTGACATTAGCATTTGTGAGTCTGGATGAATCAAAAGTGCCCTCTTACTACCAGGTATGGTAGTGTGTGCCCTTTAATCCCAGCACTTGAGAGAGGAAGAGGGCAGCCTGGTCTACATACTAAGTTCCGGGCCAACCAGGGCTACATGGTGAGACCTTGTCTTAAAAAAACCAAACAAACAAAAAAGAAAACAACAACTCGCTGCCTTTGAGACCCCCCTCCCCCTCCTCCACCCTTCTCGTGGTGCTGGGGATTAAGCTACAGCGCCATAGCACTTTGCTGGCGCATAACTGGGGCTGCCTGCCCTTCGCGGGCGGCCCTTTTAACTACTAGCTACAGGCTAAGAAGAAGAAAAAGCCCACCACCACTACCACCACCAACAACAACAAAAAACGGCTTTATCATGCTATGTTCCATCTTTAGTGAACTAAATGTTAGATTTTCTCCCAGCATCACACATCTGCCAGGCCATGCCCTGCCTACCCAAGACCCACAGTTCGTTCAACACTCCCCAGTAAATCCACATTGCTGGGATGCCACAGTTCAGAAAAGGGCCTTGCTTCCCTTTCTTGCCTCTACAGCCCGGTCTTTGTTACCCCCATTCCAGGAAGCCTGGCATCTGTCAGTGCTGCAAATCACAGAGGATACTTCCCAGAACTCAATTGCCCTCTGAGCTCCAGGGTCTCTTTTCCCTTTGATAGGGGACAAGATGGATGGGAACACTATTATATTCTCTATTATAAAGACACATTTGTACTCCATATTGTAGAAAAGAATCAGCCCGTACATGTTATTCCTTAGCTTAGCAGTAAACACTTAATGGTTTGTTTGTTCTGTGCTATCTCTCTCCCAGCTCAGCAAGGCTGATACCAGCAGAAACTGAAGTTTCAAGAGCCGGAGGGAAGAGTACAAGGGTTGATAACAGAAAGGCACAGGCGTCACAAGTTTGGGCTACGTGACTGACCACCTAACCAGAGGGACAAAACAGAGCTGGAGAATGATTGATTGCCTGCCCCTGCTCCCCACCTCCTTCCTCCCCATACAAGATAGGTGATAAGATAGTAGACAGATTTTCGGGAGGTTAAGTCACTGTCTTCTTAAATTGCCAAATCTCCGAATAAAACTCAGTTTTGAAAATTCAAAGAAAAGTTAGCTTAAACTGGGAGTAGTGATGCATGCCTTTAATCTCAGGACTTGGGAGCCAAAGGCAGGATGATCTCTGTGAGTTCGACTCCAGCCTGGTCTATAGAGCTAGTTCCAGGATAGCCTTCATAAAGGACATTATCAGAGAGGTTTGACTGAGGTAGGAAGCCGCATCCTAAATGTGAATAACACCGTGGTAGTAAGAGGAGCTGAGGTCTTAGACTGAATTAAATGGGTGGGAGGATCACTCCGTACAGGCATTGCCCTGGCCTGTCGAGTTGTGAGCAAGAAGCCTCATGCTCTAGCCTCCATAGCTGAGAGCCTTTCTGTTGCTTTCTTTCACGCTTCCCACCATGATGGACTGTATCAAACTATGAATACAATAAATCCTTTCTCCCTTAAAAAAAAATTCATAAAGGAAATGTTTCTTAATCTTTTCTGTGAGCCCGTGGTCATTGCCAGAAGAGCCAAAGCCAAGTGATACCAGCTCAGCTGATCTACAATGCAACGATCGAAGGCCACAAGGCAAGGATAAATGTAACAAAGAGAAAGCTTTCAGAGATACAGACTGAAAGAAATTAATTGACTCAGTTGAGAGAGAAGCCCAGGGGTAAAATACTTGTCTACTATGCACAAGGACCCAGCGCAAGCGTGCACACGTGCACACACACACACTAAATTCAGCCAGGCATAGTGGCCCTTGCCTGTAATTCTAGCACTCAGAGGACTGAGATGGGAGTTCAAAGCCAACCTGAAATCAGGTTCAAGTACCCACTTCAGAGATGAAAAACTAAGACCTGGAAAGATTAAGACACCTTTAATAGTCTTTAATGGGATAGATGTTTTAGGTTTACAGAGCAAGTTAAGTGGAAAATAATGTCCCCAATTTGTCCCTCATCCCAAAAATGGTGCTCATGTTAATTCACATGTTAATCACTCTAATAATTCAATTATACTTATGTTAAGCTTGCATTTATATGATACAGTGGTTATAACCAATGAGCCAGTAAGGCTACATTAAGTAAAGTCTATTCATTGTATTAAGGTTCAATCTTTGGGATGTGTATTATATAGCTTTTGGCAAATGCATGCCATGTATCCATCATTAATTACAAGATTATGCAAAATAGTTTTACTGCTTCTCCAAGCCATCCAAGACTCACCTATTCAACCCTCTTTCTTTTCCTGAATTTCTGGCAAGCATTGATCTTGTTCTTATTTATTTGTTTAAACATGATCTTGCTGTGTAGCCCTGGCTAGTGTTGAAAACTTGGTCCTCTTGCCCTAAACATCTCCAGTGAGAGGATCACAGGTATATACAACCACATCCAGTTCAGCGCTGATATTTTTACTGTTTGGAGCTGTTTTGGGGTTTTTGTTTGTTTGTTTTCTTGTTGTTTTTCAAAACAGGGTTTCTCTGTGTAGCCCTGGCTGTTTGGAACTCACTCTGTATACAAGGCTAGCCTTGAAATCTGCCTGCCTCTGCCTTCAGAGAGCTGAGGTGAAAGGTGTGCACCATCACCACCTGGCTTGTGATTTTTTAAATAGGTATGTAGGGCTGGGAATAAGGCTCTTGGCAGGAAAACATGAGTGCCTGAGTTTGGACTCCTAGAACTCAGGAAACACCCTTAGTCTCGGCACTCCTGGGAGATGGGAATGGGGAAAAGATAATCGCCAAAGGTGGAGAGCCCAGGCTAGCCTAGCATGTACAGTGGGAAAACAAAACAAAATTATAAGATGTACTTATGTGATTCAGATTTAATAGGCAAGCATTCTACCAACCGAGCCACATCTCCAGCACAGTTTTCTCCTAGTCCTTGCTGAGTAGCATACATGGTGTGCACTTCGTCACATTTAGTTTAACTAGTCACCAGTTCAATAGTAAGCTGATTTCAATTTGGGGCTATTATAAATAAAGTTACTGTGAACATTCATAGATATATTTTTCTTTGACTTTTTTACTTTTTTTATTGAGTGTGTATGCTGACATGTGTGTGTCATGATATGTGTGTGGAAGTCAGAGGAAAACTTTCAAAAGTTGGATTTCTGCTTCTATCATGGGTTCCAGAGGTTGAAATCAGGTCATAAAACAAGTTGTCTCACATACCCTATAGAGACATTTTTCATCCAATGTTTTGTTTTGTCACAGATATAATAAGTTCCCCTTTGTAAAAGAAAACAACCAGTCTGGGGGCACACACCTTTAATCCCAGCACTTGGGAGGCAGAGGAAGGTGAAGCTCTGTAAGTTGGAGGCTGGCTAGCCTGATCTGGTCTACGAAGTTCCAGGATAGCCTAGGCTACATAGAGAGTTCCTGTCTCAAAAAGAAGGAGGAGGAGGAAGAAAGAAAGAAAGAAAGAAAGAAAGAAAGAAAGAAAGAAAGGAAGGAAGGAAGGAAGGAAGGAAGGAAGGAAGGAAGGAAGAAAGGAAGAAATTAAGAAATTGAAAGAAAGAAAGAAAAAGAAAGAAAGAAAGAAAGAAAGAAAGAAAGAAAGAAAGAAAGAAAGAAAGATGGAAAGAAGGAAGAGTGGAGGGAAGAAACAAATTTACTTACTTACTTTTCAGGACTGGAGAGATGGCTCAGTGGTTAAAACCCTGGCTGCTCTTCCAGAGGACCTGGGTTCGATTACCATGAACCCACATGGCAACTATCACCTTCTGTAGCTCTGGTTCCAGGGGATCTGAGACCCTCCTTTAGCCTCCAAGGGCACCAGGCATGCACATAGAACACAGAGATTCATGTGGGCAAAACCTACCTATACATATATATAATTTAAAAAGAAAATCACAACAAAAATTAACCTTGTATTGATTAATCTCAGCATTTTTAGTAATTTTGCAAATTTTCCAAAGAAAATCTGTTAGCTGGGTAGATTTACACATCTGATGTCTGCATAAATTCCCTTAAAACATTTCAACATACTTTTTTCCAATGATCATAATGAATTTCTCTAGTTTTTCTTCCAACAGCTCCATTTTGTCCCTGGGAATCAAACCTAGAACCTGTTCAAATTAGACAGTTGTGGCTACTAAGTTACATCCCCAGAACTTTTCTAACATATTTTGAAAGCAATTGTCAACAGGAATTTGTAAACGACCTTACAATTACAGACCTTTTGATGAGTATGATAGCTTTACATCAATGCCAATTTCCTCTTTGAAATAAACAGAACAATCTTGCTGAACCTCCTGCACCTCATATGTATGCATGGAGAGACAATTTTCCCAGCTGATATGTCTATACCATTATTAAATGCTAGAGAATGTATGCATTCCAAATGTGTACCCTTAGGTCTTTAAGCATAGTACAATAACAGCATAATTTACGTCCAGCCAGGGTTACATTGAAATTTCCAATTAGCTGGAGGAGTGTATTTTCAAAAAATATTACTGATATTCCTAAAAATGAGGTGGGTTTTTGTGGTGGTTTTTTGCCTCTCTCCTGTCAGCTCACAGATAACCATTTTTTATTTCATTAAGAGATGTTGGTGCTGCTGGGCAGTGGTGGTGCACGCCTTTAGTCCCAGCACTTGGGAGGCAGAGACAGGTGGATTTCTGAGTTCGAGGCCAGCCTGGTCTACAGAGTGAGTTCCAGGACAGCCAGGGCTACACCGAGAAACCCTGTCTCGAGAAAAAAGAGAGAGAGAGAGAGAGAGAGAGAAAGATGTGGGTGCTATGAATTGTTTTCTCCAAACTCCCATGCAGACTGTCCTCTCGTTAGGTGCCATTGACACAAGGTTTTGTTGGGATATTGGACAGAAAGAAAAGGCACTTCTACTTGCCAGGTTCCCAATACCCACGTCCCAAGACTCTGCCTTCTTTCTGTTGTTTCGCCCATGCTGTGGCACCATAGAGCTAGCAGCACCCACAGCATTTTGCGCTCAGAACCTCAGCTGAGTACTAGCTGCTATAGACATCTGAGGTATGACCATAGGAGTGTCTCCAAAAAGGCCTTGCAGCAGACAGCCAGGCAAGGTAGTGCTTCCTGAACTTAATATCAGTCCTAGGGGAATTGAAAGTGGTGGTAAATAACTGGGTTGCCTTTCTGTTCCTGCTTTGAGCCTTTATTAGAAGGCTGTGTACCCCCAACTGTCTGTACGGAATCAGCACCATTTGAAATACTCAATATGACTTTTGTTTTTCCAGAATGCTAACTGTTTTACACAATTACAAACAAAATTTGCAAATTTCTCATTTAAAACGGCTTTTTCACACAGGTAGCCCAGGCTGGCCTCAAATTCACTATGCAGCTTAAACTCCTGATCCTCCTGCCTCCACCTCCCAAGTGGGATAATAGGTTTGCCACCACTGTCTTAGGATTACTATTGCTATGATGAAATAGCATGATCAAAAGTAAGTTGGAAAGGACAGGGTTTATTTGGCTTACATGTCCATACCATAGTCCATCACTAAAGGAAGTTAGGACAGGAAGTCAAATAGAGCAGGAAACTACCTGGAAGCTGGTGCTGATGCAGAGGGCATGGAGGGGTGCTGCTTACTGGCTTGCTCTCCATGGCTTGCCCAGTCTACTTTCTTACAAAATCCAGGACTACCCTTCCAGGGGTGGCCCCACCCACAGTGAACTGGGCTCTCCCCCTTCAATCAGCAATTAAGAAAATGCTTTCTAGACTAGCCTGCCGGCTGATTTTATGGAGACATTTTCTCATTTGAGGCCCCCTCCTTTCCAAGGACTCTAGCTTCTGTCAAGTTGACATAAAACAAGCAAGCACAACCACCATGCCTAGCTGCAACATTTGCCCCCATATCTTATCTATATCTTTAACTAGCAGGGCCACGATCCTTATGCGGGATGGTATGTGCTTGAATTCAGAAAGGGACAGGTCTAGGCAAATACTGGAGCTCTTTTCATCAATAAGCAAGAAATGGGGACTCGGGCTAACTTCAGGAAAAGGAGAAATCTCTGGAAGAAAGTGGGCAGCTCACAGAATTGCTGATCTGGAAAGGGTGGGAAACAGAGCCATTCCAGAGACCTAGAAAGAGGTCTCCCGGCCTGGAGGGCCCTTCTTTTCACATCCGTCGAACATACATTTCAGGAAGGGTGGGACCTACTGGGGTCAAATGCCTACACCTTGGCTGGTGGAGAACTGAGCATCCTGATAGACAAGTCCTTTTACACTGTAACTGCTTCTAGAAGAGTAGTCCACCTAAAAGAAATATATCGTGGAGGAAGAACTGGATGATGGCTGGGAACAATAAGCCTTCCCTTCAGTAAACTTCAGAAGAGGTCTTCAGTGTAAATAAGAATGCCTTTATGTTGAGGACATAGCTCAGTAATAGAACACTTGCCTGCCATGTGTAAGGCTGGGTTCAGTTCCCAGTGCAGGGGAAAAAAAAGAATGTATAATTCGCTTCTGTTAGAAAGTTCAGAGTCATGCTTTAAAACATTCTATGGTTGAATGGGAGAAATAACCGCAGTAATCTAAATGGCATAGAAAAGCTACTAAACAGGGGCTGGAGAGATGGCTCAGCGGTTAAGAGCACTGACTGGTCTTCCGAAGGTCCTAAGTTCAATTCCCAGCAACCACATGGTGGCTCACAACCACCCGTAATGAGATCCAATGCCCTCCTCTGGTGTGTCTGAAGATAGCTACAGTGTACTTACTGTAAATAAATAATAAATAAATAAATCTTTAAAAAAAACAAGCATAATTTTAAAAAAGAAAAAAAGAAAAGCTACTAAACAATTTATTCTGAATTTCAAAATTGCAAAAAACATCACATTATACCCCATAAATATACATAAATATATCATCTGTCAATTAAAATAAAAAGGAAAATAAAGTTTTATCTGGGACTGGTGGTGCAGGCCTGTAATCCCAGCAACACTCAGGAGGTTAAGGCAAGAGAATCACAGACTCAAAGGCCAGCCTGGGCTATAGTGACACCTTGTCCGAATGAATGAATGAATGAATGAATGAATGAATAAATGAAGAAAGAAAGAAAGAAAGAAAGAAAGAAAGAAAGAAAGAAAGAAAGAAAGAAAGAAAGGAAGAAAGGAAGGAAATGGGGCTGGATATGGTGGAACATGGTTATGATCTCACACTGGGAGGTAAGGTTGGAAGAGTGCCAAAAGTCTGAGGCTAGCCTGGTCTATATGAATGGCAGGGTAGCTAGGGCCACATAGCAAGCCCTATCTCAAAAATAAAATAAACCCAAGCGATTTCTCATGTGATGCCTTCTTATCATTGCTTACTGGATGGGACAAACCCAGAAGGAGTTTCTTATTCATTATTTTTCATTTGACAAATATTTATTTACTACGCCCCAATGATTCTAAGTGTAAGGCCCAGTAATTGCCATCTAGGTCATTTCCTTTATTTGCTGTCACCAATGAACCAGTGTGAAGCTCTGGGTTGCTTAACATTAGCAGCTAGCACAAAGGGATAAACTGGCCTTTTAGAACCCACAAGGAAGCCCCACAAGTTAAATATTAATGCATGTATCCGTAGAAAACAATTACTTTAACTAAGATCCTAACAGTAAATGAAAGAGTATAAAGTTCAAACAAGCACAATGTATTTTCAATCATAATCATTTTCCTTCAACTCTCTTGCATAATTACATTAAACAATATTGAAGATAATTACTTGGAATTCTGTCACACAAAGAGAACTCTTCTCATTTGTATTACTTCTCTACCATTCCCTTCTACAGTTTTTCAAAAGAGCATGGCATTATTTTTCTGCTTTCAGAAGCACAATGTGCCCACTGGAGGGAATTTGAAAATAGGTCAAAATATATGAAGGATAAAATAATCACCATCCTGGGCTACAAATGTAGCTCAGTGGTAGAGTTCTTACCTAGCATGTGTGGGGCTCTGAGTTCAATTCCTAGTACTATAAAAAAAATAAACCCAACAACCACCAACGACAAAACAAACAAAAATAACCTTCATCTCAGAATGAAGAGACTTCATATATTAGTTTTTATTTGTTCCCAAGGATTTGGATGAAAACTGAGTTTGGAGGGCTCTTCTTGTTTGTTTCTCTATGTAGCCCTGGCTATCCCGAAATTCACTATGTAGCCTAGGCTGGCCTAGAATTCAGAGCTCTCCCTGCCTTCCAAAGTTCTGGGAGCTAAAGGTGTGCATCACTACGCCCAGCTTGAGAACTGTTTTTGTTTTGTTTTGGTTTGTTTTGGTTTGGTTTTTTGGTTTCTTGAGACAGGGTTTCTCTGTGTAGCCCTGGCTGTCCTGGAACTCACTCTGTAGACCAGGCTGGCCTCGAACTCAGAAATCCGCCTGCCTCTGCCTCCCAAGTGCCGGGATTAAAGGCGTGCGCCACCACTGCCCGGCTCTTCCAATGTTCTTATGTAGATCTACAACAGAAGGTATGGCCCAAATTAAAGGTGTGTACCACTACACCTGGATCTGGGACTTGCTTTGTCCCAAACTGACCTTGAACTCAGAGATCTCCTTGCCTTACTCTCCTGGGATTAAAGGCGTGTACTACCTTGCCTGGGCCTAAGCTTTTCATGGCCACTATGCCTCAAGATCTCCATGCCAAGATCCAGCTCAGAAATGTGTGTCTTCCAGCCTCAAGATCTGGATCACAGGTGAGCCCTCCAATTCTGGATTGTAGTTCATTCCAGATATAGTCAAGTTGACAACCAGGAATAGCCATTACAATGTGCATGGGTGTTTTGCCTACATGTATTTGTATGTGCAGCACAAGCATGTCTGGCGTTTTTGGAGGCCAGATTCCCTGGAGCTGGAGCTACAGACAGTTGTGAGCCACACCATACTGGCGCTGGGAATCAAACCTGGGTCCTCTGAAAGAACAGCTTAACCATTGAGTTTTTCTTTTTTTCTTTTTTTCTTTTTGGTTTTTTTCAAGATAGGGTTTCTCTGTGTAGCCCTGGCTGTCCTGGAACTCACTCAACTCACTCTGTAGACCAGGCTGGCCTCGAACTCAGAAATCCTCCTGCCTCTGCCTCCTGAGTGCTGGGATTAAAGGCGAGAGCCACCACTGCCAGGCTATCCATTGAGCTTTTCAACCTAATGAAAACAATTTAGCTTGAATCAAAATAGGTGGTCTTTAATGCTGTTCTTTTGTTCTTGTGATTCATAGACTTTTCAGCAAAGGAGCTTTGCTTATTTGTTGCTGCCTATTGTCCCTCAGAGCAGGGGATGCAGCCCCGAGCAGTTCACTTGCTAAGTAATTGCTCCCCTGCAGGGTTACAGCCCCAGAAAAACAAACAATAACGAACAGAACAAAGAGTGAGATCTCAGGATTTCCTTTTCTTCCTTGTCTCAAAGTCCTACAGCAAAGTTTGGCACACAGTAGGGATTCCAAAGCAATTTCTGCATGCCTAATAATTATGCCCTCAGCTAGTGAGGCAGTGTTGTTGATAAATGTAAAATCACTCTGAAACTATTTTCTGCTATTATTGCTCTCTCGTTTCCAGTAAGCACTAACATACATTTCATTCTAACATACATGTTATTTTGATGTAAGACTGATTAAATTCAAATTGCAAGTCCTACCCTAAAGGGCTATTGTAGCAAACCAAAAACAAACACCTCCCCCCAAAAAATCCTTATGCTCGCTCTGCTTTACCTTCTTCATCTGGTAAGCTTTCATCCAGGAGCTAGGGTTATAACAGAACCAAGTTCTCAAATTTATGGTCCTGTGTAGATCTCAAACATGAACCAACATTTGTAAGGTGGTGAGAAACAAAACAAACCGCTAAACTGGATAGAAAACAATTCCCTGCAGAGACACATTGGGCTTTGTTGATGTTTTATAAAGGGTAATTAGGGACAGTGAAAAGGGTTCAAAAACTACAAACTTCAAGTTCTGACTCAATGGCTCAACACAGTGGCAGAATCAATATAGAAGGTGAGCTGCCTTTAAAAAAAGAAAGAAAGAAAGAAAGAAAATACCAGAGTACATCACAATATTGAAGCTCAGCACTTGTTTCCTGTCATTTGTTTATATATACATGGACCAGTCTACAAAATTTACTATCAGTCAAGCTTGAAGAAAATGGGGGTGAATGCTATGGCAACTTTGAGTACTGAGGACTGGTACCTAAACACACGTATGCACTCATGCACACAGAGGCCAGAAGACCGTTGGTGTCTTTCTCTACTGCTCTCCACTTTTTTTTTTTAAAGGGCAGGGACTCTCACCGAACTGAAGCTTGCTGCTTCAGCTAGGCTGGCTTGCTGGCTAGGGAGCTCCCAGGATTTATCTGTCACTGCAGTCCCCCACCCCGCAGCATTGTTGTGACAGGGCAAGTGAAGACACGTCCTGCTGAGTGCTGGGGACTGAAACTCAAAGTCCTCTTGCACAGCAAACACTGTTATCCACTAAGGCATCTTCAAAGATCCGTAAACAGGACCTCTCTTAGTTAAGATAACCCATGGCTCATGCATGGAACTAGTTGTACTTTCTTTCCAGTAGGACTTAACCATACACAGAAAAAACAAGGAAATAACCACAGAAAAAGTGCCTGCCAAGGAAGACCAAGAGCTTGGGGAGACAGTTAAGCAACTCAAAAGAGAAGGCTGGTGTTAGAATTTTATGTAAAAAAAAAAAAAAAAAAAAAGCACATAAAAATAGATTAGTATCAATGAATTCAATTTAACAAAAACAGTAACAAAAAAAGTTCATGCAGGAAGTGGTCATGCACACTTGTAATTGCAGCATTTGGGAAACAGAAACAGTGGATTCAGGAGTTCAAGACTAGCTTTAGCTACAAAGTAAGTTTGTGGACAACCTGTCCTTAAAAAACACGCAAAAAACCAAACTCTAAAGTTAATGAAACATGGTTTATATGAACCTTTAAGATTAAGTGTACAATAGCATGTGAATAATCTCAAAATTCCCAAAATGCCTGCTGCTCCAAGCTTCCTTCTTAATGTATTTTACCTTGAAAGTAAAATAAACAATATAAAGAATTTAGTTAGTAGCCGGGCAGTGGTGGCGCACGCCTTTAATCCCAGCACTTGGGAGGCAGAGGTAGGTGGATTTCTGAGTTCGAGGCCAGCCTGGTCTACAGAGTGAGTTCCAGGACAGCCAGGGCTACATGGAGAAACCCTGTCTCGAAAAACAAAAATAAAAACAAAAAGAATTTAGTTAGCTGGGAAGCTCAGGTGAAGCACACTTGCTTGCCCTGTGCAAGGCCCTAGATTAGATACCCAGGACTGACTCTCTCTCACACACACACACACACACACACACACACACACACACTCCCCCACCCCCGTTTGTACAAGCTTAAACTAAATTCATACTGTCTGGGAAGATTTACTTGTTTTTTGAGACAAGGTCCCTAGGCATTCCAGGCTGGCTTTTAAACAATGGTCCTCCTACCTCCAGCTTCCACGTACTGGGATTACAGGCATGTACCACCACATCAGGCTCTCTCAGTCCTTTAAACGCTTATTTTGGAAATCATAGCTACCCATCAAGATGAGCAAATTATATTAGAGACAGGAAATCACCTCTCAAGTCTTCTCTGAGTACACATAGTTCCCACTGAAGCAGAGCCTGTAGGGACACAATTATTCTAGAACAAGGTAGACAAGCTACAGTCCTTTAAATCTCGCCCACCAACTGGCTTTTGCATGACCCTGAAGCGGAGAATGATTTTTCCATTTCTAAGTGATTGAAAAAAAATGAGAATGTTTTGTGACCTGTGAAAAGTACATGAAGTTCAAATTTCAGTGTCTATCGTTTTACTGGAAGATGGCCAGGTTTATCCATATTTTCTATGGTTATTGTACTACAACACGGAGCACGGAGGGTTGCCTGGCCCCTCTCAAAGAAAATGTTTGACCACCAGTGTTCTAGAACACGGAGGACCCACGCTACAACACCCTTCTAACCTCTCCCTTCCGCCTCCAGCCACCTCATTCAGCCTTAGTCACCAGCAAGATTCTTGGAGCTGACATGGAGGGAGGGCGTTATAATAATGAATTTTACCACATGGGAAAACAGAGACCCAAGACAGTAAATTTCTATATAAGGGAATATGACTGTTTCTGTCACATACTAGAGTAACATCTGAGTTTGTTTCCCGATCAGAAAAGAGAGCATCATCTCGGCCTCTGCATGGTTGCGTTTAAGCATGAAGGCACTTGGAAAGCTATCAAGGGAACAAATGTTCTGGGGGTGTTTTTGCAAGGAGAGCTTCTGAGTTTAGATGTAGACTGTGGTTCCCTTTAAGCGTAGGCGCCTGGACCCCTCTGCTCTGGCCCTCATTTTCTCCCTGGGATCATGCGGCTTTCTCTTCAAACGCCCCCCCCCCCCCCAGGCTAAAAAGCATCAGAGAAAAGCAGAGCTCAGGTATGCAGGCCTAGATTAGCCCAGCCCAGCTCTCTCCAGTTCACCAGCCAGCTGCCGGGTCAAAATGGGACCCCTCCAGGTGACAAGAATGACTCAGCAGGGGCCTAGGCAGGAACTGAGATAGGGAAGCACTGGCAGGCACAAAATCCCCTGCTGCAGCAGGAAGCTAACAAATCAGTATGTTAAGGATGCAAATAGGTGAACAAACAAAAAGTAATTTAAGTCATCTTTAGGCCATCTGCGGACTGAAGGCCTGCGCCATCGCAGGCCTTAAATAAAAGCCTGTTCAGCATCGGACAAAAAAAAAAAAAACAAAAAACAAAAAACAAAAAAACGCCCAAGGTCTCTCCTAAAGGTCCCTTTCGCTTATGACAAATGTCACCATGGCTCGACTGGGCCCTCAAAACGGTGGGATGGGAGCCTTTGAGGGGTGCAGAAAACTGCGTGTTCGTGATTATCTGGGAGCCTTTGAGGGCACTGTAATCTCTCGAGAACAGGAAACCATTTTCCTCGCTAGCTCTGAGATTTTGCTTTGCTAAGGCGGCAGCAGCTTCCCTGCCCCCCTCGCACCCCCCGCCGCCGCTGCTGCTTTAAGCAACCACGCCCCGCGGGCCCCAGGCTTCTTGGCCCTGGGGCTCGCAGCCCCCGCGCAGCCTGCACACCGCGCTCTCATCCGCCCCACCCCCGCGCGGGCCCATCCGCCCCCGCGGCCAGCCTGGGGAGCGCCGACTGACGCCTTGCGCCTGCGCCTCACGAACTTCCTGCCGCGGAACGCCCCACCCACTCCCGAGAAGCCCGCCTCCGAAGAGTGCGTACGACCCTCCCGTTGCACGCTATTGGTCGAGGCAACCGAGCCGTTGGCTCCCAGGCCCGCCTCTCCTCCGCCTCTCCAGTTTCCCAGGGCGGATGCGCCTGCGCTCAGCTGCCTGGGCGGGCTGAGAGGCGCGGGTTGAAAAGTCTCGTTCCAAGTTTGGAGAGAGGGAGAGAGAGGAGAGCGTCTCAGACCTCGCTACCCGCAAGCGGGGAGGAGGCAGAAGAGAAGATCGCGGCGTCTGGGGAGCACCCAGACAGCCAGACCGAGCTTAGGCTTTTCGAGCTAGGAGTGCGTGACGTGCCTGGGAAAGGCAGGAGCTCCTGCGACAGGGCTGCTCTTGACTAGCGAGAGAAGTCCGAGGCGGCAAAGGGGGGCGAACGACCCGACCCAAGATGGCGAGTAAAGAGAGTAAGGAGGCCCTGCGGGGCGGCGCGCGCCGGGGCTACGGGGGGCGGCGGGCGCGCGCCGGGGCTGCGGGGGGGGGCGGCGGGCGCGCGAGGCCGCGGCACGCGCCGACGAAAGGCGCGAATTGGCGTGAGGAGCAGGGGGCGGGGCTGGGCGCGAGGCTAGCCGCGCGCCTGGAGGGGGCCTGCGCGGGACGGGGCCTGCTCGCCGAGGGCTGTGAGCACTTCCGGAGCCGGGCGCGGGGCCGAGGGGTAGGCCCCCTCCCCCATCCGCCCCCCCCCTCCGCGGCCTATCTCCCTCCGACGCCCTTGGCTCGGGGGCGCAGGCGGTCGCGGTGGCGAAGTAAGCGCAGCGGATTCTTCTGTGCGCGTGTTCGTCGTCCGTCTCGGGGTCGCGGCCCTTGTCCGTGTTGGGAGGGGGGGTGGGGAGGATCTGGAGCCCGTCTAACTATGGCTGCCGATGTTGGCGTGGTGGGAGCTGGGGCCTCCTCTGAGGTGGGGTTGGAGGAAACAGGCCTCTGGGCTGCAGCTACACGTGGATTTTGTCTATTCGAGTGGGTCGTGGCGCCCGTTTGCAATACAGGTCATCTTAGAACAGGTGCGAACAGCTATAAAAAGGCTGAAAATCTCGATGTTAGTGCAATTAATGACCCAATTCTGTAGGCGCAGGAGATCGTGGTCTTGAAAGTGGAGGTGAAAACGATTCCTGATGTTAGTCTTCTCACTTTGGGAGAGCAGTTCGTGTGCGCGTAATAGGTAAAAGGAAAGAATAGATAAGGTGTGGCCGTTTCGAGGTGACCTCCAGTATCCGTATCCATGCTTTGACTCCGATCCTTCTCAGCCACTTAATTGTGGGCTTTCTCCAAATTTCAGTGTTTGAAGATACTGTGGAGGAGCGTGTCATCAACGAAGAATATAAAATCTGGAAGAAGAATACACCGTTTCTGTATGACCTGGTTATGACCCATGCTCTTCAGTGGCCCAGTCTTACCGTTCAGTGGCTCCCTGAAGTGACTAAGTAAGGGTTTCTGGCAACTTTTATTTTGTGTAGATTTAAGTACCGTTTTAAATTTCTAGATATTGTTGATGACGATGTTATTTTACACATACAACATAAATATGTAATCGGTTAGGCCGAGGTGAGGCGGCAAATGGTTATGTTCAAAACTTAAGATGGTTTTTCTAGTATAGAGGTGTGTTGAGAGAATATTGTGATACTAATGGCGTGTATAGCAAATGCTGACTATTTTGCCATTCTATGAACTGTATTAGACCAGCATCTTTGGGCTCCAGATCAATGCATTATTTTCAAACTTAATAGGAGAGATTACATACATAACAAATTAAAAGCTATTATGGCTTGATGCATTTTTGGTAACCGAATACAACGTGACTACACCTAAACATGTATTTATTTACTGTTACTAGCAAAAGGAAAAGGAATTTGGTAATAGTTAACTAAAGAAAAAGAGTCGTTTGGTTTCAGTATAGAATTCAGGTTGAGATTCTTGTTAAGTGATTTTCTTGAATATTGGTAAAATTTGGCATAATTGTTGATATTTACATAACATTTAGGATAATAGGACCTGACACATCTGAAGAGTTTAAGCCTCATAACAGAACTACAATTGCAGTTCAGAGATTTATCAGTGAGGAAAAGGGCTGAGAATTCTAAGCACTCTGCTCAAGCGCACACTACTGGTGATCTCATAGCTTACAAACTAGGCTGGCTCCAGAATCAAGGCACCTCCTTCATTAGAGGAAGCATCATCTAGACATGCACCTTTTCTATAGGAATATGGGCACATATCTTAAAAGTATGTTGAATTTTTGTATCGTGAGCCTATAATTAGGGTTGAATAAAACTAAGATACAAGGAAGATTTTTGTGACCGTGATAAAAGGAGGCCAGTTTTAAGCAAAATCACTTGTAAGGGCTAGATTCCATATGTGAACTTTCCAGTCATGGACTTTTCTGTCTCAAAGATCTCATTATTATTTGCAGGGTTTTTTTTATATTAAAATTCCATTTTAAAAATCTAAATGTCCAGTGAGAAGAGTCTTGAATGGCTAAAATAATGGGGGCTTCTAGGCATTGGTTTTATTTTTCAGCACTGGAGGTGGTTCAAACCCAGGGCTTCACAATGGTAGGTGTGTGCTTTGTGGCTAAGCTGTCTTTGAACAGATTCTAAAATAGACTGAGGGTTGGCAGGGTGGCCCAGCATGGTAAAGGCACTTGCCTCCAAACCTAAGAACTTGAGTTCAGTCTCCAGAACCCACATGGTAGGAAGAATTGGCTCCTGCAAGTTGTCTTCTGATCTACACATGTACACTGTTGTAGACATACACATCCACACACAAAAATAAATAAGTAAATAGTACAAAAAATAGCTGGGTGTGGTGGCACATGACTGTAATTCTAAGTTATAGGCCTGCCTGAGGTATACTCTCTTTTTTTGTTTGTTTTTTGAGACAGGATTTCTCTGTAGCTCTGGCTGCCCTGGAACTGGATATATATACCAGGTTGTCCACTAGCTCACAAGGATCCACCTGCCTCCCAAGTGCTAGTATTAAAGATGTGCCCTACCACCACCTAGCAAGACCCTGTTTCCCGGGAAAAAGAAAACAAAAAAAAATTCAAAGGGCAAGAGAAAAAGTTCAGTGGTTAAGAAGAGCACTGGCTATTCTACCAGAGCACCTGGGTTTTTGATTCCCAGCTCCCACCTGGTGTCTCACAGCCTTTTGTAATTCAGGTCCTAAGAGATGTGATGTTCTTTTCTTACTTACTCAGGCATGAGGCATTCATGTGGTAAGTGATGATGATGACATGCTGATTTCCTACCTCATCCTGGTTTTAATCTGTCTACCTACCTATCTTAAAACTCATGGCTTTATTATGTATACAGCAGTCTGCCTGGATATGTGCCTTCAATCCAATGTTGTCATCTTCAGACACACCAGAAGAGGGCATTGACTCACATTACAGACGGTTGTGAGCCACCATGTGGTTGCTGGGAATAGAACTCAGGACCTCTGGAAGAGCAGTCAGTGCTCTTAACCTCTGACTCATCTGTCCAGCCCTTATTTATTTTAAAGACAGTCTTACTATGTAGCCCTGGCTGGCCTGGAGCTCACTGTACATAAGGCTAGCCTAGAACTGTTAACACTCTGACTCAGCTTCTAAAGTAGTACTGGGATTAAAAGTGTGTGCCATCATGCCAAGCCTGTTCAGAAGTAATAAGGGTAGAAATACCACTTTTTTTTTTTTAGACTTCAGTGAAAGCTTTTTTCTTTAGACATGGTTTCATTATGTATCTTTGAGTAGCCTAAAACTCCCTGCCTGTCTCTGCCTTCTGAAAGGCTTATGTTAATCATACCCAGTAAAACCTTTTTTGAAAAAATTTTATATTTTATTTATATGACTACACTGTAGCTATCTTCAGACACACCAGAAGAGGGCATCAGATCCCATTACAGATAGTTGTGAGCCACCATGTGGTTACTGGGAATTGAACTCAGGACCTCTGGAAGAGCAGTTAGTGCTCTTAAACCACTCAGTCATCTCTTCAGCCCGTAAACTATTTTTAATGTTACCTCTGATGTGTTTTACTTAAAAGATTTAAAAAAGTAATAGACTAGGTATCCCTTATGACATGCTTGGGAGCAGAATCTGCATTTTGGAGAGTTTTATTTGCATATATTTAATGTGTTATCTTGGGGATGGGTCCTATATATACCCTAAAAATAATTTTACACTGTATTTTCATCAATTCCATCTGTGCTTTGATTAAATGGTCACATGAGGTCAGGTGTGGAATTTTCCACTGGTATCTTTGTATTTGAGAAATATCAGATAATTAGAGCATTTTGAATTAGGGGTGCTCAACCTGTAATTTTTTGTATGTTACCCTCAGCATTTAATCTTATATTTATTTATATGGGGATGGATGCACCATGGTATGTTTTGTAGGTCAGAGGACAACTTTCAGGAGTCAGTTCTTCCTTCTGCCATGTGAGTTCTGGGGTTCAGACTTGAGGTGTGAGGTTTAACACTTATCTTAACCAAAGATAAATTACTTAGATTTTTTTTAAACACTTTTTTTGTTATGTAGCTTTGCTTAGCCTAAAACTTGCTATGCAGACTAGTCTGGCCTTACTTAGAGGCCTCTGCCTCTCAAGTAGTGAGATTAAAGGCATACCCCACCATGCTCTACCTTGGTGTTAACTTGTATATAAAGAAATTGTGAGATAAAATTGTGAGTTGTTCAGAGGTTTGGAGATTATAAGAAAACACAAAGTGCATGAAATATTGAATCTTGAAGACTGCTGTGTGGTGCTTTGTTGGGTGTCATTTTGAGGGTACGGAGTGACTCTTTATTTTATTGCCATATACAGTGGTGGAAATATTGACTGACTTTTACAAAACGCCTGTCTTTGAGTAACAAACAAGACCACATTCTACCTCATGTCCTCCTGCTTGTATTTAATATACTTTCTAATGATTACTTGGACTTGTCTGAACAATTGATTTAGCTTTTTGAAAAGTTTTTATAAACTGAAAAGTGAACCCAGCCTCACTCATTCAAGGCATGCACCCTACCACTAGATTATATTCCTTATTAAATAATCTAACAATACAGAAGTATATGGTACGAAGAATAAGTTCTCTCCCTGTCAGTACTCCTAATTCCCTCTGCCCTAAGGAAAGCAGTTGTTTTACATTTTTGGCCCATCTTGAGAGAATATAAAAGTGTGTATTAGTCCCAAACTTAAATATGAACACTTTTTAAAATTTGAAATGAAGTCTCAGTTTCTGGGAGTGGCCTTGAACATGAATTCTCCGCCCTCAGCTTCTGAGTAGCTAGGATTACAAGGCTGCACCATCAGACCTGGGTTCCTTAGGTTTTTTTGTTTGAGACCAACCGACCTCTGCCTTTCAGTTCCTGGGATTTACTTTTTTTAAAAGAATGTATTGGAAGCTGGGCAGTGGTGGCGCACGCCTTTAATCCCAGCACTTGGGAGGCAGAGGCAGGTGGATTTCTGAGTTCGAGGCCAGCCTGGTCTACAGAGTGAGTTCCAAAACAGCCAGGGCTACACAGAGAAACCCTGTCTTAGAAAAAAAATGTATTGGAAAGCCAATTGTGGTGGCATATAAATTTAATCTCAGTACTTGGGAGACAGTATATATAACCTACCTAGTCAACATACAAAGTTCTACGACAGCCAGGGCTGCATATGTAGGCCCTGTCTCTCAAAACAAAGAATATATTGGAGACTCTGCTATCAATATGCTGACACATACCAATTCTTTTGAAGATGCCACACAATTCTACTTATGAATACAGTTTATGTCACTGTTAACTTGTTGATGGGCATTTAGGTTGGTTTTGGTCCTATAAACAGTGCTACTGGAAATAGTCTTGCAATACAGCATGTTTTTGTAATTGTTGGGTCAGTTTCTTAGCATTGCAGTTACATAGTAAAAGGGTTTTGGTATAAAAGATAGATGGGGTCTTTATAAACTTGAGATAGGGTCTATCTCACTGTGTAGTTCTAGCTGACCTGAACCTCATTGTGTAGACCAGGGATAGGGTCTACTTCCAGAGATCCACCACCTGCCTCAACCTCAGAGTACTGGAATTAAAGGTGTGTACCACCATGCCTAGCTTAGATTGTTTTGTCATCGGTGCCTTTGAGTGTGTCCAATATTGAAAATAATATGAGTTTAGAAAAGTAGGTTGTTTTTTCCTTTTTTTTTTTTCTTTTTTTTTTTTGAGATAGGGTTTTTCTGTGTAGACTTAGATGTCTTGGAACTCATTCTATAGACCAGGCTAGCCTCAAACTTAGAGATCTACCTGCCTCTCTGCCTCCCAGGTGCTACAGTTAAAGTTGTGTGCCACCATGGTCTGAAGTAGGTTTGATTTTTTTTTTTTTTTTCGGTTTTTTGAGACAGGGTTTCTCTGTGTAGCCCTGGCTGTTTTGGAACTCACTCTGTATGTAGACCAGGCTGGCCTCAAACTCAGAGATCCACCTGCCTCTGCCTCCCAAGTGCTGGGATTAAAGGCATGGGCCACCAGTGCCCGACTAAGAACTTAATTTTGTAAGTTATTATTACTAAATGACATGCATGGACATAATCTCCAACTATTTTGGTTGTTATTTTAAAAAGTCACGGATTCCTTTGTACAAGTGAAATTTAGGAACAAACATATATGACCTAACTTGTCTGGTGATGGGACTTAAAGTCCTACTTCTGTGGGACAGTGGGGCACAGTTAAAAGTTGTTCTAGATAAGACAGTGGGAAAGCATTGTTTGATAGTTAGCAGTGCAAAAATTACTGTTTGGTCCATGGTGCCCAGAGGCACTGGCAAATTCTTCAGCTTCAAGGTGAATTTCCATACAGCAAGGTAACGGAGAATGTTCATTACATAAGTATTATAAACAAAAATAAATGATTTTATATCATGTCATTTCACTTAACCTATTTTTTGGTGAAGAAAATGAGACTGGAGAGAAGTTGTGCATAGTTGGATATAGCTAGTTTTAGTTTGAACCAGGATATAAACCCCCATCCCTTACTTAACACTTCACTCATTCCATTTTACCTCGTTGTCTCTTACTGGGAAAACAGAAGAAACATCTAGCACATTAAAGGTACAATTTGAGAAGTCTAGATATGAGTAGAGGATCAGTGGTGGACTTACATGTAGATAGATGGTGATGTATTTGGTGAGTTGGATCTACTATCCTTAATGCTGTTCTAGGAAAGGTAGCATTCACAATGATAATTGAGGGCAAGGGAGATGATTCTTCAGGGAGGAAAGAAAAAATAAACTCTTCAAGTAGAATTTTTACTTAACATTTGAAAGTATAGGGATAATAAAGTTGGAAATTAGATGGGAAGTAGGTTTGTAGTTGGTGTTCTGTATATTTGCTTAAGAAATGTTCATATTAATTTTGAGGGAACCAGACTGAATTTGTTAGCAACTGAAAATTCTATAGAGTTAGTTTGACTTTTTTTTCTCCTAAACAGACCAGAAGGAAAGGATTATGCCCTTCATTGGCTAGTGCTGGGCACTCATACATCTGATGAGCAGAATCATCTGGTGGTTGCTCGAGTTCATATTCCCAATGATGATGCACAGTTTGATGCTTCCCATTGTGACAGTGACAAGGGAGGTGGGTATACACATATTTCAATATTAATGTCAAAGGGAATATTCATAGCATGTATATTAAAAATTTGTAGTTCGCTTTTGGCTTGAGCAGTGTAACTTCTAAAGAACTGTCACTCAACATGAATGAGTTTTCTTTTCTTTTTTTTTTTCTTTTTTTTGGTTTTTCGAGACAGGGTTTCTCTGTGTAGCCCTGACTGTCCTGGAACTCACTCTGTAGACCAGGCTGGCCTCGAACTCAGAAATCCACCTGCCTCTGCCTCCCAAGTGCTGGGATTAAAGGCGTGCACCACCACTGCCCAGTGAGGTTTTCACAGTAACATTTTATAGTACCAAGAAATTAGGATCAGTCTAGCAAAATAAGAGGTTCATAGGAAGTTGGTTAAGCACATTATAGTGTGTTTAAAATATTACTCAACAATTAAGAATAAGAAAAACTATATGGAACCAGTATGGAAGGTGAGATTTTTGTGAATAATCAGATCTTAACTAAAAATGGTAGTTTTTAAATTTTTTTATATCCAAGGTAGAACTAACTATTAACTTAACATGACGTAGCAATCCATATAATGCAAATGGGCTTTGAGAATAATTTCATGTAGCAGATAACCTGTGTTTTGGAGATTTTCTTTTTCTCCTCAATTTGTGTCCTATTCTGACAGGGTAAAATTGTTTGGGTTGATTGAACTAAATGACTCCTGAGTTTTAATCCCGAATGCATATGTTTTGTTTATGTTTCCTCACATTAGAATTTGGTGGCTTTGGTTCTGTAACAGGAAAAATTGAATGTGAAATTAAAATTAATCATGAAGGAGAAGTAAATCGTGCTCGTTATATGCCACAGAATCCTCACATCATTGCCACAAAAACACCATCTTCTGATGTTTTGGTTTTTGACTATACAAAACACCCTGCAAAACCAGGTAGGTAATAATAAAGCCAGACCATTACACATCTTTCTTGATTTAAGATGATAATATTTTTAAAATAAAGTACTGTACTGTGGAGGCTGGAGAGATGGCTCAGCAGCAGTTAGAAACTCTGGCTGATTTTCCAGAGGATGTGGGTTCAATTCCCAGCACCCACATGGCAGCTCACAGGCCTCTGTAACTCTAGTTTCAATTCTTTGGGCCTCTGAGCACCATGGATGTGTGTGGTACACAGCTATACATGCAGGTCAAACACTGTATGTGTTTGTATAGAAAGTATGGAAGTCATTTGCTCAAAATAAATTTGTAAAATCTAAAGTAGTATACTATATAACTTTAAAAAGTGAGGGATCTCATAACCACTGATTCACTAGAACCTGATAGCAGATTATACTTGTAGGTGTGGTTTATTTCAGCAAAGGATCCAGAGCAAAAGCAGAAGGAAAAAAAGGTATCAATAAGGTAGATGAGCAGTAGATAGGTCTCCAGAGGGGACACATACAGGCTTCTGAATAGTTCCTTTCTGGGGTCAAACAGGACATGCTTTTTTATAGCAGAGAACTACAGGAATTTTTGCTAAGTGGCTGTCCAGAGAAGCCTGTTTGAGGCCCAAGGTCTGAAGTGGAAATATGGTCGCAGGCTCCATGTGCACTCATGGTTATGAAAACCAACAGCTTCAACAATGAAGTTAGATGAATCTTTGATAAACTGTACTATAACAAGTTGCTACAGCATGCTTTTACTGCTCTGAGCATGTCACATTCTGAAAGGTTGGCCAGGGTCATTCATGGTTTCGGGCTACCCCAACCAAGTATGCAAGGACTAAATGAGTGGCCAGACATATTAGATATATTTCTAAAAATTGCCTTGGGATCAGATGATGTGGTAGCTACTACAGAGATTTATAGAATAGCTTTAGTTGTCAACATTTCTGTATTAGTGATGGTATTGAGTTTTCAAGCACTTGTGGGTTAGATGTAGGCCTTGTTCTTGTAGAATTGCTATTTTGGTTCACTCAAAGGAGTCTGAAGTTTTGCTCTTACCAATTCTGATAAACTGATAACTTAGTGGTTACTGTGTTTCATTTTTCTCATAGATCCAAGTGGAGAATGTAATCCTGATCTTAGATTAAGAGGTCACCAGAAGGAAGGATATGGTCTTTCCTGGAATTCTAATTTGAGTGGACATCTCCTGAGTGCATCTGATGACCATGTAAGAGCCGTGTTTTTCTTAATCTGCTGTCTCTTATATTGAGAGTGAAAGTGTCCTATATCTAAGCTAGAGCAGTTCTGTATAGATTGAACATTTTCTAAGATAATATCATAGATTATTGTGTTAACAATTTCTAAGATAACATCATAGATTATTGTGTTAATAATTTCCTAGATTTTTTTTTTTGTTTGGTTTTTCGAGACAGGGTTTCTCTGTGTAGCCCTGGCTGTCCTGGAACTCACTCTATAGACCAGGCTGGCCTCGAACTCAGAAATCCGCCTGCCTCTGCTTCCCAAGTGCTAGGATTAAAGGCGTGTGTCACCACTGCCCGGCAATTTCCTAGGTTTTAAAACAATAGTTTCAGACTACTCTTTAGAGTTTTAGGATTTCACAAAGCTCTTTTGAAGATTGAATGAAGGGTTACCATCATTTAAAAGAAGACTGCCAGATTTACCTTTTCATTTATTATTTGTGTAAAATTCCACAGGTTCTATTTTCAAAAGCTGTGCATCTATTGCCACTAATTTTAGATTATTTTCATTAGGTGTCTGAAAATGAAATTCTATAGATGTTAAGAATTACTCCTTGGTTTCCATATGCTAACAATAGCTGTAGCTGTCTATGGCCTGTGGCATCCTAAACTGGGCTTACATGGGTTTATACCGCTAGATTCTCTGCTTTGGGTGTGCCTCTCACATCCAAATAAGAAAACGATCAGTCTTCTGTAACAGTCTTGCCACTCTTGCACCAGTGTGCACATCTTGTCTTGGTATGTAGAGTTTAGAGCTGCATAAATTGTTAATGACCTCTCTACCCAGCTATCAGCATTGCTATCCAGCAAGTAGCAGTGTCCTGCAACCATAGAATGTATTATCTTCAACAATAGGATCCTAACGATCTAATTATGGTAGACAACCACAGTAGTAATTTTCTATTTTGCTTTACGGAGATGAATATGTCCTTAAATAAGATGTTACCTTTTAAATCTGGCGTGTTCATAGCTTTTGTTCTTTTTTGTTCTTCCTCAGACTGTCTGCCTGTGGGATATAAATGCAGGACCAAAGGAAGGCAAAATTGTGGATGCTAAAGCAATCTTTACTGGCCACTCAGCTGTTGTAGAGGATGTGGCCTGGCATCTGCTGCATGAGTCCTTGTTTGGATCTGTTGCTGATGATCAGAAACTTATGATGTAAGATGGAAGTTCAGGGGAACCTGTGATTGGTAGACAGATTGAGTTCTGTTTCTTGAAAGTTATGTTGTAGCTTTAAAATGAGAATAGCTTTTTGCGAGTTATACTTGATATATAATTAGCTGCATATGTGTGTAGTGAACAGTTTATTAAAAAGGAAGAAAAATTGTTACGCAAATGTGAAGAAAAAGGCTTGAATAATGGTAAATTCTAAATTTGTGATCCAGAGTTAACTGATTAGAGATAGGGAGGAAGAGAGTGTTTCCATCAGAGTGTGGCCATGGAGCTGCATTAAAAAAATCACTGAATAATAACTCATGTTTTATAAGTAACGATGGTACTACTGAGATTACGAGAACACTATATTGAAATTTGGCAAGGCTAATTATAGGTAAGAAATGTTGGATCTTGTAGTTTGTATTTTGTGTACACTTAAGATGGTATTTAATTAAGATAGAAATCCAATAAAAAGGAACTAGAATAATAGTCCTAGTTATGTGGAGGTTTAAAATATGTCATTTAATAGACAAAAGCCCAAATTGCTGGCTGTGTATTTGTGAATGGGTAAGCATATCAGCTTCATATAGAAAGAAATAACTTATACTGAGCCAAGAATTTGGGAGCTGTAGGTGCTGTATGCCTTGTCCTTTTTGTGTTTCAGATGGGACACCAGATCCAATACCACTTCTAAGCCAAGCCATTTGGTGGATGCACACACTGCTGAGGTCAACTGCCTCTCATTCAATCCCTACAGCGAGTTCATTCTGGCAACTGGTTCTGCAGATAAGGTTTCATAGTTTTCTTTTTAGTGTTTACCAAGTCCTGTTTTGTACATTCAGGCATTTTAAAGTTCATACATAAAGTATAGAAGTCATTTTCATTTGGTATCTTCTCTGTAGACTGTAGCTTTATGGGACCTGCGCAATCTGAAACTAAAACTCCATACCTTCGAGTCGCATAAGGATGAAATTTTCCAGGTATGTAACAGTTTGGGTGGTATCTTTAATTTTATTTATAATTGTGTGTATATGTATGGGCATATGCATGCTGAAGCAAGCATTATGGAGGGAGGTTGGAGAATGCTTTCTGGGAATAAATTTTATCCTGCTATCTTGGGGGGGGATCAATGGCTGAACTCAAATTGTTAGGTTGTTATGGCAAGCAGTTTTTTATTCATTAAACTGTCTTGCTGGCCTAGTTTTCAGATATCTTTATGTCAAGGACTTTATGAGGGGGGAGAATATTTGAAGTTAATTTATTTGGTGGGATTTGGACATTAATTTTTTTATATGTCTTACAGTTTTAGAATAGAGATACAGGTTTGAAAAAGCTAATTTTAAAGGTTTTATGAATTGGTATGGGCCTAAAGTTTTCTGGGATTCCTGCGTTCTTCAGTAGTAGAGAACATGACTTCCTGCCTGCAGGCTTTGTGAGCTGGGATTACTTAAGGACTTGGGGCATGTAGCTCAGTGGTAGAGCAAGCACAAAGTGTTGGGTTTAGTGCCATCAAGGAGGATTTGTAGGGGTCGCTTAAAAGCCTTGGACAGTGAGATCTCTAGGCTAAGTGTATACAGAATGCGAGGTAAGGAAATATTGATTAGAATGATACTTACAAACCAAGGTACAGAGGACTCTTAAAATTAAGTTTTCAAATATATCTATTGGTAGGTCCACTGGTCTCCACATAATGAAACTATTCTGGCTTCAAGTGGTACTGATCGCCGCCTGAATGTGTGGGATTTAAGGTAATTTAGAATCTGGTGACAAGGAATTGCATAAATGTATCATCTAACAGATTATGTAATAGAACCCATAAATAAGGAAAGCAATTTGCCGATCCAAATTCAACAAACTCTTAACTACCTAAGAGTTTCTGTTCTGAAATATAAAAGTAAATCAGCAAATAACATAAATTGGTCATGTAGTTTGTATGAATGTTTTGCCTATGTGCATGTGTTTGCAACACATGTGTGCTAGGTGCTCATTCAGATCCCCAGAAAAGGGACTACGGGTAGTGGTGTGTGGGCTGACATAATAAACCCCTGTTCTGCATCAGCAACAAGTAGTCTGAACTGCTGAGCCAACACTCCAGCCCTGAGTTTTGTTGTTGCTCAAGTATTAAATTCTTTGTTACGTGTGCTTAGCAAATTAAAATACCTTTTTGCTACAATTGACTAGGGATGTAGCTCAATGATAGAGCTAGCAGACACAAGGCTTTGGGTTCAGTCTCTAGCACCACAGGCAATAAAATACTGCTGGTGTCTCCTTGGAATAACATATAGCATAGATAACAGAATTGTTGAATTTTCTTTTCTTTTTTCATTTTTTTGTGACACAGGGCCTTGTGTGTGTAGCTCAGATCAGACTGGCCTCAAACTCCTGAGATTCTTGACTTTTCCAAAGTATTAGGATCACAGCCCTGTACTACTATGCTCAGGCCAGGGGCTGCAGTGCACAAACACAAATTCAAAGCTATTGTCTCAAACCAACAAAATTTAATTTCTTTGGGGCAGACAGGGAGAGGTTAACTCAGTAGAAGACATTGCTTGTCATATATGGGAACCAGGATTTAAACCTAGCCCCCCTTCCCCACCGCACCCCAAGATTCATAACATACCTTTCCTTGGCTTATACTTCTGACTCATTAAAGTCAGAGTTTAAAAGAAACTGAGCTAATGCTTATTATGAGCAATATTTCTTCATCCTGCAGCTTTCATTATGAGTGACTCCAACCCATTTCCAGGAGAGAACTCATAATAAGTACTAAGTCTGTTCTCAACATTCTTAATGCTGCGACCCTTTATAGTTTCTCATGTTGTGGTGACCCCCAATCATAGTTATTTTCGTTGCTACATCATAACTAATTTTGCTACTGATATGAATCATAATGTAAATATGTGTTTTCACATAATCTTAGGCAGCCCCTGTGAAAATGTCATTTAACCCACAAAGAGTTGCAACCCACAGGTTGGGAACCACTGTCTTAAGTACATCTCATAGAGCAATATTTTATGGGTTGATACAACATACATTCATGCTATAATAAGACTTTGCAGTAATGAAAGGTTTATTTTCTTAATAGTAAAATTGGAGAAGAACAATCAGCAGAAGATGCAGAAGATGGGCCTCCAGAGCTCCTGGTATGCATTAGATAGATTAAATGTCATATGCACACTTGGGTTTTTCTTTTTTTCTTTTTTTTTGGGGGGGGGGGTGGGGGGTTCTAAGACAGGGTTTCTCTGTGTAGCCCTGGCTGTCCTGGAACTCACTCTGTAGACCAGGCTGGCCTCAAACTCAAATCCACCTGTCTCTGCCTCCCAAGTGCTGGGATTAAAGGCGTGCGCCACCACTGCGCGGCACACTTGACTATTTTTTACTAGTCTATCTTAGGAAGCCAGTCAGAGCTTCAAATTTTTGCTTGCCAATGATTTCAAAAAAGGAAGTCCAGGAAGTTTTTGTGATTAGGCTCTCACTTTTATCACAAATAGTAAATGGAGCCACAGAAGTTTTTGGAATGTTTCAGTGAGGGTAACTTGAGCTCCTATTGATTTCAGTTATGATGTTTTTTGAGGCTTGGTTTTGTTTTTTGTTTTTTTTTTTTTTGCTTGGGGGAAGTAGCGTCACTGCTATTTGATCACCAGCACTTAACCAGCACTTAACGGTTTTCTCTCTAACCGTATGGAAGTTATCACTTTTCTATGAAATACTGACAGGCAGTGGTCGCTTTTCTGAATTGTTCACCATTTGTCTCCTCCAACCATTTGGTCATTGTCTCTAACATATGTCTTAGCACTTAGGTGATTATTAATTTATGGCGCATGAATTTTAAGGTGTAAAGAAAACCTTTTGAAAGTAAGTCAAAGATACAGAAGGTGTTCACTAATGCCTAGTGTAAGCTCCTTTGGCTTGTGTGTCCAGCAGCTCCAAGCAGAAATGAGCAAGAGAAGGATAGGAGCTTTAGACAGACCAGCATGTTTGGCATTTATATCACTGCTGCTTTAAAGAATAATTCTACAACCCAGGAGGCTCAAGGAGGAAGGGCATGAGTTTTGGGGTGGGAGAGTGAGTCCTCCATAAACTACCATAACTAGATGGTAGCATCTAAATATTTTATTGTGCATGAATTCATGATTTTTAAAGTATTTTTTTTACAAAGGCCTCTGCCTACAGCTAGTTTTCTCTGTATACATATTTTGAATTTGCAATAGTTTTATAGTACTTAAGGAAAACCTTTACGGGGCTAGAGAGGTAACTCAGCAGTTAAAAATACCTACTGTTCTTGGCAGAGGACCAGAATTCAGTTCCCAGTACTCATGCCAGGTGGCACACAATGGCCTAACTCTAGCTCCAGAGAGATAAGACATATCTGGCTTCCGTAGGTCCTGTACTCATGTACATGGTCACATATACCCATATAATTGAAATTTAAAAATTCTATTATGGTTTGCTGTATTCATAAGAAAGCTTGAAATCAAAGGACATTTAAGAGTAAATTACCAGCAAAGAGAGGGGTTCAACTGATAGAAGCTAAGGGGTGGGGGTCATAGGTTTAAACCTGGCCTACAGAGCAAAAGCTTGCTCCCCCCAAGGAGAGAAAAACATGAAAGTTTATTTGTAAAGCTGTTTGTTTAACATACCATTTCACTTATGTGGAAATTGCTTTTTTTCTTTTTTGTTTTTGGAGATGGTCTCTGTAGCTAAGGCCTCACTCTAAAGTGACGTCACATCTTAGTCTCTTCGTCTCATGTGTTTTTTAACTGATAAAATGGCTAGGGCATTTTATTTGGATTGAATATAAGCTAATTGGCAGAGAGCTTATTGACAAACAAAGAATCAATTCCCACTAAGTTGTGCTATAAGTTTTTTAGGCACAGTGCCTTCTTAGGAGGTAGTATCTTGTACAAAACAAGATCCCATCCTTTTACATTTCTTCATTGGCCTATGCTTCAAGTTTGGACCTTAAAGGTCTTGGTATTTTATTTTTAGCAACCCTGTTACTATATTTTGCTTTGGGAATATTGAGAAGAAGAGGCTATTGTAAAAGACTAGAGAACCAGGAAGATTCCTCAGTCAAGCCCTTGAAAGAGCATATGACCAGACATATTGGAAATGCTTGGTTATTCATTGTACTCAAGTTTGGAAGCAGTGGCATAGTTAAAAAGGGAAATGATACTATGGGCAGAGGCCAGAAAACATAGGGATGAAGCATCCTACCTAGAACTTAACATATGAATAATGTGCTGAGACGATGAGTCCTTTTTCTGAAAGTTCAGATTTCAGAATATTGGTGAGCTCATACCTTTAAATTATGGGACAGGCTAAGAAGACTGTTCTAGAAACTATTTTAAAGTCTGGGAAGTCTTAGAATAGGAAAGGATATGAAAGCAAGACCTTTGTTTTTTTCATTAAGTTTATTCATGGAGGACACACTGCCAAGATTTCTGACTTCAGTTGGAACCCCAATGAGCCTTGGGTCATTTGCTCTGTGTCCGAAGATAACATCATGCAGATATGGCAGATGGTGAGTTGAAATATTTTTTCATAACTCCTGTAATACCATTTCACTGGTGATAGAATGTAATAGAAATATTTCATTATTTAGTGTGAGAGCAGCCTGCAAGATGGCTCAGCAGGGAAAGCACTTCATTTATAAAGCCATTATGATCTAAGATCAATATGCTGGGAACCCATATAACCCAACTTACCAGACCTCCACACATGCACATGTATGCATACACATAATAGTAATAAAAATTTCTTAAACTTTCTCCATTTTAACAGTCTAGTAAGATTTAGCTCAGTACCATTTTACATGCATTGTGTCAACATTTGTCATAATGTTGTTACACACATGTGAGGGAAACAAGGTGTTCAAATGATGGTAAGTTCTCTGATGGAGAACACAAAATATTTGACACTCCTAAGGTTCTTAGTTAACCAGTGCTCCCCTCTCAGTGATGGTTGAAGTGTTTTTAGGAAGCCTTTTCTGAACAGTGACTAAATAAATAGTGCATGAGTGACTATGTATAGGCAGCTACATGTCGGCAAATAATTTAAAGGGTCACTGAAACACATTGACAGTAAATTCTGATTTTATCTGTGAATTTATTTGGTTGTTATCTCCAGGCTGAAAATATTTACAATGATGAAGAGTCAGATGTCACGACATCCGAACTGGAGGGGCAAGGATCTTAAACCCAAAGTATGAGTTGTTTCTATTGAATGTATTGCTACATGAATGCTTGATTTGTCAAGCGCCAAAAAGGCATTGTATAGTAGGAAATGTAAGTGGGATGGCTTCTGGCATTCTTTACCCTCTGATTCTAGCACTTTCAAGTGAGCTGTTGCGTACTGTATCATATTGTAGCTATTAGGGGGGAAAAAAAAAGGAATGTTGCTTAAGAACGGACATCATTGTTTTAAAACACACATTGCTGGGTATTGCCTTTGATTCAACTGTCATTTTCTCAAACTTTTAAGTGCTTGCTCAAGTTCCCAAATATGCGAGGATAACTTTTACACTTTTTCCTTCCAACACTTCTTGATTGGCTTTGCAGAAATAAAGTTTTAAAATAAAGTTTGTTTTGTTCTTTTAGAAGATGGGGAGGGGTGGGTGGGTGTGCACGCTCCCCATATATCCTTTATCGGGTAGAAAAAGATAGGTAAAAAGAATACACGGAAGCTGTTAAATTCATCATACATATTTACTTAATCTCTACAGAATTGAGTAGATAAAATCAGATTCACGTTAGTGAAAAATCTCTACAAAATGTCTTTGAAAAGCAAAACAAGACTGCCTCTTAACAATTCATATCCTCATGAAAGACGTGGGCTGTAAAAATAAAGCAGTGTGTTTAGCACAAACTAGAAGATATCTGCATCATTTTTTCACAGTTATTTCCATCTACAGTCTGAAAGAGGTAGATTTTTTTCTGCAACACCTGAGAATTGAATTGTGATAACCAGGTGTGTAATAAAGGCAGTTGCATACATAACTAAAAATATAGATCTCAAGACCAGAAAATGTACTACAAGTCTGAGGATAAAATGGCCTGATACCCAAGACCCAAGTTTTTGCTACATTTTGGGGGTCTACTGCCACTAAAAATATACATCAAGATTGCATGGTAGTGCACCATATGCAGTAAGTGAATTCAACATTTAAACTTTTTCTGGGCCAGCAATAGCATTACAGTGTTCTAGAATACGGTAGATACAGGGTGTGCTACAAAGCCACAACACTGGGCTGGTGAGGTTATCAATTTAGGGGAGGGTATCCTTCTCTGAGGTCCCATCTGCTTTTATTCACAGGGTAATGTGAGGAGAGATTCTACATGTATTTCATACAGAATCCCTATCCTCTAAAGATCTAGCTAAAAATGCATGTAAGCTGAAAGCAGTAGGCCAGGACTGTTCATCACATTGCTTTATAAAGCCCTTGAAAATATGCAACAGGTTGAAGATTTACAGTCTTCCACACAGGACAAGCACCACAAAAGAAATGTGGCAGGCTACAGACATGGCTTAATAAAATGTTAAGAGCTGTGTATCCAGCAGACTTATGAAATGTGATCATTAGTAATAATTTCAAAGTAGACTGTATTTCTGATACACGTCCATGGGAAATGAGTCCAGTATTTCATTTAGTAGCTGAGGGTGGGAGGGTATTTATAGAGGCTATTGAAAGGTTTTTTTGTTTTGTTTTTGACTTCACTTTGACAGTAGTGAGGTTATGAATTTATCAATTTTCTACTTTCTGACCCCTTGATTAACATAAACAATGAGAAAAGTTTACAAAGTTATAATTCTCTACTCCAGGGACTGTTTTTGGACATTTTTCAATTCTTTGAACCTAGTTTTGACCATAAAATGTGCCAGGAGTTTACAAATAAAATTTTTAGCAAAGAGAGATGTAATTTAATTCAGTCAAGTAACCAGCAAGTGTCAGTCTGATAGTTTCGCTCAGTAGAATGTGGTGCATTGGCTTTACTTGAACCTTTAAAAAATTTACTTAAAGCATTTCCATGTAAATTATACCAGAGATAAGTAATTTGTATGGCTGAGCCACAACTAAGACTCTTTCTTGCATGTTTAATTTTAAATTCCCCCAATTCAAAGTATAGAAACATTAATAATACTGGTTTTTGTTGTTTTAAGTGATAGCTAGCATAAAAGAAAGAAATAGACCAGAAAGTTAAGATGTCTTTTTGACTATGTAAACAATCTGCCAAGTTTTCCCAAGAACCAAAAAAAAAAAAAGAAAAAGAAAAAAGAAAAAAGCTGGTTCCAGTGTTTTTACTTTGGAATTAAATGTTAGTGCTGGTCTATAATTTAAATTCTCTATTAGGAAACAAAATAATTAGTGTTCTTTGCTGATAAAACGTGTCAACCCAGGGCCTCTTATGATAGGCAAGTGCTTGCCACTGAGCTACGTGTACAGACCCTGCTTGGTGAGTCTTAAAGCAAATGAACACCCAACTTTCACAAAGCCAAAATGTAACGATGGAGGAGGGGCCTCTTAGGTTTTGCCCTAAACTCAAAGTACTCAAGAAAGCCATTTTCAAGGAACGATCACCTTGTGGTGGAAGGTGGAGAATTAATCACCATCTTCTACAGTCATCATCAGGTAGTCCAAATTTCACATGTTGTACACTCAAGTCAGCATAATAGGACTAGTTTACAAGTAGCATCTTAATATGTTTTGTCAAAACTTGAAGGTTATATGGTCATTTCAGTTTGTCAAGTGAATCAAGAAAAGCTGATTCAAATGAAAAATGTTAAGTTTGTTTCTGACCAGTTCCCCCATTCCCTTGTATTTAAAGGCATTTTCCTTTGACTAATATTAATGGGCTAAGATACTTAAATTTGTTTTCACATCAAGGAGCCATCAGGTGAATTTTAGTTAGGAAAATTATGTGCAAGGAGCAGGAAGCAAGAACAAAGCATTGAAGGCATGCACTCCAACAAAGGGGGAAAATGAGGCAGATGTGCAACATAGTTGAGGAAAATTTATAGAGTAAAACTATTCCAAACTGCGAAGCAGCCTCCTGTACCACATAAGTCCAGTAGTTCTAAGAAAATACAGATATGGTAGAAAAAGTAAGAAAATTTTCACCACAAAACCAATAGTTACTACTAACAGAGGAAGTTATACACAAAATATATCTCTCAATACAGTGATCATACTTCACCCTAGTCAACTGACTCAATGCCTTGAGCAGCAGAAACTGAAGATGAGGGCTTTTGTGCAGCACTTCTCTCACTCACTGACTCAGCCTTGGCCCTAGCCTCCAAGTGCATTCCCAGGGCTCTTCTTGAAGTGTCTTTGAAGGAATCCAGGACAGCACAGGGCTGCGTTGCAGGTGACACCAAGTCCCCATCTGCTGCTTTGATAGAGACCTGCTCTTTCAGGACTTCGACCTTCTCGTTGAGCTCATTTCTCTCTGTCTGAAGAGCCCTGCACAGCTTCTCTAACCGTTCCAGTTTTATTTGAAAGGCCTTGTACTCTTTATCACGGACAGTTTTCTGTTGTGTGTTTTTTTAAAATGAAAAACAAAACCAGTCGAGAGTTCCATAACCTCATTAAATACAGTAAACAAAATAACTGAGCTGAACCACATTGGAAACCTGTTACTGTCTACTATACATGTTTAGTTTCCTCAGAAACCTAACACTCAATCTAGTTTACCTTGACTGCATATGCATCTTAAGTATAGGACTGCTATTTAACATGTTTTAAATTCCGTTTCTTGAAAATAGGTAAAATCCCCCTAGAGTTGTTAAGTGTCATGTTAGAGAAATTAAAGGTAGGTAGTTGTCAAAGGCTTGTAAAACTTGAGCTTGATCAGAATAAGATTTGGTTTGTTTATTTGAGACAGGGTTTCTCTATGTAGCTCTGGCTGTCCTGAAACTCAAATCCACTTGCCTCTGCCTCCCAAGTACTGGGATTTACAACTGCTGGACAAAACAAGATTTTTATGCATGTGTGCCCCAACATCATGTTAAATTAGTTAAGATGTATAGTGACTGCGAGCAATACATTTTCCCTTGTAACATGGCCAAAACGTATTTTTGTTAATCTTTTTTCAGGTAAAAAGTTATTGAGGTTGTTTGCTGGTAGTCACATTAGGAAGTCTAACGAATGTACCTTCCTAGGCCTGGACTCAACATTAGCATCTCTTAGCCGTAGCTGGCCTGGAACTATGTAGCTCAGAGCAGCCTCGAACTAGAAGTCCTCTTTAGTGTGTTGTTAAGGCAGGCACTTGACCTAAGTCAGGCCTAGTGACTCAACGTCTTTGGCTGGCATCTTAATAAGAATCTGTTATGGATTCAAGTTTGAGAAGACATCAGATGTTTAAATTAACGGGGTATTAAACATGCTTGATCCTTCATTCAAGGCCTTCTACCTCTATTCAGCTACGAGAAAAGGCTGTCTATCCATTAACTTCCATACTCTATGCATAACTAACCAAAGACCCTAATCTTACCTCTTCGGCCATCTGCAGAAGTGCTTTATTATTGTTTTCCCATTTGGTACGCCATATTATTGTTTCTTTTTCCAGTTTTTTAATTTTCTTTGTCATCTGTGAATGAACATAATTACAACTTTAAAATCCTAAGTTAATAGTTAAAATTTTCTTTGTGTGAATGTTTTGGCTGCATGTATATGTGTATATAGCATATGTCTGGTGCCCTCAGGAGGTGAGACCATCAGATCCCCTGGAACTGGAGTTACAGATGGTTGGGCCATTGTATGGGTGCTGGGAACTGAACTTCAGTCCTATGCAACAATAAGTAAGCTTAACTGCTGAACCATCTCTCCTGCCCCTGAATTCATCCTATTTCTATGGGCTGTCCAATCACCAAAAAGGATTAATGTTGCCCTTTGCTCTATCACTGCATTTGTCTCTGCCTTCCAAGACTAAATATTGATATCCTACCACAACATCCAATCATTTGAGGTAGTAGAATTTAGTTTAGCTTTCTATGTTTTAGAACTTGTTATGACCAGGCTGACCTAGAATTCAGAGATCTGCCTGCCTATGCCTCTGAAGTGTCGGGATTAAAGGAATGTTAGCATCATGCCCGGGCAAAAGAACATTCTTAACACTTTTTATGATAACTCAACTTTTAGAAGTTGAGAATTGATCTGTGCCTATCAATAGTCATTCTTAGTATTCCTTTTGTCTGAGTTCACACCAGCTATGATTGAAGTCAGGACACTGAGCCAGGTGCTGTTAAGCAAAACAACAAGACAGACAGATGCCTTCTGCTGTGTGGCTAACAAACTAGGACAAAGGCCATGGAAAGAACTCATAGAACAGAGTTGAATACTGACCCACAGTGATCTACTTACTGTGCCTAACAGTTACCCCTCGATTGGATTATCAACTCAAAGAACTGGTAAGCAGAACAAATCTGCTTCTCATGGAATTTTCCATATTACTAGGTCTAAAAATGCCTAAAGCTGGTAATCTGAGCATGGTTTAGTTCACAGTAATTGAGCAAATGTTCAGTGTGCCACTACCAGAAATTGGTGGGTCTTCACTATTTTAAAGGGATAAAAGGCCAGTGAGGTGTTTGCCAGCAAATCTGATGGACCTTAGTTTTATCCCTGGAACCTATATGTTGTAAGGAGAGAGAGAACGTACAACAAAATAAGTAAATGGGGTGGGTGGGGGCGCACAAAGTCAACAACTTGACTACAATCACACCTTTTAAGATTTATATTTTATTCATGTGTGTGTCTGTGTGCACGTGGCCATGGGTGCCCATGCAGACCAGAAGAGGGCAGTGGATTTCCTGGAGCTGGAATTACAGGTATTTGAGTGACTTATGGGTGCTGGAACTGAACTGAACCCTCTGGAAGAATAGCAGGCAATATTAACCACTGAGCCATCTCCCTACCATGTTGATTTCTTCTTCTTTGTGTATAATCATGGGGGGCATGTGCACAGGAGCATAATGCCCACAGACACCAGATCACCTTGAGTTACAGATGGTTGTGAGTCACCCAACATGGGAGATGACCCAGAGCATGCATTCTTGGCTACTAACATGGAATAATGGTCATGGCTTACACTACTTTTAAAAATTATCCATTGTAGTCTGACTAATGTGTACCTGTAATCCAGTTAACTGAGCTGGGAAGACTGAGGATTGAGGCAAAAGGGCTGTTTGAGTCCTAGAATACAAGACCAGCCTTGGCATCATAGTGGGAGGGAAAAAAAGTGCATGTGATGGTACAAGGTTATAGAACATCAGATGTTCAAGCTACACCAGTCTGGGCTACACAGTCTGTTTTTGTTTTTTGAATATTTATTTATTTTATATATGTAAGTATGCTGTCACTGTTTTCAGACACACCAGAAGAGGGCATCCTCTTACAGATCCCATTACAGATGGTTGTAAGCCACCACATGGTTGCTGGGAATTGAACTCAGGACCTCTGGAAGAGCAGCAGTGCTCTTAACTGCTGAGCCATCTCTCCATCCCCCAAGATCTGATCTGTTTTTGTTTTGTTTTTAATGCAGGCAAGAAAAGGGTTTTGTGAAAGGAATGGAAGTAAGCCATTTACATGGAATGTAAAGTAATTAATACATATTTCTAAAAATAAAAATTTATAGTAACTAATGCAGAAGTACAAAGATTAGCTATTTGGGGAAACATTAAGGAATAAAGTGACCAAATAAAGCCCTATATTTGGAAAGATACATAAAAAGACAGTCTCATTAACAATATAAACTCACCCAAGTAGTATATAAATACCTTTTCCATTTCCTGCCTGAAGGTTGTAAAAAGTTCATTGCTTTTTGCCATAGTAGTCTGGAATTCTTCAAATTTATCCATATAAAGAGAAAGCTACAGAACAAAATGGAAAGTCAGTTATCCTGAGTAGGTAAACAATTCAAACTCAAACTCTACATGATGAGGGTAAAATGTCATGGCTAAAGTTCTAATAACTCACAGAGATCTAGTACATGGGAAGCTTATTGCTGTTAGTATAATGCAGAAACTATTAATTATAACCTCATTAATTAAAAAATTTCACACACCTGCTAATATTTGAAAACTGTAAAACAGCTCTTAGCTTACTATCGGATATTTTCTGAGTATGGAGGTAGTGAGATGCTCAAGAACAAACTAGGAAATGGTAGTTTTCTTTTAACTTAAAGGAATTTGTATTCAAGATGAGTTTAAAAATAATATAAAAAAGCCACACACTCCACCCGGAGAAAAAAGAGAAGACTGTGAGAAAAAGGAAAAGCTTTAAGTTCCGGGAGGGAACCCTTCAGCACAATGGTCTAATGTCATTCATTACAAGGAAACCAGTTCAGAGGATTTTTTTTCCTCCCAAGAGCACAAACTATAAGTAAAGGGGCAGGCTGGAAAGAGTGCTTGGTGTTCTTGCAGAGGACCTGGGTTTCGGTTCCCAGAACCTGAATGGAGGTACACAACTATTTGTAATTCCTGATCTCTGCAACAGACACATTCATACAGGCAGACAAAGCACTCATACACATACAAATTTTAAGTAGAGGGGTTGTCTATGGCTACAGCTTAGCAGTAGAATGTTTGCTTAGTGTGTTCAGGACCATAAACTTCAATCCTCAGTAATGAATCAAGTATGGGGAGAGGACACCAAAAAACCATTTAATCAGTGATATGACAGGAATATCCAACAAAATGTGGGAGGCTGAGCTGGGATATCATGGAAGATGGCCCACCCACATACAGTTCCTGGGTGGGCGTCACATGGGAAGCACTTGAAGCAGGTGCTACTACTGTGGGGCGAGCAGCAGCAGATAGTTCATCAGTAATCACTGGAAGATAGGCAACAAGCAGTACCTACAGAAAAGGGTAGCAAAACAAACTGCAACAGAATGCAGGATTGGGCAAAAGCAAGGGTCTGACAATGGTGGTACTCAAAGAGCACTTTTGCACTCTTTACTCCAGTAGTTTCAGTGAGATCTCTAACTGAAGCTGGGACATCCATGTAAAGGCCATATCATTAAGAGTTCAATGCTGGCCCACAGTAGTGAAATAGATGCCAACTACCCACTTGGACCAAGGCACATCAATAAGAAGTGTACTGGCAACTACCATGAAATATCACAAAGCAGCAAATGAAATCAACTCTTGCAAAGGATGGTAATGTTCAGGTAACAGAAAAATGACAGCAAAGGAAACACAGATGTTACGGGTCCCAGACAGCACCTGCAGAAGACCACTTAAATACAGACTTTATACCTTATCCACATTGAGTCTCGTCTCCATTCAGTTAGACAACTGAATGTATAGAACTGACAAGTGATGAATTTTAAGTTTCTACTAGCCTTCTGGCAATGATTATAACCTATGGTAAAAGTTCCAGAGACTTCTGGAACGTGTTAAATTTTGTACTCTTGGGCTGGAGAGATGGCTCAGTGGTTAAGAGCACTGTCTGCTCTTCCAAAGGTCCTGAGTTCAATTCCCAGTAACTACATGGTGGCTCACAACCATCTTTAATAGGATCTGATGCCCTCTTCTGGTATGTCTGAAGACAGCTACAGTGTACTCACATAAATAAAATAAATCTTTAAAAAAAAAATTGTGCTCTTAAATACAGCTAACATACAGTAAAATGTACTATCCTATCCCCCCAAAATAGTATCCAAGTGGTACTTATAAAGATTCATGCCCGGTTTAATGTATTAGTGTAAAGAGACTTAAACTTTAGTTTCTTTCAATAGAACCTAGCTAGCTAAAAAAAAAAAAACACTTAATTTCACCTACTAAGAAAGGGAATCTTTCTTGTACCTTCTCAAGTAAGGAGATGGATGGCACACACTACACGCATTCTAAATATATTGTACCAGAACACCTGCACAGTGTGGAATGAAAAGGGAGGGAAATACACAGAGAAACCCTGTCTCAAAAAACCAAAAAAAGAAAGAAAAGAAAAGAAAGAAAAGGGAGGGAAAGCCTTAGCTAAAACTATGTCACAAAACTACCTCCAAGTGGAACTATGATTATAAGCAGTACTAAAACAGCTTAGGTGACAAATTAGCACAAAAGTATAACTAGGTTAAGGTATGTGAAACTGTGTAACATTCTTTACATCTGGAAGCTTGCCAGTTTCCCCTTACTGTGGGATATGAGGCAAATATACTGGCACAGAATATACTTGTCAGGCATAGTTACCATTTACACACACCTTCCATCAAAGGAAGTAGACATGGTTGAATACTTTATTACTTTTACTGCTTAAGTACAAAAAGGTACAGTGAAGACCTAAAACAGTTTACAAACATCAGGTTTTAAGGATGGTGTTTTGGGTGGAAATAATCACGTCTAATATTAGCAGAAAATATAGCTTAGTACCTCACGCATGGTTGAGAAATCTCTACTACCTGAGGAACAGGATAAGATGGGGCGAAAGGGTATGGAGACAGGTAAGAAGTGTCTGGGAAACGAGAACCATTAAAGATGGATAGCTAACCATCCCAGTTTGGTTGAGATTTGAGAGTGGGAGCCACTACTACTAAGACATAGGTCTTTTAGTACTAAAACCAGACACTCAAATTTGGATGGTTACCCTAAATGAAAAGACACTTCTAGCCGGGGGGTGGTGGCCGCGCAGGCCTTTAATCCCAGCACTCGGGAGGCAAAGGCAGGCGGATTTCTGAGTTTGAGGCCAGCCTGGTCTACAGAGTGAGTTCCAGGACAGCCAGGGCTACACAGAGAAACCCTGTCTCGAAAAAAAAAAAAAGAAAAAAAAGAAAAGACACTTCTGAGAGATATTCAAGACTGCTCCCTCAGCACTGTGTCAGCTCTTGCTGGGAACAAGCAAAACCACATCAGAGGAGTTTCCAGGTATGTATTAAATGAGTCATTTTTTTAAAAAACAAATTCTGCTATCTCAAGCTATCAAATTACCTGCTGTTTTAGTTGTACTTCTTGCTGTTTCATTTGTTCATATTTGTGCCTGGATTCTGTGGCTTCTTTTAATAACTAAAAAACAGAAACATCCTTGCAAAAGTACTAATAACAATTACAAATATTAATATGTTAAATACCATAGTTACTCCACATCCTTCAGCTCACTATTTTAGCAAGAATGACTACCCTACAAATGGACTACCTTCTTTCCACCAGTTACCATTCACACCTTCCATCATTAGGAAGTAGAAATGTTTGAATACTTCATTATTTTTACTGCTTAAGTAGAAAAAGGTACAGTAGAGGCCTAAAACAGTTTACAAACTTGAGGTTTTAAGGATGGTGTTTTGGGTGAAAATAACCACATGTCTAATATTAGCAGAAAACATAGCTAAGTACCTCACGCATGGCTGAGAAATCTTCTCTACTACCTGAGGAACAGGATAAGATGGGGTGAAAGGGTATGGAGACAGCAGTAAAGTTTAGAGAACAAGCGAAACAAAATGGGTTGAAGACTGGAGATGTGCTTGCTTTATAGGCAGAAAGCCTTGGGTTCAATCCTCAGGACTTCCTAAATTCGGTATGGTGGTTCAAAAAGTTTAAGGTCATCTTCCAGCCAGGGCTACAATATGAGACCCTGACTCAATACACATAAAATAAAGGGGGTATGTCCTTGTTGGAGATCCTGACTCAATAAAATTACAATTACACCAATGAAAATAAATCATTTCCCTAGTGTCAACTTGTTGAAAAACAAAACAAGGGCAAGGTATGGTATTGCATGCCATATGAATCTAGCACTCAAAAGACAGAGGCATGTGGATCTGTGAACAGAAGTAAGGAGCCAAAAGCCTTCTAGTGCTTTTCTATCGTACCCCAGGAATGACACTGAATGTTTTAGTTAAAATACTGGCAATACCTTTTCCTTTTTTTTCTTAAGGAAGAGAACTTACAAACTCTCTCTCTCTCTGATGTTTTTCATCAGCTTCTTTTATCAGCTGTGTTGTTTGCTGAAGTTTGGCATCCACAAGCTGTTGTTGCAATTCCTTGTGTTTGAATACTTTATCAATATGCTATGGAAAAAGAATTCCTTCCATCACTTTAATGAAGACAGGAACACATTGGGGGAGGAAATATAAGATGTTACAACACTCTTTACTCTGCTTTCCTATTAACACCACATAGGTAAGAATACTAGGTCTTTCTGTCTCTGCACCTAAAGTAGTATTGCTATCACCTGCAAGAGTACTGCCCTTTGGTCAGCCCTGTTGGAGCAAGGCATCATCACAAGACAAAGAAGAGATCAAACTAAAAGCACACACAGTGCTTTTTCTGCCCATTCCTTTTTTTCCTACCCACTAAATTTTGCTAAATTTGTCAATTGATGGCAGTATTTGGCATGAGTCAAAGCCAAGCTAGTATGTGACACTAGGCAAATTTCTGTTCTGCTAAATCTCAATGACAGTATTTGATATAATCATACCCAGATTTGCTGACCTGTGAGTAGTTGAACCACTTAAGGTGCTTGGTGCCATACAGACATTTGGCAAAAGCTTGCATTTCCAAGAACTGTTAAGTGGCTAGTTACATACACTGAAGCCATCAAAACATGATTGCCTTCTTGGAGCTGGAGAATTAGGGTTCTTCCAGTTACAGTATGATATGTGACAGGAAGAGTCCTAATATGCGATGAGGTAGCGGTAGCCTAGGTATTAAGAACATGGCAGATGCCGGGCAGTGGTGGCGCACGCCTTTAATCCCAGCACTTGGGAGGCAGAGGCAGGTGGATTTCTGAGTTCGAGGCCAGCCTGGTCTACAGACTGAGTTCCAGGACAGCCAGGGCTACACAGAGAAACCCTGTCTCAAAAAACCGGAAAAAAAAAACAGAACATGGCAGATGATTTCTTCACTTATGAATATGAACATGCCATGGTATTAATCACAAATAACAGGATTCAAACAGGGTTTTCTAATTTGCTACACCTATGAGGAAGCAGATAGCCAATTAATAAAACTAAAAGAATCATAAGAAAATGGGGGTGGGGAGCCTAGACAGATGGCTCAGCAGTTAAGAGCACATCCACAGGACCCATGTTTAATTCCCAGTACCCACGTGGCAGCTCACAACTGTAACTCCAGGTTCAGAGGCTCTGACACCCATACACAGACACACATGCAGGCAAAGACCAATGCACATGAAATTGGAAAAAACAATTAGGGCTAGGCCCATGCCTTTAATCCCAGTAGGAGGATCTTTGTAAACTCAAGGCCAGCCTGGTCTACATGGTGAGGTCCAGGACAGCCAGGATTAAAGAGAAAACCAAAAAGAAAGAAAATCAGGACTTTAATAGTTTAATAATAAATTTTAGCCTGTATGACAACAAAACCACAAAACTATTTAATAAGCTCTTCAATAATAAAACAGGACAAAGAAATCTTATATGTTGGAGATGAGACATAAACTAGTAAAACAGATAGGCTTTATTTGGTTCTTAAGTCAGACTTTTGTTTTTAATAACATAAAAATAGGAATGGTTAAGAGCTCTTGCTGCTCTTCTTGTTGCTCTTGAAGAAGACCCAACAATGGGCAGCTCACAACTGCATGTAATTCCAGCTCCAGGGATTCCAATATCCTCTTCTGACCTCTCGGAGCACCCACACATAACATTTTAAAAGAAAAGCAGATACATTCTAGCAGTGATTAGATTTAGCATTAAATAACCACTTTTTAGATGTGAAAATGATTGATTTATACACTAAATATCTACAAATGGTGCTGGAGAGATGGCTCAGTGGTTAAGACCGCTGGCTGCTCTTCCAGAGAATCTGGGTTGAATTCCAGCACTCACATGGTGGCTTGCAACCATGTGTTGATTCCAGTTTCAGGAGATCTGACACGCTTTTAGCCTCCTTGGGCACTAGGCACATGTTCACAGACACATGAGAACAGAACATCCATATTCATAAGATAATTTAAATTTTTTTCAATGAGTTCAAAACAGGAGCTATAGACATGGCTTAGCAATTAAATGCAAGTACTGTTCTGAGCTTGGTTCCCAGCACCCACCTTGGGCATCTCTTAGTCACCTGTAATTTCAGTTGCAAGGGATCTAATATCCTCTTAGGACCCAGACAAAGACAAACATATATACATATAATTTAAAATAGACTTGGAAAAACTTAAAAAAATGTTCAAGGCCATAACACTGTCTGAAAAAACCTAACACCTGATATCTTAGCACTCAGGAAGCAAAGACTATATCTGCTATGAGTTCCAGGCCGGCCAGGAATACAGTGAGTTTCAAGTCAGACTGGGCCACAGATAATGATCATACCTAAAACAACAAAAACCTCACAAAAGGCCAGGTGTGGTGGAACATGCCTTTTATCCCAGCACTCGGGAGGCAGAGGCAAGTAGATCTGAGTTTGAGGCCAGCCTGGTCTACAGAGTGAGTTCCAGGACAACCAGGCTACACACAGAAACCCTGTCTCAAAACACCCCGTACCCTAGCAAAACAACAAAAACAAGCCTCACAAAAGACAGAGGCCTGGGGTATAATAAGTTAAATGGTAAAACATAGCATACACAAGGTCCCTTGGGATTGATTTCAGCACCAAAAGATAGATTTAAAAAATAGGGTTGAAGGTAGCTAGCTCAGTAGTAGAAAGCCCTGGATTTAACTAATAGCACAATTAACCAAAAACCTAAATAAAAAGGAAATTAGGTTTTTAAATGTAAAGCTGGGCATATTTTATACATGCTTGTGGTCAGCTGCCTGGGAGGTTCAAACAGGAGATCTACTTAAGCCACCCACAGTGATAAGCAAAACCCAATCTGAATGACAAAAACAAACAAACAAAAAAACCAACTAAATCAAACCAAACCCTGAAACATAGATATAATGAAATGGCTATAGATACTGTATAATCACAAGTGTTTGAGAGACAGGGTATTCTGGGGCCAAATATTTAATTATTAGTCAAGATAAGAAAACAATCTGTGTTGTGAGAATTGCCATTTTCTAGTATTACATGGAACTAGTATTTAATAAGACTCCTGGAAATTATCTTACCTGTTCCTGCAGATAGATTCTCAATCCTTCTGGTTATACAATGGTTTGATTCTTTCCCTAGTTGATAAACACGCTTCTGCTACACATGGACAGAAGTTCTAAGACATCCTGCAGCCATACTCTTACTATAGTAGTAAACAGAGAAGTTGCTACTAACAGTGAGCAGTATAAAACAATCTAGTGCTATTACCTCTTCCCTTAGTGCATACTGCTCAATAAGCTTCTTCAGCTTCTCTCCCAGTTCAATGTTTTCCTGTCGCAGCTTGGCGTTGTGTATGTCATGTTGTTCCAACTGAGCTTGGATTTCATTTAGAGTTATCTGGAAATGTGCTGTTGCTTCTTTACGTCGTTCTTCCTCCTCTCGTGCCTGCTGCATATTTTCTTCCTTAGTACCCAAAAGAATTTCTGTTAATAAGAGACCTCTGGACAAAATGCTCAAAGAAGCTGCTGTGGCCAGGAACTCAGGAGGCTGAGAAGAAGATCCCAAGTTCAAGGCCTGCCTGGGCTTACAGAATGAGTTAAATTACAGTCTGGGCAGCTTAGTGAGACCCTGTCTCAAGTAAAAAGAAAACGCAGGAGAAATGGTTCAACTGGTAAAGTGCTTGCTACCCAAGCCTAAAGACCTGAGTTCAAATTAATACCCATATAAAAAGTAGAACATGGAGCTAGAGATATGGCTCAGTGGTTAAGAGCACTGACTGCTCTTCCAGAGGTCCTGAGTTCAATTCTCAGCAACCACATGGTGGCTCACAACCATCTGTAATGGGATCTGGTCTTCTGGTATGTCTGAAGACAGCTACTGTGTATTCATCATATATATAAAATAAATAAATACAATCTTTTTTTAAAAAAAAAAGTGGAACATGTCAGCCTGTGCCTATAATCCTAGCTTTGGGGGGGGGGGGGATTCCACATGCACACTCATACTACGACCCCCAATACAGAAAAGGACATACACATACCAAAATAAATTTAAAAAAAAAAATTGGAAATGGAGCTCAAGTAAAAAGTGTTTGCCTAGCATGTGGGGAGAAAAAAAAGCTACTACCACCACTGCCCTGAAACATTATGTCTAAGATACAGTTTGTCCCTCTTACTTAGGACCAGAAAGCATACTTATTTTCTCTTTTCCCATACAGAGCACTGAAATATATCAATTGAGGATAATATATATGACTGTCCACTAGAACAGGCTTCTTGATAACCACATAAAGAATCAGATCAGTCTGAGTAAATAAACAGCCCCTCTTTCAGTTTACTTTCTAGGTCAAACCTCTCACTCCTGAGAGGTCAAGAGACCAATAGCATCCTTACTTTAAAAAGCTTACCTTCAAGTATATTTTATTAGTCCATTCAAAATGACTAGTTGGGGTGGGGATAGCATCTAACTTTTTATTGGGGGTAGGATGGGATTAAGTTAAGTGGGATTGAAACAAGGGCCTTGAGCACACTGGACATGTGCTCTCCCGATAGGCTATATCCCCAGCCCAGTTTTTAGTTTTCATTTTGAGACAAGATCTCATTAAGTTGTCCAGGCTGACAGTGAACTTGCTCTATAGCATAGGCAGGTCTTGAACTTGCAACACTCCTGCCTCAGTCTTCCAACGAGCTGTGGTTAAAGGTCTGTGCCCTTAACCTAGGTACCACCTACTTTAAGATCGAATTATATAGGTTCAGGGCTGGGAAGATACCTCAGTGGTTAATACTTGTTCTTGCAAAAGACCTAGGTTTGACTCCCAGCACCCACATGGTAGCTCACAACCATCCATTAACTCCCAGTTCAGGGTAATTCCAATTTCTGATGCCTGCTTCTGACCTGTACAGCCAGCAGCTATGTATTGGTGCACAGATATATATGTAGGCAAAACATTCACACACATAAATACATCTTTTTAAATAAATTAATAAATATGAATGATCAGTAGTCAAGAAGGAACTGAGGAGATGGTTTAGGGTTTAAGAGCATTTACTGTTTTTCCATAGGACCCAAGTTCAGTCCCTAGCATCCAAATCAGTTGGCTCAGAACCACCTGTAACTCCAAGGGATTGAGGTTCCCGTCAAGAGCATGCAATCACATACAGACCATAAATAAAATCATTTCTTTTTTTTTTTTTTTTTTTTTTAGCTCTGTACCTAATTTTTTTTTTAATTAATTTATTTTTTTTTGATATTTTATAAAATCATTTCTTAAAAAAAGGAAGCAAAGGAGCTAGAAAGATGGCTCAGAGGTTAAGAGCACTGATTGCTCTTCCAGAGGTCCAAAGTTCAAGTCCCAGCAACCACATGGAGCCTCATAACCATCTATATAATGAGATCTGGTGCCCTCTTCTGGCCTGCAGGCATACATGCAGGCAGAAAGCTGTATACATAATAAATCTTTTAAAAGGGGGAAGAGGGTGCTGGAGAGATGGCTCAGCGGTTAAGAGCACTGACTGCTCTTCCAGAGGTCCGAATTTCAATTCCCAGCAACCACATGGTGGCTTATAACCATCTGTAATGGGATCCGATGCCCTTTTCTAGTGTGTCTGAGGACAGCTACCATGTACTCATATACATTAAATAAATAGTTCTTTTTGTTTTTTAAAGGAAACAAAAGATAACTCCCATCTGGTGAAAACTCCATGTCCTAAGTTAATGCTGTTTTACCTAGGTCCTTGGGATATAGATGGGAGAGAGGGCATTTGCTCAGAGTTCCAGCTCAGTGCTCTACCCTATTATACAGGACAGGCCAGTTACAATGTTACAAAGGTAGATTCTTTTCATGGCTCTTTTTTTCTCTCTTCCTCCATGGATACCAATTCATACCTGCTTACTTTCCCTACATAAATCTGCCAAGATCTAAATGCTATTTCTTAAAGTACTCAGTAACCAAGAGTTAGGAGTGAGCCAGGAAACTTGGGCAGTGCAGTGCTGACATCCACTTGAGTGCTCAAAGTGCTCCTGCCTCACTGACTCTAAATTTACTAGTTTCTCATTTCATGGCAGCTACTTTAGTGCGCTGCAAACAAAAAACAAAACAAATAACTGGCAACTCTGAGCTTTTTTAAGCCATAGCTTTGAGAGGTGGGGGAAGGAGGGAGGATTGGAGAGAGAGGTCAGTGGTTAAGAGCACTGCTAGTCTTGTAGAGAACCCATGTTCAGTTCCCAGCACCCAGCAGAGAGTGGCTCCTAACCATCAGTAAGTTCAGTTCCAGTAAATTTGACACCCTCTTCTGGCCTCCTCCGGCACTAGACATGTACATGGTACACACAGATAAAGAAAATCTTTTCAAAAGAAAGTTAGGTGGGAGTTCCATGCTTACTCCATGTGACCAAATATGAGGGAATTCCTTTTCTGAACAGGAAACTCAAATTTAAAAGACAGTGTTCTATCAGTCTCACATTATATTGCCTCATTCACAACATCAGCCCAAGCAAACCAGAAACAGGGTCATATCTGGTCTCTAGATAGCCACAGATTTCAAATAGACACAAGATGACCTTTTGTGACATCATTTCAAAACAGTAAATCAACTAACCTTTAAGGTCTTATTATGACGCTGAAGTTCCCTGCAAAGAGACTCCAGTTTGCTTCTTGCCAAGATGGCCTTGCTGTGTTCACTCTGAAGGTGAACTTTCTCTTTCACGATCTGAGCTTGCTTCTTCTGCAGAATCTTCATTTGTTTCTGAACATTCCTGCTTTCCTCCAGCTAAAATTAGTAAGTACTTTATATTCAGAAAACATAGCAAAAGCCCCCATACCCTCAGTGAAGGCTAGAACAATCAGTTACCAACTAGGTGATTTTCTTTCTTTCTTTCTTTCTTTCTTTCTTTCTTTCTTTCTTTCTTTCTTTCTTTCTTTCTTTCTTTCTTTCTTTCTTTTCTTTTCTTTTCTTTCTTTTTTTTTTTAAGACACAGTTTTGCTATGTAGCCTGGTTGGCCTATAACCCTCAATCCTCCTGCCTCAACCTGAGATCTGGAATTATAGGCATATGGACCAAAGCCAGCTAAGAGCTGTGGCTGGAGGAATGGCTAGGCAGCTAGGAGTACTTAATAATCTTCCACGGGACCATTTTGGGTTATAGTACCCATATCATGTGGCTTACAACTGCCTGTAACTCTAGTTTCAAAGGACCCTCCCCTTCCCCCCCCTTTGGTTTTTTGAGACAGGGTTTCTCTGTGTAGCCCTGGCTGTCCTGAAACTCACTCTGTAGACCAGGCTGGCCCCAAACTCAGAAATCCGCCTGCCCCTGCCTCCCGAGTGCTGGGATTAAAGGCGTGGGCCACCATTGCCCGGAGTCTCTCTCACATTTTTTAAGTCTTAAAAAACAAAACAAAATAGGCTCATCACCCAGAGAGAGGGTCTTGAAAACTGTGAGCATCAATCAAGACATCAGCCTGTAATCACAGCACTCAGGAGGCTAAGACAGGAGGATTGTCATGATTTCAAGGTCAGCCTAGAGCTATATGAGTACCACCTCAGCCTGGGTTACAATATGAGTCTCTGTCTTTAAATACAAAACAAAACAAGCCAACTATTAGGCTAGAGAGCAGGCTTAAGCAGTGCTTAAGCAGAGGACCAAAGAGTTCAGGTCCCAGCAGCACAAGCCTGTAACTCCAGCTCCAGGAGTCCTGATGCCCTCTTCTAGCCTCCTCAGGTAATGCATTTATATGCACACCACCCCCAACCCAGTGGTAGAGCACTTGCCTCCTACAAGTAACACTTGGGGCGAGGATCCCATCCACAGCACGAAGAAAGGGTAGCAGGGAGAGCCCAGGACTGCATTGTACAATTTTATTCAAACTGTTTCATGCTATGTGAAATCACCAACCTCCTCCCTGTTCTAGTTGTAAGGAAAGTAAGCAATTTAGAGTGGATGGAAGATAAGATCTTAATCTTTCTTCAGCCTCTTAGATATTTATCTTCAGAACAACTTTTAATAACTCAAGTTCCACTTTATTATCCAAATTTTCAGGCCAAGAGTTGCCCAAGAGTACAGAGTGAGATGGAGATTGGAATCTTAAATTCCACCTTGACCTGGGGACCTTGATTTGTCACCTTTGCCTGACTTCAGAGACTAATTATAGCTCTTCCTAGTTTCAAGTCAGTGATTCATGGGCAATTTAGGCTCCTCATTTTCCAGCTGTAATCCTGTGTTTTGAACTGATGTTATACTTGATATTTCTTCTCCCAGAGTTTCAACTTTTGGGTTTTACTCTTTGTAAAATGAACTAACCCCTATTGTAGCCAGAACTAATTCAGCTGGTAAGGCCAGTATCTCTTGAATTTCAGTTTGTTGGTTAGCTGTCTATAGACTATTTCCTAGCTATTAAGATTTGCTGAAATCCAAATATAAAATACAGGATTATTGGGACTGAAGAGATGGCTCAATGGTTAAGATCACTGGCTACTCTTCTAGAGGACCTGGGTGCAATTCTTAGCACCCACATGATTCTCATAACCACCTGTAACTTCCTGGCTCCATTTCTAGCATGTAGAAGCAGCTTACAACAGTCTGTAACTCTATCCAGTCCCAGGAGATCCAACACCCTCTTCTGGTCTCCGACAACACCATCACATACATGGTACACTGGCATACATGTAGACAAAATACCCACATACATAAAATTAAAAAAATCTTTAATTAAAAAAAAAAAAAAAACGGGATTACTGGCTGGGCAGTGTTGGCACACACCTTTAATCCCAGCACTCCGGGAGGAAGAGGCAGGAGGATTTCTGAGTTTGAGGCCAGCCTGATCTACAGAGTGAGTTCCAGGACAGCCAGGGCTATACAGAGAAACCCTATCTCGGGGGGAAAAAAAAAAAACAAAAAAAAACGGGATTACTGAGCGTTTGTCTTTTGTCTTTATTTTTATTATAAAAGAAGCTGATGTGTTAACAAGATAAGGTGGCTTAGTGGGAGGCTTGCCACGCAAACCATATGGTTTGAGTCCCAAGAACTCACTCTGAAAAGTTGTCCTCTGTCCTCTGACATCCACATGCACACTGTGAGGCTCAAGTGTCAGCACCTTTTCTCACACACACAAACACACACATACATATAAAGCTGGAATTGTGTGTGTTATTTAGCAAGTAATATTGAACTTTTTCTAAGATTCCCACAGACTACTAAACTAAATTTAGAACTTTTTTTTTAACTAACTAGGATTCAAGGATCCTGCAATTTTAGGTTAGAAGCAAACGAATCCCTTTCAAGGTAACATCTATACTAACAGATAAGATGGCCACCTTACCAACCTTTTTCTTACTGAAGAAATTTCTTACTGAAGAAATTGATGCTGAGTCACAAAGAACAAGAGCGCCACCTTGTGGCCCATCAAAACACACCAAAAGCATCATTGCAGGATATGGTATGTCAAGTCTGCAATCCTTGGGAAGGTAATGAAGGCAAGATGAGGAGCTCAAGGTCACACTTGACAACATGAGTTCCAGACTGACCTGGGACAAATAAGGCTATCTGTAAAAGACCAAACCAACCAAACAAAAACTTTCCAAACTATCTATTTACAGACACTTCTCTAGGAACAATTGCTACTCTTGCATATGTGAGGTTGCCCAGGAATGGACTAGGCATGGCACTATAACTTCAGAGACTGAAGGGAGTCAGACTGAACTACTACCCCTGCTCCGGGGTTCCCACAACCCTGTGCTCACTAATCCTTTGCCGCCCCTTATGTTATTTCATCTGTATGGTCCTAAATAAATTTTTAAAAAGCAAACACCTTTTTTGTTTTTCATTGTTGTGACTTTAGGATGGATTAGCACAGCCAAGGAACTGGTATTTTGCTTTGATAATTGTCATTAATTTACACTAAGCAGCTACATGGTGACTCCAGGATGTCAAATTCTGGATTATATTGCTACAACTCAACAAAATTGTTGGTATATACCTACTAATTATTGGGGGTACTGTGGGCCACAGGCTGTGTAATATAAAAAAGGTTATTCTGTGTTTCTCTCAGAGTCAGATGGGGATAAAACTGGAAAGGACTCCTATGGGCTTCATTCTGATAACTTGAAGGTAAGAAGTGGGGACCTTCAGGTTGAAAATTTGTGGAGGAAGATGGGTATCATAATGCCACAAGCCAAGAAGGGCCCAGGCAGACAGAGATTCTTCTGGGAGTGATATAGTTGTTTTAACTGGCTCCAATTGAGGAAGGCAAAGAACAGACAAAAGAAGCTAGCCAGGAACAAAAGAGCTCACTTTGCATTTAGTCCCACCAGGCACAGAGGATTGATTCTTCAGGACCAGCTCCACACACAGCACACTGTAAATGTGGTACAGCACATCTCAGATGGAACCCACATCCATGTCGGCAGTATTCATTACAATGTCATAGTAATGGAGATTCTAACCGCTAGTTTGGAAAGCCAGAAAGCCATGCTTCGTGTCTAGCAGAGACACTGACAAATGAATCAAAAGTACATTCCATATATCAGTTTGTATTGCTCATCTGTGGAGGTCCTTGATTGCTTCTTGCACTCAACATAGTACAAGAGACATGCTCCATGTCTGGTCAAATAGGTATAGGTTTTGGACAGTATCAGAATTGCTGACTGCCAATGGCGAGCCACTTCCCATTTTCAAAGCTTGCCATATATATATATATTTTTTTTTTTGAGCAGAATCTTGGTATGTAGCCCAGGTTGACCTGAAAATCATAGAGACCCACCTGCCTGCCAAGTGCTGAGATTAAAGGTATATGCCGCCACACCATCCATCATGAACTTTTTAAATGCATTAAAAAACCCACTCTTAGTAGGTGTGGTGGTGAAAGCCTTTTGTCCCAGCACTCAGGAGGCAGAGGGAGACAGAGCACTGAGTTTGAGGCCAACCTGGCCTATAAAATGAGTTCCAGGATAGCCAGGGCTACACAGAGAAATCAAGCCCCCAAAACCTGCCCCCAAACCCCCCAAAAGAAAAGAAAAAGGAAACTCACTCTTACTAGTGGACAGTTCAGAAAAAAGCAGGTTTTAGTTGGATTTAGCTCACAGACTACATAATACATGTATTTTCCTGGTATACACATAAATGAAATTCTCCAGGGTGCTGGCTTCTAGATGTTCAATTCATATGACCTTACTAAACTTTTTCCAGAGTTGCTGGCAAATCTGTATACCCAATAGCACTGTACT
>CM052722.1:22268207-22307917 GCA_028551405.1 Uromys caudimaculatus | reverse complement strand
TTTTTTTTTTAAATTTTATTTATTTATTCATTTATTTATTATATGTAAGTACACTGTAGCTGTCTTCAGACACCCCAGAAGAGGGCATCAGATCTCATTACGGATGGTTGTGAGCCACCATGTGGTTGCTGGGATTTGAACTCATGACCTTCGGAAGAGCAGTCGGAGCTCTTAACCGCTGAGCCATCTCTCCAGCCCCAACAGTAATTTCTTAAACACGTGGGAAATAAAGACAAGAGACCATGCAAATCTACCCATTTTAGGTATATGAAGATTCTCTTAGGGCAGCGGTGGCGCACGCCTTTAATCCCAGCACCTGGGAGGCAGAGGCATGTGGATTTCTGAGTTCGAGGTCAGCCTGGTCTACAGAGTGGGTTCCAGGACAGCCAGGGCTACACAGAGAAACCCTGTCTCGAAAAACCAAAAAAAAAAAAAAAAAGAACACTGGCTACTTACTGTTCTAGAGGTCCTGAGTTAATTCCCAGTAACTACATGGTAGCTCATGACCATCTATAAAGGGATCTGATGCCTTCTTCTGGTGTGTAGATGTATATACAGACAGAGCATTCCTATATTTAACTAAACAATTTTTCAAAAAGGTTTTGCAATTGTAAAAGTGCTACCTTATGAGTCAGCCTGATGGTGGTAGCGTGAACTTTTAATCCCAGCACTCAGGAGGTAGAGGTAGGGGAAATTCTTTGAGTACATGGCCAGCTTGGTCTACACAACGAAACCCAGGAAGGCCAGGGCTACACAAAAAAACAGTCTCAAAAAACAAACAACAACAACAACAACAACAACAAAAAAGCACTCGGGAGGCAGTGGCAAACACTGGTGATCTTTGCTGAATTCCAGGCCAGCCAGGCCTACATAGTGAGACCCTGTCTTTAAGAGAGAGGGAGGGGAAATGGCATCTCATTGTGATCTTCCTCTCTGACCACTACATGAAGTTATTAATACTGCTATATGTCCTTTTGGATCATTAGGCTAAGTTATCTTTGGTTTTCCACTTCTATGAAATGCTTCTTTCCTATCTTCTGCCCCGGTTTCCACTGGTTTTTGTTTGTTCCTTTCATATTTGTAGGTATTCTTTTATTCTTCCATATTTTACTGTGCTAGGAATTGAATCCAAGACCTTGTACGTATAAGATAAATGCTCTATGGCTGAGTTATATATATACACCCCCAGTCCTAGGTGCTCTTTCAGGTCTATCTTTTAAAAATGTTATGTGTGTGGGTATTTTGCCTGCATGTATATGACATTTATGGTACTTTCCTGCTACAAAGGCCAGAGAGGGCATCATCAGATCCCCTGGAACTGGAATTATAGTAGGTTGTTAGCTGCCATGTGGGTGCTGGGACTCTAGCAGCTAGGCGCTCTCAACAACTAAATCATCTCCGGCCCCCTTAACATATTGTTGATACTAAGTCTAACTCTACTGGAAACGTTGTCCCAGGTTTCTAATGTCTCTTTCAAGGTACTTTGAATCCTTTTTTCCTGGTATACACTGAATCTGGGGCTGGCACATGCTAGGCAAGCACACTACCACTGACATGTATCTCTAGCCATTTGTTTAAGGCAGGGTCTCACTAAATTGCCCATATAGCCCTCCAACTAGTGATCTTCTTGCCTTAGTCTCCTCAATAGCTGGCATTATAGGCCTGCACTAACAGGCCCCAGTCTTTAAGGCATTTATTGGAGGCACATATTGATTTCAGTAGACCCATTTCTACAATTTTTATTTATTTGCTTATTTATTGTATGCATATATACCATGACATGCCTGTGGAAGTTAGAAGATAACTTCTAGGAGTCAGTTCATGCCTTCCACCATGTGAGACCTAGGGATACAACTTAGGTTATCAGGCTTGGCAGTAAGTACCTTTACCAACTCAGTCATCTTTTTAAAAAAAAAAAAGATTTATTTACATATTTTATGTATGTGAGTACACTGCCACTCTCTTCAGACACACCAGAAGAGGGCATCGGATCCCTACAGATGCTGAGAGCCTTATGTGGCTGGGAATTGAACTCAGGACCTCTAGAAGAACAGCAGAGACTGCTTTGCCATCTCTCCAGCCCCTAACTCAGTCATCTTGCTGGCCCATTTTTTGTGTGTGTGTGTTATTGTTTTGTTTTTTTTAAGACAAAGTCTTGTTGTATAGCCCAGGCTGATCTCAAACTCACAGCAATCCTCTAGCCTCAGCCTCCCAAGTGTTGGAATTACAAATGTGAACTAACACACCTAGATGATTTGTGTAAATTCTTTTAAAACTATTTAATTGTGTGTGTCTGTGCATGCTTGAGTGGATGAATGAGCACTACAAGCATGCAGGAACCCACTAGGGTCAGAAGAGGCATCAGACCTCCTGATATTAAAACGGAGCTCCAGGTGCTTGTGAGAGACCTGTGCTAGGAAGCCAAGCCATGTCCCCTGCCGGAGCAGTATGCATTCTACTGGTGAGCCCAACTTGTGCATTTTGATAATGCTTTTCGTGGTGTAAGAAACCTATCCCGCCGGGCAGTGGTGGCGCATGCCTTTAATCCCAGTACTTGGGAGGCAGAGACAGGCAGATTTCTGAGTTCGAGACCAGCCTGGTCTACACAGTGAGTTCCAGGACAGCCAGGGCTACACAGAGAAACCCTGTCTCAAAAAACCAAAAAAAAAAAAAAAAAAAGAAAGAAAGAAAAAAAAGAAAAAAAAAAGAAACCTATCCCAAAGGCACTCAGTAGGTAAGATCGCTTTCTGGACAAGCTTCAGTATATGAGTTCAAATCCCCGGTACCCATACAAAAAGTCAGGCATAGTTATATAAGTACCTGTTCTCCCTGTGTCATTTGGGGGAGGGGTGTCTGTGTTATGAGGATCACTAGTTCCAGTTTTAGTAAAAAACCCTCTCAAGACAGTAAGATGGAAAGGCCCAATGTCCTTCCACTAACTCTTGCCACGTTTGTATCATCCTCCCAACACCCCCACATATGGGGGGGGGGGGACAAGAGCCTTAACACTTACCATCTCAACAAATGGGTTGCAGAAGGAATTGTCCAAGGCCAGCTTAGTCCATATATCAAGTTCTACAACAACCAAGGCTACATAAGACATTATCTCAATAACAAAAATGAGAAAAGTAGATCTTCTCTTCCAAAGTTAGGAAAAATTTAACTATTAACAAATCTAAATATTGTCTCAAAGATTTTTTTCTGAATCAAGGTCTTATATCCCAGGCTGGCTGGTCTCAAACGGCCTCTGACACTATGCCATTGAACTGCTAATACTGCCTCCACCCCTGGGATTACACAAGTGCACACAACATTGTTTTATGCAGTACTGGGAATGGAACCCAGAGCTCCATGCACACAGGTGCACTATAGGCACATGGCACACACATGTATGGGGACATGTGCATGCACACATGCGCACACAAATACCCCCCCAATACATAAATAAATAACTCCTAACACTGAATTTTAGAAAATCTATTCTAGCTGGGTACAATGGAACATGCTTATAATTTTAACTATTAAGACTCAGGCAGAAGGATCACTTGAGCCTAGAAGCTGAAGACTGCATCCACAATAAAACCAGACCCTGTTTCAAATACAAAGGAAAGGAAACAATCTATACCACAGTTTAGCACTATGGTGTTCTCTATGTGCTAGAAAAATCCGTTGAGTGTGCTGGCATATACCTTTAATCCCAGCACTGGAAAGGAAGAGGCAGAGACAGGCTAACTTCTAGGAGTTAGTTAATCCTAATCCTACATAGCAAGTTCTAGGCCTGCCAAGGCTACATAGCAAGAATTTGCCTCTAAAAACCAATCACTCACTCACTCAATCAATAAAACAAAATAATGGAAACCATGAAAGACTAAGAGATCAGAGTCTTTCAATTTTTGAGTATTTTATATTTTAAGCTACATCAAAATTATATTTTAAAAAGCTTATAAAGCACACACAATATATTGTTATATTTTATGGCCCTCATGACTGTGATTGAATACTCACGAGATCAGCATATTTCTTACAGAGAGCTGCCAGCTTCTCCTCTGGGGTTGAAAGGGTGTTTAGCGCTTGCATCAGTAATAAAACTTCTTTTCCTAATGATTAACAAGGTAAGAAATAAGTCTTGAATAAGATCAAATATGACCTATCAAGTCTACCAATACTTCCCATGTTCTAATCTCAGAACAAAATAATTTCTACCTACAACAAGAAATATCGTATTTGCCAGTTCAATTTTGTAAATATTTTGAGCTGGGTGTGTTGTCTCAAACCACTAGTTGTGACATGCAAAAGGATCCTCAAGTTCAAGACCGTCCTGGACCACAGAGTGAGACCCTGTATCAGAAAAGCATAGCCAAACCAAACAAACTATTTAGTGATACAGATAAGTGGAAGGAAGAACAATTGGTGCCCATGTCCTGGGCTTGAGTCTCAGGAAGGTGAGGAGCTACTTTTACGTTCTGGATTAACAGACTCTCCTCTGTTTCTCACCCATACCCATTTTAGATTTCTACACTCACTAACACTGCTAACTAAGAATTCTTATGGAAGAGGTAAATATTCCCCTGTCTAACCATTAGGTGTTTATGTTAAGACAAATGGCAAATTAAAAATGGCAAAGAATAGCCGGGCAGTGGTGGCACACGCCTTTAATCCCAGCACTCGGTAGGCAGAGGCAGGTGGATTTCTGAGTTCTAGGCCAGCCTGGTCTACAGAGTGAGTTCCAGGACAGCCAGGGCTACAGAGAAACCCTGTCTCCAAAAACCAAAAAAAAAAAAAAAAAATGGCAAAGATTATTTTTAAAAGCTTCAGTCTGACCAAGTATAAATATAGACAGACTTTCAGTTGGTTTCAGTTGGACATATGCTTTGCCTATCTGCAATTAAGTAACTTACTTTCTGGTGATTGTTATACCTGTTAGCCAATGCTATCAAAAGCAAAAGAATAGCAAGACAACTCCTCCCTGGGGTGGGGTGGAGGGAAGGTGTAACAGTATTTTAAGGACAAGGAAAATCAGGTAGGGACTGTGTTTCAAAGTAGGTGACTTTATATTTTTCCTTTTTTTGGAGCTGGTTTCTCAGTAACCCTGGCTGTCCTTGAACTCATCTGCCTCTGCATCCTGAGTGCTGATATTAAAGGTGTGTGCCACTATGCCTGGCTTAAAAATCACCATTCTCTCTCTCTCTCTCTCTCTCTCTCTCTCTCTCTCTCTCTCTCTCTCTCTCTCTTTCTTTCTTTCTTTTTGGAGATTTGCTTTTGTGTATGTGTTTTGCCTGTATGTATGTGCACCACATGTGGCCTAGTGCCCACAGTGGCCAGAAGAGTGTCTGACCCCCTACAACTGCAGTTGCAGATGGTTGTAAGCTACCATGTCAGTACTGGGAAGTGAACCTGGATCATCTGATTAGTTTGAACTGCTGAGCCATTTCACCAGCCCCAAGACACCATTTTCATTTTTAAAAATGTTCACTCTTACAAATGAGCTATCTCATTAGTGTGTGTACATCAATGACTGGTATATAGATTGCTATGGGAAGAAAAAAACAGAATGACTTCAAAACTGAATACTTTTTAAAGTGTTTGGGTTTACCAATTCTCATAATGCTATTATTAGTCTTGGGCCAAATGGCTTTTGGGTTTCACTAATAAAATATTACGTGAATAGAAAAGTTTTCTCATTTTTTTTCGGAGGTAGAAGGCGGCATCTTACTCTGTTGGGATCTTTCTCATAGGCTCAAGCCACCACTGTACTCACATTAAAAAGTATTTACAATTCTGGATATTTCATACAAAAAAGAATATATATAATGCAGAGCCTTTTGTGTCTAGCTTCTTTTACACTGCAAAATAGTTTGCTAGCTTTCTTCATGAAGACTGTACCAACACTCCCTTCCTTCCTATGCTAAGTAGTATTTTATCGTATAGATAGACTAGACTTTGTTTACTCAACTTTGTTTACTCGTCATCACCTAATGAATATTTGTGCTTTTTCTACTTTTGAGCTATTAAGAATAATAATACTGGGCTGGAGAGATGGCTCAGCGGTTAAGAGCACCGACTGCTCTTCCGAAGGTCATGAGTTCAAATCCCAGCAACCACATGGTGGCTCACAACCATCCGTAATGAGATCTGATGCCCTCTTCTGGGGTGTCTGAAGACAGCTACAGTGTACTTACATATAATAAATAAATAAATGAATAAATAAATAAATTGATTAATTAAAAAAATATCTTTAAAAAAGAATAATAATACTATGAACACTATCTACAAACTTCTGGGTATACAAGTTTTTAATCTTCTTGGGTATATATGCCTAGAAATAGAATTGCTAAATTGCTTGTTCATATAGTAAAGCACTGATTTAGGAAAGGTATTATTTCTAAGGAATTAAAATTACTTTTCATGTTCCTTAACTTTCACATTTTAAAGAGGAGATTTTGCTAATAAAAAAGGGAATTCAGGCCGGGCAGTGGTGGCGCATGCCTTTAATCCCAGCACTTAGGAGGCAGAGGCAGGTAGATTTCTGAGTTCCAGGCCAGCCTGGAAACAGAGTGAGTTCCAGGACAGCCAGGGCTACACAGAGAAACCCTGTCTCAAAAAAACAAAAAAAGAAAGAAAAAAAAAAAGAGAGAAAAGGGAACTCAGGGAAGCCATGGTGGTATGCACTTATAGCCCCAAATTGACTTGGGAAGTAAAGACAAAAGAGGTTCAGGTCAGAGTCATCTTTGATTACATATTGAGTTCAAGGTCAGCCTGGGTTACATATAAGACCTTGTCTCAAAAGAACAAAACAAAAAAGAAGACTCCTTCCAAAAGAAAGGTAACTCTAGACATATATACATCTACAGAGCTGTGTGTGGAGGCAAGCACCTTTAATCCTAGCTAAGATCAAGGCCAGCTTAGTTTACATACTGAATTTCGTATCAACTAGTGCTGCATATGAGGCTGGCTCAAAACAAAAACAAAGAAAAAAACACCCCTTACCAATCATAGATGTAAATTATGTGGTGGTAAACCTAACTGTAGCACTTAGGAGGCAGAGATAGATGATTATCTATAAGTTTGATACAGCCTGGTCTACATAGCAAATTACAGACCAACCAGATATATATAGTGAGATCTTCAAAAACAACAACAAAAAAAATATTAAGGGGCAACCAGTAAGACTAAAAGAAGATTTTAATCTTCTTCATGAGATTCAGGATATCACAAAATATTGCTTAGCATGCATGAGGTCACAGGTTCAGTCCTTGGTATGGAGGACAATAGCACAATACACAACACACAGTTTAATGGTTTGGCCAGGCATGTATGCCTTTATGCACTTGGGAGCTAAGTCAAAAGGATCAGGAGTTAAAGGCCAGCCTCAGTGATACACGAGGTTTGAAGTCAGCCCAAACTATATGAGACCTTATCTCAAAAAAAAAAAAAAAAGATTAAGTATATCACCTTTTTTATCTAAACAAGCTATGTAGAAGAAAGCAAAAAATACCTTTGAAACCTGGTTAATTCACTTTCTGAAGTACAGTTAACATACTGTCTATAGAATTATGTCTGTCTATTTTTGTTGTTGTTTTATTTTTCAAGATAAGGTTTCTCTCTGTAGCCCTGGATGTCCTGGAACTCTGTAGATCAGGCTGGCCTCAAACTCACAGAGATCTGTCTGCCTCTGCCTCCTAAGTGCTGGAATGTCCAGTTTTAAACTGATTAAATATATAGTTTTCACAGACAGTTTGATCAGCCTAGTAAAGATGCAAGTCAAATATTCCATCCTCAAATTTTAGCAGGAGTTAATTCTTGATTATATATAGAGAGATAACTAAGCTTCCTTCTATTCTTTCCATGTCCTGTACATAACTTCAGCAAAGAAGCTGACTAACCTGAGGTAACAGGTATTTATTTTATATTGAGTGTGAGTGTGTGTGTGTGTGTGTGTGTGTGTCTGTGTGTCTGTGTGTATATGTATGTGTGTGCCACAGTGCATGTGTGGATGTTAGAAGACAACTTGTACCAGTTGTGCTACAAGTTTGACAATTGTGGTTCCCAGGAATCAGACTCAGGCTTAGTGCCAAGTACCTTTACCCACTGAGCCACCTCACTGGCCCATAACAGGTGTTTTAGTTAAGCATACCCAAACTAGCAGTGTTCATGGTCACCTGTGTTGGACACAATGTGAATAAAAGGAGCATGCAACTAATGAACAGAGTTTATTACCTAAGGTTTTCTCTTTGTTCCTGCTGCACTCGGAATCTTGCTGGCCATCAGGAGGACCTGTTCGAGCTTCTTGTCCAGGAATTTCTTCTCTTGTCTCCTGTGTACAGAATACTGAGCTCACCAAATTTCTGTTCTTTGTTATAAAGTCACTTTCTTCATCCCCTTCCAGTGAATGCGTCTTAGTTGTGTCACCACAACTGGAGTCTTGATGTTGAAGAATATCATTTGCTTGGGAGTTACATACCATGTCTGCTTTTACTCCTAATCCACAAATTCTAGCTTCTTCCATTGTGTCAATTTCAAACTAGAGGAAAGGGGACAGGGACAGAAAGAGTTAAGTTGAACAGAATCAATATTTATAACCAATAGCATGCCATAGCTTAACAGTTCTTTTACTTAGTGGCTTGTGTGTTCAATGTAAACAAGTAGCTTTTAGGTTTCACTGAGACATGATCTAAACTGTTAAGCTGGGGCATAGCTCTGAGGTACAAGTGATTTGCTTCAAGAACCCTTGGGTCCCATCCATAGCACGGCAAAGAGATAAAACAAAGCCTAACTATATGCTACCAAAGGAGGCAAGAATGCCAGTTAGTAATAAATCTAAACTTATTTCCCTATAAAAATTCATAATTAAAAATAATTACTATCTTTTAAACTGTAAACTGTACGGAGTTGATAAATGCTATCCTGTTGTTATCTTAAGGATGATAGGAGAATGCAGTTAGCTAGCTAGGTAGCTACCCAGCAAAAACTATCTCCCAAAGTATCTAGTGCAGTAGGAACTGAGAGACAAGTGGCAGCATCCAGTAGTAGTACACTGTATTTTCCAGCCCGTTGACCCCCATGTTAGTCCAGGCTACGAGTGTCACTTTAGCAACCAGATTTTTATTCTTAGAAGGACATGGTCTTTGTCCTCCATCTCTTTTCCACTCTGGTTAAATACAGAGGCCACCAAGGTGCTATAAGATGGCAGGGTCAGAGGACAAAAAATGCCTGGCCCAAATTCCATGTACAGACAGGAAAGACACTCTACCTGCAAAGAAAACACATACTGAAACATTAGGTGAATGAAAATAAACTTCTATCATGTTATACCATAGTAATTGAGACTGGTATGTTAAACAGTTCTATCACTAATATGGAAAGCATCTATACAAAAACAAACCAAAAAAAAAAAGCATTTACTCTGGTTTTCTTCTCCCTTGAATCATTGTGTTTGTTCTTTAAGATTTATTTATTTGGCAGGCAGTGGTGGCCCACGCCTTTAATCCCAGCACCTGGGAGGCAGAGGCAGGCGGATTTCTGAGTTCGAGGCCAGCCTGGTCTACAGAGTGAGTTCCAGGACAGCCAGGGCTACACAGAGAAACCCTGTCTTGAAAAAAAAAAGATTTATTTATTTTTATTTATATGAGTACACTGTAGCTGTCTTCAGACGCACCAGAAGAGTGTATCGGATCCTATTACAGATGGTTGTGAGCCACCATGTGGTTGCTGGGAATTGAACTCAGGACCTCTGGAAGAGCAGTCAGTGCTCTTACCAAAATTAGAGAAAAGATACTTTGAAAATTAATGGATTAAGGCTGTAGCTCTATGCAGGGATGCCTAACATGTGCAAGGCCCTGGGTTCAAGCACTAGCACTGAAAAAGGAAAAAACAGACAATACTTTTATTTAAATTACAGTTGCTCAGCCTGGTGGTTCACACCTATAATCCTAGCACTTAAAGTGATAAAGCAGATCTGGGGGGAATTTGAGGAGAGGAAAAACATGGTCAAAATATATTATATATAAAAATTGTTTTAGCCGGGCAGTGGTGGTGCACACCTTCAATCCCAGCACTTGGGAGGCAGAGGCAGGTGGATTTCTGAGTTCGAGGCCAGCCTGGTCTACAGAGCGAGTTCCAGGACAGCCAGGGCTACACAGAGAAACCCTGTCTCGAAAAACCAAAAAAAAATTGTTTTCAATTCAGGAAAAGTTAAAATACAAAGTTAAAGCAGGAAGATTGAAGCAAATTCAAGTCCAGACTAGACTGCATAGTGAGTTCCAGTCTGAGCTACAGAGTGAAACCATGACTAACAATAAAACAAAATTAGTGGGAGTCAGACACTAACATAGGGGAGTCTGAGGGCAGCCTGAGGCAAGACGTCAAGAACAACAATTAACAATAGAGCTGCTTCCTAAACATCTTTCATTACACTTATTTTTTGTGAGTATGTGCATTCATGCAAGCCTGCGTGTATGTATGTGTCTGTATAAGCATGGCACAATCCACGTGACAAGTTATTAGGGGACAACTTCTAGGAGTTGGTTTTCTCCTTCTACCTTGTGGGTCCTGAGCATTGAACTTCTGTTTTCAAGCTTAGTGGCAACTGCCTTAACCCCCCTGAGCCACCTATTATTTCCAATTATAACATACCAGGGCTGGAGAGATGGCTCAGCAGTTAAGAGTGTAGACTTCTGCTCTACAGGACCCAAGTTTGCTTCCTAACAGCCATGTTGGGCAGCTCACACCTACCTAGAACTCTAGCTTCAGAGGGATTTATCACTTCTAGCCTACAGAGGCAATGCCCTTACATGTGTATACCTACACACACACACACACACACACACACACACACACACACAAAAATAAAACGTATTTCAAACTGTAGCATATCCAAACTGAAGAGCTAAAAATAATTGAAGAATCCAGGGTAGAAGGGAATGAAGATATTAGGCCACTTCTACTTATCTTGTATGATCTAAGGTTGTCATAAATCAATTACTGCGCTTTTAGGGTGCTGCTTTCCTCTTTTTAAGACAGGGTCGCCGGGCAGTGGTGGCGCATGCCTTTAATCACAGCACTTGGGAGGCAGAGGCAGGTGGATTTCTGAGTTCGAGGCCAGCCTGGTCTACAGAGTGAGTTCCAGGACAGCCAGGGCTACACAGAGAAACCCTGTCTTGAAAAACAAAAACAAAACAAAACCAAAAAAAAAAAAAAAGACAGGGTCATGTGTAATTCAAATTGGCCTAGAATCGACTTTATCTCCAAAAAGGCCTTGAATCCCTAGTCTTCTGGATACCATTTCCCAAGTGTTGGAATTACAGGCCATGGCACTGCTTTCTGAAAAACAAATTGGCACTGCAATTCTTTGGCAATATGGATAGCTTCTAACCCACTTAATTCCACTCCTAGGATTTCACCCAAGTGTGTACATAGGTGCACTGAAAGGCCAAAAAATGTTTAAAGCAGCACTACTTGGAACGGTCCTAAAATTAAATCAACTCAACAGAAGAATTATCAATTGCAATATGTTCAGAGCACTGAGCCATGAAAATGAACACAATGCAAACACAGCAGCATGGCTTATACAGACCTAACATCAAGAGGAAGGCTTCAAAGATTATTTACTGAAGGAAGCAATTTATGTATAAAAAGAAGCTAGGTGAATAGATGGTACTAGAAATGAGCCACTGGATGGGCTTCCTAGAGTGTTGGTAATATTTCTTGATACAGATGGGATAACACAGATGTTCATGTTCTAAAAATTTATTAAGTCCAAACATTCATAATTTGTATACTTTTCTGAACTTCAGTTTGTTAAAAGTTGCACAAGGACGCTGGGTGTGGTAGTACTCCCCTTTAATCCCAGCACTCTGGAGGACTATGTAGCGAGATGAAATCCTATTTGGGGATGAGAGGGGAGTTTCACAATGGGGAGCTGGAGATATGGCTCAGCAATTATTGAGCATGTACTGCTCATTTAAATGACCTGAGTCCTCCAGACCCATGTCAGATAGTTCACAACTATCTGCTACAGGGGATCTGTTACCCTCTTCTGGCTTCTGTGGGTATGTGCTCGCTCTCTCTCTCTCTCTCTCTCTCTCTCTCTCTCTCTCTCACACACACACACACACACACACACACACACACACACACACACACACGTTACAATTTACATACTACTACCTGTTTTTGTTTTTTTATTAAGTCTGGGTTTCATTATGTAGCCTGGCCTGGCTGTCCTGGAACTTACTATATATACCAGGCTAACCTTGAACTCAAAAGATCCACCTGCCTCTGCCACCTGAGTGCTGGGATTAAAGGCATGTGTCACCATAACCAGCTTACTTAAAGTTATAAGGAACAAAACAAATCTTTTTCCCTAAAGAATTTTTTTTTTGTTTTTTTTGAGACAGGGTTTCTCTGTGTAGCCCTGGCTGTCCTGGAACTCCCTCTGTAGACCAGGCTGGCCTCGAACTCAGAAATCCACCTGCCTCTGCCTCCCAAGTGCTGGGATTAAAGGCGTGCGCCACCACTGCCCGGCTTCCCTAAGGAAATTAAAAGTCAGTTCCTATGAAAAGCAGCTATAATACTGAAGGAAGCAGGTACCTGAGTGTAAGCAGCAGCTGGAGGGAACCATGGCTGAGATGTAGCACTAGATCCAGGTTCCATGGTATGGTGGTTTGAATAGGTATGGCCCCATACACTTATGTGTATGAATGCTTGGCCATAGGGAGTGGCACTATCAGGAGGTATAGCCTGGTTGGAGTAGGTGTGGCCTTGTTGAAGAATATGTGTCACCTTGGGGCAGGCTTTGAGGTCTCCTATTCTCAAGCTATACCCAGTGTGACACACAGTCTCCTTCTGCTGCCTGCAGATCAAGATATAGAACTCTCGGCTCCTCCAGCACTATGCCTGCCTGCACTCTGCCATGCTTCCCACCATGATGATAATCGACTAAACCTCTAAAATTTTAAGCCAGCCCTAATTAAATGTTGTCCTTTATAAGAGTTGCCATGGTCATGGTGTCTCTTCATAGCAATGAAACCCTAAGAACAACATTTTCTTCTGGCCTCTACATGCACATGACACATCTACATACATACATACACAAACACAATAATAAAAATTTTAAAAATCTTAAAATGCTAAAACCAATCACCTAACTCAAAATGGCCAGTGGCACTGAGCAGAAAGATGTCATACAGAGCACTGTCACATCTTGTTTCACTTCTAATTTCATGCTGTCATTCCCTATGTACTTAATACTTCCAATTTTTTCACGTTTTTTTTGAGACAGGGTTTTCTGTGTGTCTTAAAACTCACTCTGTAGACCAGTTTGGTCTCAAACTCAGAGATCCACCTGCCTCTGCCCGGTGATTTTTCAATCTTTGTAGCTACTTCTACCTCTGAATTCCTGTCACATATCGAAGATATGCCACTATTATTGTTTTATCTTTAAACAAGGCCTCTCCCTTGTCTCCTAGTAACTCATTTTTATACAGTAGTATTGTGGCGTTTTTTTCTATTTGCTAATGAAAGATTTACTTTCTGGTTTTGAATAAGCCTAATTCCACTAAGGTTGAAATAAACAAATGTTACTGAACTAGCAAGTACATTTTCTACTTACCAGTGTTCTTCAACTTCTATACTGGACCATTAAACAGGAAACAAAGTTTTATGCCATCATATGCATGATATTTTAGTCCTTCTTGTTTTTCAAGAGTATTCTGTATCATGCAGTCAATGAATTTTCTTACTCCAGAGGCTGGAGTTATAGCTAAATTTGTAGGAAGTCCTGGTTTAGGTTCCCGGGACAGTTTTAAACCTGGCATGAAGGTGTGACGCATGCCTGCCACTTAACACTTGGGAGTTGAAGGCAGGAAGATCAGAAGTTCAAGGTCAACTAGGATACATAGGACCCCATTATTAAAATAAAACAAAAAGAAACTTGCTTTCTTACTGTCTCCTAGGCATTCTAGGTATGTTTTCTTTTATACAGTCTTTTCTATGAACAATAGCTATAGCAGCTAACATAGTAAATACTACAACCAGGGACCATGGTAAGCACTTCCTATTACTAAGTAACTTCATCTACACAAGGTCATAAGGAAAGTTTTATCACTTTCTTGCACAGATAAACAAACTGTGGCCTGGCAAAGTGTATGGTCAAAGGTCACTGTATATTGCAGGTCAAAGATCTGAACCTTAGCAATTTAAGTTTCTCAGTCCTCGCTGGTAACCTCAACAACTGACTGCTTTGTAATTATCCTCTATCTACTTCTTTTTTTTATTTTTTTTTCTTTTCGAGACAGGGTTTCTCTGTGTAGCCCTGGCTGTCCTGGAACTCACTCTGTAGACCAGGCTGGCCTCAGAAATCCGCCTGTCTCTGCCTCCCAAGTGCTGGGATTAAAGGCATGCGCCACCACTGCCCTCTATCTACTTCTATACAAACATCTTTGTACTGTGTCCTAGCTGTCTTACTACAGTCTACTTAGTAATAAGGAGAAACTGAACATGGTGGCACATCTGTGATCTCAGCACTTAGAAGGCATATAAAGAGACCTTGACTCAAAACAAACAACAAAAATCAAAAATAATAGAAAGAGATGATCTGAAACTAATACTTAAAAGACAAAAATGATAGGCATGGTATAGCTTGGTGGTAGAGCAGTTGGTTTATCATGTGCACGGCCCTGGGTTCAAATCCTAATACCAAGATTTAAAAAAAAATCACAAGAGGCTGGAGAGATGGCTCAGTGGTTAAGAGCACTGACTGTTTGTTCTTCCAGAGGTCCTGAGTTCAATTCCCAACAACCACATAGTGGCTCACAACCATCTGTAATAGAATTTGGTGCCGCCTTCTGTGTCTGAAGACAGCTGCAGTGTACTGACATACATAAAGTAAATAAATCTTTTAAAATAAAAACACAAAACAGTACATGTATGTCTTATATTTTATATACATTATATGTGGATGTTCATATATAAATAAGCACAATAAAATGTTGAAAGGAAATATATTTTTAAAATGGTTATTTCTGTACAGTATTATAGTGACCATCTGTAATGAACCACTTGGGAGACTTAGGCAGATCAATTTTAACAAGTTGAAGGCAAATCAGGGCTATGTACTATATAGCAAGATCGTATTACAAGATTACTAGGGTAAGATCAAGTAAAGATGCTTGTTACCAAGTGACAACCTGAGTTCAATCTCCAGAATCCACAGGGTAAAAGAAAGAACCAATTCTCCCAAGTGTGCCATGGCATATGCACATCCAGACACATAAACACATGAGAAATAAATAAATGTTAAAAACAAACAAAGAGGGCTGGAGAAATGGCTCAGTGGTTAAGAGAATTGTCTGTTCTTCCAGAGGTCCTAAGTTCAATTCCCAGCAACCACATGGTGGCTCACAACCATCTGTAATGGAGAGCTGATGCCCAATTCTGGTGTCTGAAGAGAGTAACAGTATACTCACATAAAATAAGTAAATCTTAAAACAAACAAACAAACAAACAAACAAACAAACAAAACACCTAGGCAGGGTAGTTTATGCCTATAATCCCAGCACTCGGGAAGCTGAGGAAAGCAAGATCACTTTGACTCTGAGTAGCCTAGACTGGGACTACACAGTTAATTAATTCCAAGCTACTCAAAGCTTTATACCAGGACACTTGTCTTTTAAACAAACAAATTAGGGCCGGGCAGTGGTGGCACACACCTTTAATCCCAGCACTCGGGAGGCAGAGGCAGGTGGATTTCTGAGTTCAAGGCCAGCCTGGTCTACAGAGTGAGTTCCAGGACAGCCAGGGCTACCCAGAGAAACCCTGTCTCGAAAAAAAAAAAAAATTAGGGATCTGGAGGGATGGTATAGCAGTTAAGAGCATTGGCTGCTCTTCCATAGGACCCAGGCTCCATTCTCAGAACCCACATGGAGGATCACAACTGTCTAACTCCAGTTCTAGGGACTCCAACACCCTCTACATGCATACAGGTTTCCACAGACACCAAGCAAAGCATACTACTACCTACCCCCCCCCAGAAAAAACCCACTCAAATATTTTAAAAAGTGTATAATTCAACTAAGTGTTTCCTTTTGTGGGGCAAGGTCTCATTATGTGGTCCTCCCTGGCCTTGGTCTCACAGATCAATGGGTCTCTACTTACTAAACACTGGTATTACGGGGGTACACCACGACACCCAGCATTGATGCTTCCTTAAACAATAGTAGGTTTTTCTGTGTTAGAAAAGAATAATGAAATTAAATGAAAAGACTTTTACTTTTAACACATCAAATGATAATTACTCTATACTAGTATATATTAGATTTTGATATATATAGCTCTACAATTTTTATGCCAATTTTTTGGGTCAGTTTTTGTCTTTTTTTGGTTTTTCGAGACAGGGTTTCTCTGTGTAGCCCTGGCTGTCCTGGAACTCACTCTGTAGACCAGGCTGGCCTCAAACTCAGAAATCCGCCTGCCTCTGCCTCTGCCTCCCAAGTGCTCGGATTAAAGGCGTGCGCCACCAACTGCCCAGCAGTTTTTGTCTTTTAATACAAGGTTACACTATATATATATACCAGGCGGCCTTAAATTTGTTATAATCTTCTTTACCTCAGGTTTCAAAGTCTTGGGATTATAATAATGCACCATGACACCCAGCTGCTTATATCTATATTCAAAAGACAACACATTAGGAACTAGGGAGGTGGTTCTGTCAGGAAACTATCTGCTGTATGAATAGGAGGACCTATGTTCAGATCCCTAGCATCCATATACAACAGGAACAGGAATGGACACTGGAGGTCAGTGGTGGATAGATAAGCAGACCTCTAAGACCTCACTGGCCAGATGGCTTAGTTGAATTGATGAGCTCCAGATTCAATGAGACACCTACCTCAAAAATTAAGCTTTGGGTCAGGCATAATACCAAATACCTTTAATCCTAGCACTTGGGGTTTGACGCCAGCCTGGTCTACATAGTGAGTTCTAGGACAGGCAGGGCTACATAAAGAGAACCGATAGATTGATAGATAGATAGATAGATAGATAGATAGATAGATAGATAGATAGATAGAGTTTGATGCATAATCACAGATGTTACCTGATGTTAACTTCTGGACACAAAATAAATTTTAAAAAATTATTTATGTCTCAAAATATAAAATGACAAGTGATATTTAAATTTCACTCATGAAATACTTCTCTGAGAGTTCCTAATTATATTGCACAATGTTCAAGTATAAATCATACAAACATTAAAAATGGTGTCACTTTAAATTGGTAAAGAAAACAAATGATTAGGACATATCATAAACCACATTGGGAGGGGGTGGGAAGGAGTGAAGACAAAGTGGTGTTTGCACACTTGCAGGTAAAGCAAAACTGAGCCATGAAAAGTGAAAACCACAAACAACCCTGGGGAGGAGGGGCGTACAATCAAGTCACTAAATGGTAAGTGAAAAACTCGGACTAACCCAAAGCCACAGGAAGCCCTAGTTTTCAAGGCTGTGAATAGGTATAACTAAAGAACTAAAAATGCCCAATAGAGAAAAACATTTCAACCTTGCTCAAAATAAAAGAAATATGAATAAAAATGTCAATCGGCTGGAGAGATGTCTCAATGGTTAGGAGCACTTGCTGTTCTTACAGAAGACCTGGGTGAAGTTCCCAGCACCCACATGGCAGCTCACAACTGCCTGTAATTCCAGGAGAACTAACATCATCTACTGGCTTCCAATTGCTCCTACAAGCAGAAGGCACACAAACTCACATAGGTGCACACACACACATATAAAAATAATAAACATATTTTTAAATGCCAAGAAATGGGCCTGTAAGATCTATCAGTGGATAAAAGAACTTGCTGCATAAACCTAACAACCTGAGTTCAATCCTTTGAATCATGGTGGAAGGAGACAGCCAACTCCCAGAAATTCTCCTGATTCCCATACATGCACCATATTCATGCATGCATGAACACTAATAAACTGATCTCTAAATATAAATCCTAATTAAAGTAAGGTATCATCTTTTAGCTACCAATACTTGTTTGTTGAGACACAATAAATCCCAATGTTCCCAAATGGGCCAATCAGTAAAATATCAAAATATCTAAATTACTATTTCTGAGGTTTGCAGAGGTAAGCAATCTCTATCAACATCTGAATACATATTCACTGTCACCTAACAATTGTGCTTGACTTACTATCCAGATATTCTCACTTGAATACAAAAGGTTATTCACCAAACTACCACTTTGTACCATGCAAAATCTGGAAACAATCTAAAAACTAACTAAATAAATAATGACAATTCTCCATACACGGCGAAGAATATCACTATTCTAAATAAGATTTGAGGATCAGTGAGATAGATTTGGGGGTAAAAGGCATTGGTGCCAAGCCTAACAACTTGATTTTGACAATCCCTGGATCACACATAGTGGAAGAAAACCAATTCTTTAAGTTGTCCTCTGACCTCTATACCACACTCAAACACACACACACACCACTAACATAAAAATTATTTTAAATTATCTTAAAAAGGAAAGAAAGCCAGGCAATGGTGGCACATACCTTTAGCCCAGCTCTTGGGGGGCAGAGGCAGGCAGATTTCTAGGAGTTCCAGGATAGCCAAGGCTACAGAGAAACCCTGTCTTGAAAAATCACCACCACCACCAACAAAAAGTCTATGAAATAATTTGAATACACTTGCCAAAAGAATTAGATTCCATGCCAGCTCTCCAAGGTTAATCAAATTTGAAAATATATAAATAAAGCAACTATCCAGTAAATACATCAGCATAAATTAAAAACAAAGAGTCATTGTAGCCGGGCAGTGGTGGCACACACCTTTAATCCCAGCACTCGGGAGGCAGAGGCAGGCGGATTTCTGAGTTCGAGGTCAGCCTGGTCTACAGAGTGAGTTCCAGGACAGCCAGGACTACACAGAGAAACCCTGTCTCGGAAAAAAACAAAACAAAACAAAACACAAAAAAGGGTCATTGTATAACATACCTTTAATCCCAGCACTGGGGTTGGAGGCAGTAGTAGGTGATTGAGAATTCCAAGAAACTTTTGTTGCCATGGGCTATACCTAACAATATTTACCATATTATAAATTATGCCAGAAAAATTAAAATTAAAGCAAACTTATTTAGAAAACTGATTTTGTGCCAACTATCACAAAACTTTAGTAGCTTAAATTATTTATGATCTCAATTTCCATATTTTGGCAATCTGGGTGTAGCCTGACTGGGTCCTTGACAAGATCCCATAGGCCAAAATTATCTGCAGCCTTGACTGGGAAAAATTCATTTCCTAGCTTATTCTTACAGTTGTTGCCAGAGTTCAATTCCATATGGGTTGCTGGATTGAGGCCTCAGTTCCTCATGAGCAGTTGGCCCAAGACCTTCCTTGGTTGCTTGCCATATAGGTCTTTCCATCATCCTCTTAAAAACATGTTAGCCAGCTTCTTTAGCATGAGCCAAGGAGCGCCAACATATCTAGAAGTTACATTCCTTCAGTTTCCCACTCTGCCCTCTCTTGACAGAGTCTTGCAGTGTTATAAAGGTTGGTCTCAATTTGCGAAATTGCTGCGTTCAAATGATCCTTTTTTAAAAAGCAGCTGCTTTTCCAAACTAAAAAAAAGAGAAACAAAATTATTCTTTTCTTTCATTCTTTCTCTTCTTATTACTTTTGTTTGTTTGTTTTTTGTTTGTTTTTCGAGACAGAGTTTCTCTGTGTAGCCCTGGCTGTCACTCTATAGACCAGGCTGGCCTCGAACTCAGAAATTCGCCTGCCTCTGCCTCCTGAGTGCTGGGATTAAAGGTGTGCGCCACCACTGCCCAGTGGTGGCTTACATCTTTAATGAGATCTGGCACCCTCTTCTAGTGTGCAGGCATAGATGCAGGCAGAACACTGTGTACATAATAAATAAAAAAATCTAAAAAAAATTTTTTTAAAGATTTATTTATTATTTTATTTATATGAGTACACTGTAGCTGCCTTCAGAAGAGGGCATTGGATCCCATTACAGATGGTTGTGAGCCACCATGTGGTTGCTGGGAATTGAACTCAGGACCTCTGGAAGAGCAGTCAGTGCTCTTAACCGCTGAGCCATCTCTCCAGCCCCTAAAAAAAAAAAATTATTTTAAAAATAAATTCTAATAAAAAGTATTTTATCAACATAGGATACACTGATAATTTTATGTACCTTTTTTCACAACTAATAAAATTTAATTAGTTGCAACAGGAAACAACTTCAACTAGGAATCATAAAAAAATGGCCCAAGTATAGATTATTTGTTTTGTTTTGTTTTTGAGACAGGGTCTCATTATGAAGCGCTAGCTGTCCTGGAGCTCACTTTATAGACCAGGCTGGCCTCCAATTCAGAGATCTGCCTGCCTCTTGCCATCACGCCCAGATCAATTGTGAGTAGACATTAAATTTTGTGGAGTAAAAATTAATACAGCCATAGTGGAAATCAGTTTGAAGATTGTTTGTATATGTTTATTGCTGCGTTATTCACTATAACAAAGACTTGGAATCAACTTAGTTGTCAGTCAACAGATGAATGGATAATAAAATTTTGGTTATATTTTTTTAAAAATTTTAAAAAGTTAAGAAAATTTTAAAAAGTTAAGAAATTTGTCGGGCAGTGGTGGCACACGCCTTTAATCCCAGCACTTGGGAGGCAGAGGCAGGCGGATTTCTGAGTTCGAGGCCAGCCTGGTCTACAGAGTGAGTTCCAGGACAGCCAGGGCTACACAGAGAAACCCTGTCTCGAAAACCCAAAAAAAAAAAAAAATTTACTGGACTGGAGAGATGGCTCAGCTATTAAAGAAAGGCTAGGCTCACAATGAAAAATATAAGAAATTTATAGGAAGCCAGGTGTGGTGGCACGTCAGCTCCAAGGAATTCAATGCCCTCTTCTGGCCTCCACAAGCACCCACACTCACATAGCCCTACACATATGCATAGTTAAAAATAATGTTTTAAATGAAACCTCAGCAACAGTTAAAATAATGTAACCAGATCACTTTACTTATTACTATCTATGCCAGAAAAACAGAAGTTTATTAACTTGGCAAATAGAGAAAAAACTTAACAAAAACAATTCCTTCAACTATACTCTTGCCCAGCCCTGACTGCTTTATTACAGAGATTCTGGGAATGGGAGAAAATACAAAGCCTGGAAGACTGATTACAAAATTAATAGCACCTATAAGAGCAGGAGAATTTGATCTACCAAATGTTATCCCTTCCAAAGTATATATAATTTTATATACCCCACAATATGCCAAATGTCACATCAACTCATTCCTTACAATAATGCTAATATGGTGTACAGAGCAGCAACCCCACTTTCCCAATAATTCAATTGAAGCTTGTACCCTGAGAAATATGCCCAAGGTTACAGAGCTATTAAGTGGCAGAGAGCCAAGAGTCTTGACTCTAAAACCCATACTATTTACCCACTGCTACACTACTTATTACCATAGTATAGATGAAAGGGCACTGGGTTCCAGACTTAGCTTCATCCCTTGGGCAAATCACCTGACCCTACCTAGCAATGTGTCATCAGTAAATGAGGGCAATGTCAGCTGCCCAACCTTCTCTACAGCATCTGAGTGATGCTAAAAGAATTAATGCATTTGCAAATATGCTATAAAAATGATAGGACACTATGTAAATGTAAGGTTTTGTTAAGGAGAATCCAAGTATCATATTTCAATCTTCAAAATGGTTTGTAGACCTAAAAGCAAATTTATTAATAGTTAAATATGTCAAGATTTTTATTTTTAATTATCTGGGGGGGGGGTTGTAGGTACCCATGGAGGCCAAAGGCATCAAGAGTTCCCTGAAGCTGGGCAGTGGTGGCGCACGCCTTTAATCCCAGCACTCGGGAGGCAGAGGCAGGTGGATTTCTGAGTTCGAGGCCAGCCTGGTCTACAGAGCGAGTTCCAGGACAGCCAGGGCTACACAGAGAAACCCTGTCTCGAAAAACCAAAAAAAAAAAAAAAAAAAAAAGAGTTCCCTGAAGCTGGAGTTGTAGGCCACCTGATATGGATGCTAGGAATTAACTCTGGTCCTCTGTAAGAGCAGTTATCCTCTTAATGGCTGAGACATCTCCCCAAGGTCTGACCAACAGAATTTTACTCAATGATGATAAATCATCTTTTAACATTCCCAAGCAGAACTTTAGTTAAAAACAAAAACACTGAGACATTTCAGAAAAGACTAAACTATGGAGACAGGTAAATGACCAGTTTGGAAGACACCCTAGACTACAGAGTGAGACCCTGTCTACTAATAAACACATACATACAGTGGCAACTTGATGTGATATGGCATATGCCTGTAATCCCTACATTCAGAAGGCTAAGGTAGGAGGGTCAAAATTTTGAGGTCAGCCTGGGCTACATAGTGAAATACTATCTCAAGAAACAACACACCACAGGCTGGCAAAAATGGCTCCGAAGGTAAAGGCACTTGCTGTCAACCTGAGTTTGATCTATAGGGACACATATGGCAAATGTTGTCTTCTGACCACTATACACTATTACGACTGACACTGACATACATACATATATACATACATACACACACACACACACACACACACACACACACACACACAAATAAGTATCAACAAAGTAAAAGAAAAAAAATCAGTTGGTGCCAGCAGTTGGGAAGGATGACTAGTTGGAGCACAGGCTACCCTAGATACATGTTATTATATACTTGTCAAAATTTATACATTATATAACATCAGTGAAGCCGGGCAGTGGTGGCGCATGCCTTTAATCCCAGCACTTGGGAGGCAGAGGCAGGTGGATTTCTGAGTTCGAGGCCAGCCTGGTCTACAGAGCGAGTTCCAGGACAGCCAGGGCTACACAGAGAAACCCCGTCTCGAAAAACCAAAAAAAAAAAAAAAAAAAAAAAAAATCAGTGAACCCTGTAAACAATGGGGTTAGTCAGTAATAATGTATCTGTGGTGTCTGAACAACTGTAACAAATTGTAACACAATTACTGCAACATGTAAATAAGGGAAGGGGTATTTGTGAGCAGGAATAGAGAACTGTGTACTTTATGCTTCTCACTAGTTTTGTTTATTTGTTTTGTTTTTCAAGACAGGGTTTCTCTTGTGTAACAACCCTGGCTGTCTTAGAACTCACTTTGTAGACTAGGCAGGTCTTGAACTCACAGAGATCTGCCTGCCATCTTGAAGTTAGGCTAGTATAATTGAAAAAGTTTAAAACTTTATTTAACTTTAACAAATTGAAGCTGGGCCCAATGATACAAACCTGTAATCCCTACCACCCAATCCCTAATATTAAATAAGCAAATTAGATTGCTACATGTGGTTAGTGCCTATAATACCAGCAGTTTTAAGGCAATTTCTCAAATGACACCTAAAAATATACTACAATATTACCTTTAGAAGAGAAAAGTCACCTCAAGAGCCTGTTCAAGTGAATATAGTTATGAAACCATGCTATAATTAACTGAGCAGGTCAAGAGTGACTAGGCACTTAAGCCCAGGAGTTCAAGGCCAGTCAGATGAACAAATCAAGATTCTGTCTCTTTTTTAAAAAGTGGGTGTAGTAATCTCACTTGCACAGCACTTGAGAGGCCAGACCAGACACTGCCTCAGAAAAATAAAAATGAATAGGCAGATGATCTGAATCAGGAACCAACAGAGTCCATCTCCACTTTTCTTCACTTCAAGTCCTATGATATAAATAATAACAAGAAATGACGTTTCTCAATTCCTCCAATACTTTAAAAACAACTGAAATTGTTAAACACCATTTCTGCTTCCTGAAAAACAAAAATATAGAGGTTCAGTTAGAAAAAGGAGTATTTTCTTAGGTTCCTCACCTAGAATCAATAAACTGAAGATCATGAATGAGCAACTAAAAATTAATGTTTACAGACACAAGATGTTCACCCAATTTTGAACTGATGATTCAAAAAGTAATGTTAATTTCTATTCCATTTTATAGTCAGATAGAAACCAAAAGATTCCCAAAAAGAGTATGAGCAAAGAAATACAAAGGTAAAATAAAACACATACAAGACTATTCATATCCAGCCATTAACCAAAGCTCTGAACTCTAAGAGTCATTACCTCTTACCCTCCTAGTTTAAAATACTAGTTGATTAAACCTTACTTCCTAATTCAATGACTTTTTGTCCTTATTCCAGTGGCATAAAAGGGAACTTATGTCCTCAATTGCAGTGGCTTTTTATCAGAGTTCTCCCCTGGGGAACCTATGAAATCAAACACTGAGTTTGGCTCCCCACCCTCAGGGAATAAATGTCCAAAGTGACAGTGTTGAATCCCTAAAGAACTGTTGGCCACAGCTTCTTTTCCAGTCTTCCAAGCAGTAGGTCCTTTTATGAGACAGAATATAACATGAAAATACCTAGATTTAGAAAAAAAAAAAAAAAAAGCACCACAGGCCAGAGTGGTGGCTCACTGCTGTAATCTCAGCACTCAGGAAATGAAGGCAAGAGGAAAATGGTAAGTTCAAGACAAGCCTGGGGTACATAGTCAAATAAGACCAGCCTGATACTGGGTAACCCATTTCAAAAAAAAAAAAAAAGTGAGGGAGAAGAGGAACAGGCTCCAAAAAGCCAATTCTTGACACTGCTCAAATGTAAACCAGACCTTTGTTCTCCCTTTTGAAGTTCATGAATCGCATTAGAAAAATATTATTTCGTAACTTCGTACAGGAGTGGCTTTTAAGATTAGTCAAATACATAATTAAGTAATATTAAATAGCTCTCAGTGGTCAAGCAGGGTGTCCAACAAGCCAAGCGGTTTCAGTATGTTCTCCTGCAAGGCAAAGGGACGGAATTTACACCTTTTCAATACTATACACCCCAGTTCTTGGTTCCTGGGCCTGAAAGCCCTGTACCCTACTCGTTGTGCAATCATTGTCAAAACTCCACCCACTGAGCTCCAGAACAAGTGGATTTCTCCCATTCTGAAAGCGATCTCGATTTTCTTGTATCCAGGGAGGCACTGAAAACTCCTTGACATGAGTCAAGTGAGGCAAGGGGGAACAAACGGTCCAGCTCCTCTCCTAGATTAAGAAAGACCAAAAGCCGAAGCCCAGGAGGCACTCAAGTTTCCACTTACCAAACTAAAAAGAAAAGAGAGAGTAGTTGCAGGAATGGGGAGACAGTTATCAGACGATGATGCTGGTTCTCCAGCATCACCACCTCATCCCCAGCCTCACACTCAAGGCAGGTCGGTGATGCCCAGAGACCAAGCCCCGGTGTGGGTCTCGGGAGCCCCGCGGCGGACACCGCGTAGCCACCCGCGCAGTGTCGCGGGGGGCCGCGTGGGGGGGCAAGGGGAAGGGGGGAAGGGGCGAAAGGCAGCCCAGGTTTCTGCGCTGTTATCTTACTGCGCAACAGCCTCAGCTCTGAGGCTGGGGAGCACCCCGCAGCGCGCGCCCTACGCACCTGCCCAACGCTGAGAGGGCGATCCTGTACCCAGGTAAGCCCCCACCCCCACACTGCCACCTCCTTGGGCAGCGGAGTTCCAGTGCACAGTGACCACACAGGCTGAGACACAACACCTGACGACCCGATGCTGCGCCTGCCGCACGTGGCTGTCACACCTGGAGCGCCCCTGCCTAGCACCCCTTCACTCTCTCAGCCCGGGGTCCACCCTGTCCTCCCTCAGCCCCCTACCGCCTAGTGTCCCCAAGTCCCAACAATCGTCCCTTCTCACCCGATCCATTTCAGTCTTAAAACCCCCCCCACCTACTCCCAACTATCGTTACTCTTCTGAAGGAAAAGGGGGAAAGGGCCGGATGTTCGTCCCGTAGCTAAAGGTAAAGGGGGTAAGTGGAGAGGTGAACCCCAAAAAGGGTAACCCAATCATGCCGCGACCCAACCACAACGAAGGCGTCCCCTTCACTGACCTTCTGCCGGGGACTACGTCGCCGTGAGCCCCGTCCGCCCTCAATAGCCTCCTCAGTACCGCCGCCAGTTCCCCGCGTTGCCTCCTCAAGACGAGTCGCCATGAGGTGACGGCAGCTACCAAACAAGCGGCTGGACCAGGGGCACGGAACCTCTCAGGGGCTTCGGCCCCGCCCCCTTTACACTCCAACCAATCGTAGCGTGAGAGTCTTCCCACGTGACCGGAGGAGGTTGGCTCCTGAGGGTAGGCAGTTCGATGGGGGTGGGGAGTGTAGAATTTTGGGCTGGGCTTCTGTTAGGGCCGAAGGGCAGACGGAGGCCGCTGGAGTCTGCGCGGACAGGGAAAGGGAGTAGACTACAAGTCCCAGAAGAATGTGCGGCCACGGCGTCCAGCCATGGATCCGGATAGGAGCGTCCTGGGGAAAGAGTACCCGCTGTGCTCAGTGTGCAGCCTTCTGGGGCTTGTAGTCTCTGAGGGGCAATGTCGCGGTACCGGAAAGTAGTCATTATTAACCTGCAAGAAAAGTTTTTAAATCGTCCAGAGTTTGAGAAGGAATAGAAACAGAGACACTTTTTTGTGGTTTTGCTTTTGTTGCTGTTCTTCAGAATTGTGCAAGTATAATTTGGGATTAAGAGACTCTAACTTTGCTATTTTCGAGGTGGGAGATGCAATCTCAAAATTTGAGACGTTGGACACTTGCCCTCAGTACAGCCTCTCTACCAGAGTTCTCACCAAGGTTTAACTGTCCAGAGTTCCTATGGACTGGAGGCCTAATTACCTTTGCTCAACTGCTCTGGCTTCAGGCACAGTTCTCCACGCTTAGTTCAAGATTAATTCGTGTTGAAATTTCTTGCTTTTTTCCACCATATGTTTTGCTAGTTAAAATTATCATGAACTCTGTTTACTAAAACAGTTATTTTTTCTTGATATGTTGGAGAAGGTCACTCACAGAAATATCCCGTTTTCTATTTAATGGAACCAGATCTTCAGTGGCCTAGCATCTAGAAGTCACAAACCATCAGAAAATCCAGACATTGTTTAAAATAATTCACTATGAAAATCTGTGCAAATTATACTTTTCCTACAGTTGAACACAAAACAATGATAGCAGGAGCCAAAACTTAAATAACTTGAGTGATAGAAAATTTCTCTTTTTTTTTTTTTTTTTTTTTTGGTTTTTCGAGACAGGGTTTCTCTGTGTAGCCCTGACTGTCCCAGAACTCACTCTGTAGACCAGGCTGGCCTCGAACTCAAAAATCCACCTGCCTCTGCCTCCCAAGTGCTGGGATTAAAGGTGTGTGCCACCACTGCCCGGCAGAAAATGTCAATTGAGCAAATTCTTAGGAGAAAATAGGGTTAGTTTTGTTATTTATGTTGTTTGGGGTTTTATTGTTGTTTTAATATTGTTTTGTGGTGCTTGTCATCTAACCAAGGATCTCATGCATACAACACCAGCTGAACTACACTCCAGCTCAATTCAGTTGAAGAAATTCTTAATTTCAACTATTTTTTTTTTAAATTTTGGAAAGGTACCATTATTCAGACACCTCAGTCCAGGTTTGAGATTTCAAAACAAAAGCATTATTCAAGACACAGATGGTACATGACAAAGAACCTACAGCCAGACTGTGTATACAATCATCTCCCATCTTCTAAAAAAAAAAAACTATCCCAGCAAGACTTAGAATAAATACATTAGTAGTGCAATTCTCCATGACTTTGAGTGACAAAATGCACCACAGTTAAATGATAGTACAATAAAATAGGGAGCAACCAAAATTACAAACATTTTTTAAAGACTTATTTTATTTATCTCATGTATATAAGTACACTATAGCTGTCTTCAGACACACCAGAAGAGGGCATGGGATCCCATTACAGATGGACGGGAGCCACCAATGTACTTTCTGGGAATTGAACTCAGGACCCCTGGAAAAGCAGTCAGTGCTCTTAAACAAAGAGCCATCTCTCCAGCCCAAACTTTTTTTTTTTTTTTTTTTTGACTTAGGAAAAAGATCTCATTTACACAGAACAGCATGTTCATACGTTTATAACAGATGTCAGGAAATTACTCCTTAACCTAGTGTGGTAATGCAAGCTTTTAAGACCAGCACTCAGGAGACAGAGATAGGTGCATCTCTGTGAATTAGAGACTAGTTTGGCCTACTTAATGAATTCCAGGTCCAGCCAGTATTACATAATAAGACCCCGTCTCAAAAATAAGAAAGAAAACTTGGGAGGCAGAGGCAGGTGGATTTCTGAGTTCGAGGCCAGCCTGGTCTACAGAGTGAGTTCCAAGACAGCCAGGGCTACACAGAGAAACCCTGTCTCGAAAAACCAAAAAAAAAAAAAAGTAAAATAGAAGAAAGGAAAGAAAATTACTCTTCAATATGTTAATTCTTTTCCTGAGTCACCAGTCAGGAGAATATTTGAGAGTATGGTTACTTCTGATTGTTGAATATGCCAACTAGGCAAGCCTGTAATCCCAGTTTTGGGGAAGTGAAAATTAAAACTAGAATGGAGACTCAGAGATTCAGGCTCATCCTTGCATACATAGTTACAAGGCCAGGCAGGGTAGTGCTTTCAAGACTAGCCATGTCTAATAGCTACATCATACCAAGTTCCAGGCCAACCAGAGCTATAACGTGAGACCCTGTCTCAAACACACACACACACACACCTCAAAAAAGAATGCACTGTAGCAAAAATGATAAAGTAACTTGAGATCTGGGGGGGGGGAGAGAGAGAGAGAGAGAGAGAGAGAGAGAGAGAGAGAGAGAGAGAATAAATGAGGGAATACACTGTACACTGTAGCAGAAATAATAAAGTAACTTTTTGAGACCTGGGCTCAAAAAAAAAAAAAATAGAGAGGATACACTGTAGCAGAAATGATAAAGTAACTTCTTGGGACCTGGGCTGAAAAAAAGAGAATACACTGTAGCAGAAATGATAAAGTAACTTATAAAACTATACAGAAAGATAGGTTTTGCCAGGTACCCACACCCACCCACACACACCCTTCCTGAATCAAACCAACTTGTTTTAATACTTTTTTGTTTGAGACAGGGGTTTCTCATGTGGCTCTGGCTGTCTCGGAACTCCCTAGACCGGGCTGACCTAGATGACCTAGACCTCACAATGATCAGCCTTCCTCTGTCATCTAAGTGCTGAGATTGAAGGCATTTGCCACTTGGCTCCTTTTTTTTTTTTTCCTTTTCCCAAATACTCCAAGTTGCTTTCCTTCAAATTCATGGGGTTCTTTCCCCCACTCTTGCTAATGTATTCTATTGAGAGCTCAGATTCCAAGCCTAAGAGATTCAGGTCTTTGTTTCTGAATCTTTAAGGGGCACTCCATATGGTCTTGGTTGATTGTTTTCACCTTTGTTCCAGGAAGTACCTGCTTAAAGCACTAGGCCTATAAATTTGCTTGACAATAGGGTAAAGGCCAAGCCAACTCCAGCTGCCTGCTTGCCAGAATTCCCTTAGGGTTCAGTGAGGGCTGGAGCTCTGACCTTAGTAAGTGGTACTTTTCTTCCAAGGACCTTATTTATTATTTGTGTTTTTTTTTTCCTTTGGGGAAGGGAGCTGAAGAGGTGGCTCCACTGCTGAGAATGCTTGAGGCTCTCGTAGAGGACTGGAGTAAGGGTCCCAGCACCTACACTGTGCAGCTCACAACTACCTGTAACTAAGTTTCCAGAGCATCACACACCCTCTTTTGACCTCCATGGGCATGCGTATGCATGTGCACATGCTAACTACAGGCGCATACACACACACACACACACACACACACACACACACACACACACACACACAGACACTTAAGTACACATAAAACATTTTAATCGTGATAAAAACAAATCTTGAATTTTTCTTTTCTTTTTTTCCCCAGTGGTGAGAATGGAACCCAGAAGTACTTCTGCATTCCTGCAAGGGCTCTATCACTGAGCCAAGTTCCAGGCCCATTTCAGAAACTCATTACAGTCTTGGACATGTAGCACAAAACTGTTCCTGCGACTAGAAGCCCAGTTCTGACCTTTCAGATGTTCTAGCCATCATTTTTGTGAATCATGAAGTGCTCTAGACAGACTCACCACCACTGCAGAGGGATCATTCTGCTGCGATTGCAGCAAATATCTAGAAAGTGGAAACCCTCAGAATTCATAGCTGGAGGCAGGACTATTAAGAGATTTAGACTATGATATTCTACTTTGGTTGGTTTTGTTTAAATTTTTAACTTTTGAGGATATTTTTGAATACGTAGCATCTCGCTCTATAGTCCAGGCTAGTTTAAACAATACTCCTACCTCCTCCTCCCAAAGTGCTATGGTTATAGCCATGAGCCACACCACACCTACCATTTGTTTTGGTGTTCTTTCTTCCTTCCTTCCTTCCTTCCTTCCTTCCTTCCTTCCTTCCTTCCTTCCTTCCTTCCTTCCTTTCTTTCTTTCTTTCTTTCTTTCTTTCTTTCTTTCTTTCTTTCTTTCTTTCTTTCTTTCTTTCTAAGACAGGATCTTCCTATGCAGTCCAGGCTGGCTAACCTGGAACTCAACATGTAAACCAGTCTGGCCTCAAACTCATAGAGGTCAACTTGCCTCTGCCTCCCAAGTACTGGTTTTAAAGGCATGCACCTCCATACAAAGCTAGTTTTAAACTTCTCACCAAATTGCATCAGGCTAGCTGTGTGGGTTTGGAGAGAGAGAGAGAGAGAGAGAGAGAGAGAGAGAGAGAGAGAGAGAGAGAGAGAATTTCTATTCTGTGAGACATGTTGGTAATAAGGAACCACTTTTGTTCCTCTTGTCTTTGTTTACTTTATATGTCAGATCTGAGGGCTTGGGTAATTGATATCTGCCCAGAGAAAAGGGGTAACTTATATTTCCCCTCCAGGAAGCTCAAATCCCAGGCAGACTGTCCTAGGTGCTCATGTTATAAATCCTGGACTTCTGTAATAGTGAGGGCAAGGATGGGGCATGGGATGTATGTATCCTCAATACCTACAAAATGCCAAGCACAAAGAAAGCTCTCAACACATACTTGCTGAGAAAAAAGGAGTGGAGAAGATCCCCTGTACTCAAGCATAGTGATTCATGTCTTTAATATAGTACTCTGGAGGCAGAAGCAAAAACATTGTCCAAAATTTGAGGGCAGTGGGCAGTCTGGTCTTCAAAATAAGACTCTGTCTCAAAGAAGAAGAGGAGGAGGAGGAGAAGGAGGAGGAGGAGGAGGAGGAGGAGGAGGAGGAGGAGGAGGAGGAGGAGGAGGAAGAGGAAAAAGAAAAAAGTCAAAGAGGAGGAGGAGCAGGTGGGAAGGAGGAACTGAGGAGATGGCTCAGTTGATAAAGTGCTTGCTGTGCAAACACACAGACACAAGGACCTGAGTTTGATCCCCAACACCGACATGAAGAACCAGGCTTGGGCTGGAGAGATGACTTACCTACTAAAAACATTTGCTGTTCTTGTAGAGGAATTGTGTTGGGCTTCCAGCTCGCAATCATCTATAACTCCAGTTCCAGGGGACCTGATGCTCTCTCCTGACCTCCAGGGGCACTGGCCACTCATGTGGTGCACGTACATACACACAGGCAAAACATTCATGTATATATAAACTAAATCTAAATAAAGCAAGCCAGGCTTTACAGCACATGCCAGTAAACCAATGATGGAGGAAGAGACTGGTGAATCCTGGAGCTTGCTGGCTAAGCAGCCCAGCCTAGCCTTATCAGTGACTCTTGGGTTCTAGTGAAAGACTCTGACTCAAACAACAAGATGAGGGTGCCTAAGGAGGAATGGCACCCCAAAGTTGTCCTGTAGTCTGCAAACACATACACACATGTACACACCCATCACACATATGGGAAAGAGAGATAGATCCCCTAAATCAGGAAGATTCAATGGTGATATATTTCTAAATCTGTTCAGATGAGGGCCAGAACATCAGTTCCTCAAGTCCCTTTCCTTGGACTTCTTGGATTGTTTTGAGCAGTGATATTCCTCTGTATCACTGGGAGGACCTCAGGCAGCCAGAGTTCCAAGTTCAGCATAGGATGATGTTGCTAGCAGCACTGTGTTTACATTCTCAATTGAACACCCACTGAGCGCCTCTCACATCTGAGTCACTGAGTGAGAGCACTAGGCATGGCCTTTACAATAAGGAGTTCTCAAACCAGGCATGAGGGTGCCTACCTGTAATGCCAGCCTGGAGGTTGGGGAAAGATAGAGGAGGATCAGGAGTTCAAGTTTATCCTCTTCTGTATCTCAAGTTCAAGACCCGCTCGACCTTTGTGAGACTCTGCCTGAAGAAGAAGAAGAAGAAGAAGAAGAAGAAGAAGAAGAAGAAGAGGAGGAGGAGGAGGAGGAGGAGGAGGAGGAGGAGGAGGAGGAGGAGGAGGAGGAGGAGGAGGAAGAAGAAGAATGAGATAGCCCAGCCGGTAAAAGGGCCTGCCATGCCAGCTTGGTGACCTAAAGTCTATCCCTGGAACCCATGATGGAATGACTGAACTGACTTCTAAAAGTTGCCTGCTAGCTAACCTCCATATTTGCATAGTGGCTCATGCCTACCTGTACACACACACACACACACACACACACACACACACACACACACACGCAAACACAGTGTAGTAATCTCTCACTAAGACTGTAATCCCAGTACTCAGGAGATTTAGGCAGGATTTTCTTGAGTTCAAAGTGAGCCTGGGTTCTATAAAGAGATTCTGTCCTGAAAGAGAGATGGGAGAGAGGCAAGAAATGAAAAGAAAGCGAGAAAGGCCAGTATACTGTAACCCTAGCACTTGGAAGGTGGAGGCAGGAAGATCAGAAAAGAAGTCCAAGGCCAGCCTGAGCTGCATTAAAAAAAAAAAAAAAAAAAAAAAAAAAAAAGACAATGGTGGAAAAAAATCACCACGAACTGCTAATGGATTTAGGTTTGAATGAAAATCAGCATATACAGCTCTGGGTGTGTGGTAACACACACCTCTAATCCCAGCACTCAGGAAGCAAAGACAGCTCAATGCCACAAGTTTTAGGCCAACCTGATCTACATCTCAAAACTCAAAGCAAAGAAACAAAAAGAATAATTAGCACCTGTGCAGGAATTTCTAGAAACAAGTATTATCAATGGAACTGTAGGAGGAAAGAAGAGGGTGGGCTAATTAAAACTGCTAAATTGGGGGAATGAAGTGTAGCTCTCTGGTAGTGGTTTTGCTTAGAATGCTGAGAATCTTTGGTTCACTACAGCACTGGGTAGGGAGGAGTGGAGACCCAGACCTCTCTGAAGGAAGATACTGAATCTCTAGAGGCACCAGAACCTTTGTCCTGGGGAAAGCTGCAAATAGCAATTAACCCCCACAAAAGCCAGGTGAAGACCATTGCCTATATGCTCACAAAAACCCAGAAAGGAGCTCCCTCCTCTCCCTGCCTTCTCATTTCTCTCTAGTGTCTTCTGATATCACAGCTTTCCTGGGAAAAAGTCAGCAAATAAGAGAGTTAGCGGGGGGGGGGGGGGGGAGACAGAGTTAGATATGAATCCCAACCTGGCTTTACAGAGTAGCACAGGGAAGCTGCTGGCTTTTGAAGCTGTTGGGAACCTGATAAGGTGACAAATTCCCATAACCCCAGTTCTTGAGAGGTTAAGGCAAGAGGATTAAAAGTTCTAGGCCAGCTTGGGCTGTATGTAGTGAGTTCCAGGCCAGGTCAGACTCAACGGTAAAATAAAACCCTGTCTTGGATTTTAAAAAAGAAGATAATTAAGAACCAGGAGCAGCCACCATTCATAGTTACTTACCAAGGTGTCCTAGAAGCAGGCCCTCATCCAGCCATCAAAGCTTAATGGCTGGATCTTGTGGTAACCTGGGCAGGCATCTCAGAGAAGGGGTCTGAGTGGCCCAAATGACAGAGGAACATACTTACAGTATCATCATCAATGCTGTTACAATAATTCCTTGGTAATACTGACTAACCAGTCCATTTTCAAACTTATTGTCTCTAGAATATCTAGACTGTTTTATATACAGAGAGAGAGAAAGCACATATATATATATATATATATATATATATATATATATATATATGAGAGAGAGAGACTCATAACCATTTTTTAAATTTATTGAGATGTAAAATTTACATAATATAACATTAACCATTTTAGGGAACAATTCAGTGCCTTTAGTATATTCAGAATTTATGTCACTACCACCTCTGACTAGTCCCAAAACATTTCCATCATTCTAAAATAAAAATCCATTAAGCAGTTTCTCCCCCTCCCCCCCCAAGTCCTTGGCAACCACCAATCTGCATTCTGTCTCTATGGATTTACAGAGACTGAATATTTCATAGAAATGGAATCATGCAATATGTGACCTTTTGTGTCTGGTTTCTTTCACTTAGCATAATGTTTTTCAGATATACAGATATAACATTGATGATACTGGCAAGGCAGCCAGCAGCAACTGTGACATTTTCTAATCTCTAATATTATTAAACCCAGTTCTCTCCATCTCTCTTTGCTTTCCTGATAAGGCTTTCCATCCGTCACCCATTGAGGCTAATTTTGGCTTATTTTTATTTTCTCTTTTCTACTTTCTTTTTTTTTCTTTTTTGCTCCATCATGAAACTGACTTATTGCTGATTCCTATTATGAAACTATAATAAGTAAAAGAATTGCAGATACAGTAAGACATGATCATCTATAAGCTTATTGAAAGCCATAGCCATTATTAACACTCTGCATCATTACTCTTTGTACTTTATACACACTAGCAAATACACATGCATGGATAGGTCTTTTTTTATTGCAGAAATTACTATTCTAACCATTTAGAAAAAGGACTTCACAATGCATCCCTCTCTCCTATAAATGAATAAATATGAGCATCAAAAAAAACCCTGGTTCCTGTGGGTAGGAAACCTGCAAGCATTTTCTGTGCCCTGATGAGACGCAGCCATCACCTGTGTTTGGGTCCCAGCAATCATGTGCACACAATGGAGAGAATCACTCAGCCATTTAAAAAAGAATGAAAATATGTTGTCTGCAGGAAAATGTATTGAACTGGAAATTCTCATCTTAATGGAAATAAACTACACCCAAACAGATCTCTTGTGTTTTCTCCTGTATGCAGATCCTATATTTTATTTATGTATTTAACTCACTATGTAGCCCAGGTTAGCCTCAAACTTACAGGGACCCACTTAGCCTCCTGAGTGCTTAGATTACAGGTATGAGCCATCATAACATATTACACATATATACACACACATGTACATATATATACTTGTATGTATTATGTGCATGTATAATCATTTATATATTTGTGACAGGAAAGGAAAGGCAGGGTCTCTGGGAAGGGTAATGGGAGAAGAAAGGAAAGAAAAAGAGGGGTGAATGTGATCAAAATGCAGAACACACTTATGAAAATGTACCATTCATAGTTTTATAATTAAATTTATTATTTATTTATTTGTGGGTGGGGAACACACGTGTGGAAGTCAGAAGAAAACTTTCAGGAGTTGCTTTTCTCCCTCACCATGTGGGTGTCAGGGGCTAGCCTCGGGTCATGTGTGTGTGTGTGTGTGTGTGTATACACATATATATGTGTATATATATACATGTGTATGTGTATATGTATATAAAGTGTGTGTGTGTATGTATATATGTATATAAAGTGTGTGTGTGTGTGTGTGTGTGTGTGTTTGAAACAGAAACTTAAGGGTTCTTTGGAAAGTCAGTTGTGTTGGATGATGTTTCACTGAAGCAGACACGGGAGAAAAGATGCTCTGCTAAAGCAAGCACAAGAAAGGACACGTGATGAAGGATTCTTTGATAAGGACATGCATGTATTGGTCCATCCTACAATGCATAGTTGAGCTCCATTGTCAGGACTCCTTAGAGAGAAACACGCCAAAAAACTTCTGGTCATGTACTGCAGTTTCTTGCCACTTCTGTAGACTTGGGCTGATTGGCATTGTGCTGGCAGCTGAGACAGACTCACATGCTGAGGCAAGACACCTGCTGAGACAAGGCCCATGGAGGACACGTGATGTTTAGAGGGCATATATAAAGTACTGGAAGGCCAGTGATGGAGACTGAGCTTGGCTTGCTTATAGAGTTAGCTGTGCAACACTTATTGGTCTCGAGTCTTCGCTGATCTTCGCTTCCCTGAGAGAGACATAGCCGAGAACTTCTGGTGATCGTTCTTATCTCTCCTGCTGACTTGTGCCGAGGCTGAGGCCTGGCTGTGGCTATCTGTGCTAGGTCATGCCACCACCGCTGTTGATTTGTGTTTACTACTGAACTGGACTACTGGTGTATCCGTGAAGTGAGTAGATTGAGCTGCCGCTGTTAACCTGTTAACTGAACTGCTGATTTCCAGACAACACAGACAGGAGTTGCTCCAAAGAACCTTTCTAAACAGTCCACTTCCCCTCCCTTTCCGTATCCTTGCTTTCCCACTACCTCTGGTGGGTGGGCTATAAGGGAGGTTAAAGTGTTTAAGAATTTAGTGTTTAGCCAGGCGGTGGTGGCGCACGCCTTTAGTCTCAGCACTTGGGAGGCAGAGGCAGGCGGACTTCTGAGTTCGAGGCCAGCCTGGTCTATAGAGTGAGTTCCGGGACAGCCAGGGCTACACAGAGAAACCCTGTCTCGAAAAACCAAAAAAAGAGAGACAGAGAGCAAACAGCAAAGGCTCTTTACCCGCTGAGCCATTTCCCCAGTTCTCTTTCCATCTATTTATTTATTTATTTATTTATTTATTTATTTATTTGTGCTTCAGCTGCTGTTTATTGATGTTCAGGTGGGCACTAAAGCAACAAGCCTGGAGACGCTGCAGAATACACGGTGGAGAGTGGAGTGTCTGCAGTGACAGCAGGGAAGTGCACAAGGAGGAGAGGAGGCCAAAGCTGTTGGGAAAGCCAGTCAGGGCCAGGGCCAAAAGTCTACATTGGAACCCTGGGCCCCATGCCCTCAGCCGCTACTCTTGCTGTCTCCTGACTCCAGGCCAGGGCTGGGAATTCTCTGGGCAACTTTCTACAGGAGCAAAGTACACAGAGATGGTGCTGCCCTTCTGTGATAAAGTCAGAGGGTTTCCAATCATGGCTCATCCTTCACTCCTGGCGCAAGTAGGGCCATACAAATAAGTGGGCTCTATTGCATGTTTCAGAGACATCAATTTTCCCTGGTGTCCTAGCCCACTTTGGAACTTTGGGCTAAAAATGTCATCAAGTATTGAAAACTTGGTGAGCTGTTCTGTGGGAGCTTGGAAGATAAGAATGTTGAGAGCAGTATAGGCTGTGAAGGCCGGGCTGTGAAGTTTCAGAGAGATGCAAAGACTCCACTGGGCTTTTTGTGGGAAGAATCTGTGGTTCTGGTTAACTGGGGCTGAAGAACCAGCTGTGGCTGACAATATACCAGAACTTCTAAAGTGAAACCTTTGCTTTTCAGGAGCTGAGGTATTAATGGTGATTGAGAAGAGACCAGGGTCATTGAGGTGAAATCTTCTGGAAAGTGTTTCCTGAGAGTCAACACAGAGAAGCTGTCTTCCATACATGGCCAAGGGTGTGTCTTGTGCTGTCAGCTGACCTTGGTAGTGTAAGAGTCACCCAGGTGGTGCTGACTTAGAAAGTGCGAAGGGTAAGCTGAGGCGTGGCGCCACAGAGAGCCTAGGAGATGCTATTAGTGAAAGTGCAAAACCGGGCAGTGGTGGCGCACACCTTTAATCCCAGCACTTGGGAGGCAGAGGCAGGCGGATTTCTGAGTTCGAGGCCAGCCTGGTCTACAGAGTGAGTTCCAGGACAGTCAGGGCTACACAGAGAAACCCTGTCTCGAAAAACCCCCCCAAAAAAAAAAAAAAAAAAAAGAAAGTGCAGCCCAGCTGCAGCAAGGGACCCCAAGAGTTTTGGAGATGCTAGTGCTATGGGAACAGCAGCAGCAGTGGAGTAGAGCCAGAAGAAAAGTTAAGTGTGCAGTCCCAATATTCAGTTGAACTCAAATCAGCATGACTCAGGAAGAGGCTGAGGAGCTGAGCCAGCAGCAGGCTTCACACCAGCACCCCTTGGATAATGAGAGGTTGGTGTCAATCTTGGATACCCCTTCATCTTTCAGCAGCAACTGTCTGCCAGGTTTAGTTTACAGTGGAATCTCACTGATGTCTTCCACAAATGCCACAGTGCCTGATTTGAGGTTCCCAGCACTGTCTCCCACTGTAACCTTCTTGACACATGGACTGCTACTTATACTAGGCATACCTTCTTCTGAGGCTCAGGCTATGTATCGCTTTATGGGTCAGATGTTGAACCCCAGTCATCCTTGTAGCTTCTATATACTCCCTCTTGAATCCCAAGTATTTCAGAATTTATTTTTATTTATTTATTTATTTATTTATTTATTTATTTATTTATTTTGGGTTTTTCGAGACAGGGTTTCTCTGTGTAGCCCTGGCTGTCCTGGAACTCACTCTGTAGACCAGGCTGGCCTCGACAGAATTTATTTATTTTTTGGTTATTTTATTGATTTTCATTTCAAATGTTGTCCCCTTCTCCATTTGCCCTCCACAAGCCCCCAATGCCACCCCCTCCCCTTTGCCTCTATGAGGGTGCCCCCCCCACCCGCCCATTTCAGCCTCACTGCCCTAGCATCCCCTTATGCTGGGATATTGAGCTTCCACAGGACCAAGGGCCTCCCCTCCCATTGATGCTAGATAAGGCAATCTTCTGCTTTTATGTGTAGCTGGAGCCATGTGTACTCTTTGGTTGGTGGTTTAGTCCCTGGGAGCTCTAGGGGCTCTGGTTGGTTGATATTGTTGTTCTTCCTATGGGGTTGCCATCCCCTTCAGCTCCTTCAGTCCTTTTTCTAACTCCTCCACTGGGGACCCTGTGCTCAGTCCAATGGTTGGCTGTGAGCATCCACATCTGTATTGATCAGACTCTGGCAGAGCCTCTCAGGAGACCGCTATACCAGGCTCCCGTCAGCAAGCACTTCTTGGCATCAGCAAGTGTCAGGGTTTGGTGTCTACAGATGGGATGGATTCCTACGTGGGACAACCTCTGGATGGCCTTTCCTTTAGTCTCTGCCCCATTTTTTGTCCCTGCATTTCTTTTAGATAGAAACAATTCTGGGTTAAAAAATTTTTTATTGGTTATTTTATTTATTTACATTTCAAATGTTATCCTCCTTCCCAGTTTCCCCTCCCCCAACCCCGATCCCCTCCCCCCCTGGGTTAAAGTTTTTGAGATGGGTGGGTGGCCCCATCCCTCAACTGGGGAACGTGCCTATCTACTGGAGATGGTTTCTACAGTTTCTATCTTGCCTTTGTTGGGTATTTTGGCTAATGTCATCCCTGTTGGGTCCTGGGAACCTCTCACTTCTCTGGCGTCTGGAACTTTGTAGTGGCTACTCCCAGTTCCCCATCCCCCACTGCGACATATTTCTGTTCAATTTCCTGACCCTCTGTACTTCTCTCCTATCTCTTCCCATACCTGATCCTGTCCCCCCATTCTCCCCTCCTCTCTCCCTCCCAGTTCCCTCCCTCTACCTCTTGTGATTATTTTGTTCCCCCTTCTAAGTAAGATTGAAGCATCCACATGTTGGTCTACCTTCTTAAGCTTCATATGGTGTGTGGGTTGTATTGTGGATATTCTGAATTTTGGGGCTAATATCCACTTATCAGTGAGTACATACCGTGTTTGTTCTTTTGTGACTGTGTTACCTCGCTCAGGATGATATTTTCAAGTTCCATCCATTTACCTGCAAATTTCATAAAGTCATTGTTTTTTTTTTTTTTTT